>OZ022394.1:6821183-7421183 GCA_963989295.1 Ametastegia equiseti | reverse complement strand
CCTTCAATTCTAACCTATAATATGTTCTTCCGTTCTCAACTCGCAATAACCTTGGCCTTTAATTTATTCGACGATATGATCAAACGATGTGACCTTAACCGATACTATATAAAGATAGACGTCTCGCCAAACTCGCACGATTACGAAAGATCAAGATGACTTCAAAGCCATAGATTTTTTTGGTAACTTTATGGGAAAACGTTCGTTCGATACGTTAGATTTTTGCATATACGAATGCCGATATTAAACAGTTTGTGATAAATTATGATCAATTTTTGGGCGCGTGCTTCGAGGGAAATTTTATCGCAGAATTCCCTTGTTGCAAAGATCTTAAGAAATTTGCAACCTGTAATCAGAGGCGTCCGGCAAAAGGTACGCGGAACCTTGTTCGGGTTAAACCCAAGGTAATGACTGGTCCCGAACAAGCTTGCCTTGCCACAAAACATGGATGCGGCTCAAAAGTTTTGGGCAGCTGTAATCAGCCACGCATAATTAGGCTCACGAATTCCGCACACTCACCTGTAACAATCTTTGGGCTGAAGATAAGCGGAAAGAAAAAATTCGAGACTGTCGAAGAAAGGCACGAATACCCTTTTCCTTTCAACTCACCATTTCGTTGAAAAAACTCGTATAGTTAATTTATTGATCCAAAAAGACACACGTCCTATCAGTAACTCTGAATTTTTTCACAAAATAAAGTTTTCGCTATGGTTAGCTGAACAAGCCAGACTTTTCAAGTCTCACAATCTGCAGATCTTGAGTAAAAATCGTCGGGATTCAGTGTGAACTTACGAGATACAATAAAATTACATGCTGTCAAAAAATCGAACCGCAAATCATGACCAATTCTCCAATTTCATAGTGAAAATCTCTTTTTTCAAAAATCTGCGATAGTTCAGTCCATTTTCCGCAACTCCAAGATTTTCTTCTTTCGATCAATTTTCTTCCAAAGGTGAAGAGATTTCACGGATCATTCAATTTCGTAAAATGTCTCAAAAGCCGCTGTTATATCCACATTTTTGCTACGCTCGAGAAAATTCTTCCAGAGTGGGTATAATAATGTATCTAATGTTACGGTGATTGTGACTAATTGAAAACGAGACTAACAATAAGAAATGCGTATATTTTTGGTAATAACAAGCGCAGAATATGTGTGAAGGATGTATGAAGATTGAAATTCTTAATTTAGCGGTACCTATAACGCGTAACAGTAACAGTCATAGAGTATAACAGTGGCGATAAAAAGCCAGCTGTGGTTAGTTTGTGAGCGATGACTATTATACATACACACGATGTATAACAGTAGGTATCACGGTGAATCAAGAATCATACGAGTACAACGAATGAACCACCGTTCCCCGTTGTTCGATAACTGTCTCACGTACTGATCGTGTTGAACCGGTGTCAATGAAAACGTTAATAATACTTATACCTATATACCATTCCCGAGATACTATAAAAATTCTGTAAATAATTTCATTACGAACGTCTGTGGTTGCGGTCGTGATCGTGGCCACTGCTGTCTGCTAGGTATAGTCTGCCAGTCTGCCCTGCCAAACTTTACTATACCCCGATAGGCAACAAGGATAAAAACTTAACAATACAACGTAATCTTGATCGATTTAGACGACAAAGGAACAAATGCCCCTTCGAAAGATACACGAAGTAGCAGGAGGAGAAAGAACGGAAATTACGGAAGATTTTTATTTCAATCAGGATATTCGGTCGACCCCATGAAAGGGAAAATATGAGTCTGTACAGGAACTGAAAATTGTGTAATTTTTTTATGTCATTGAAATCATTTTCATTTTAATTTAGTGCTGTTTGCAGCACAGGGAATCCCACCCTGAAATTGAAAGTTCAATCAGAATTAAATGCAGAGATCATACAGATCGAGAATTTCAAGATGCTCCTTGCAGGACTTTCCTGTTTGAAATATCGCGAGACGTATATTTACGATTTGGATATCGGATTGGATCTCTTATTTCCAAAGAATACCCGAAAATCGAAGAGATTCCAAAATCAGTGGACTAAACAATCGGCCTTCAGTTATTCCACTTATTGAAAAAATCAGACTTCTTTTATCCCATAGTAAAATTGCCACAAGAATTTTTGAGTCGACTGTCTTCAAGTGTAAAAAAAAAAAAAAAAAAAAAATAGTCACGGAAATCAAAATTCGATATTTTTTTAGCAGACTTGGTTGATTTATTTGTTCGTCGTCGAGTGGCTTTTTGGACATGTGAGACCAGGACGGAGCGCAGACCAAAAAAACGGGACGGAAATCGTGGAAAAAGTTCAGTAGTATATGAGCCACCCACTGTACACACAGACAATCTTCGATTCATTGATGACTGGACCCTAAGTTTTCAAAGGCTTCGTTGATCGACCGATGAATTAGGCATTAAAACAGCCGTATTTTACAAGACTTTTTTGGTCCTTGCTCTGTGTGTGAGAGACATAAGAATCAACTAAATCTAGTGTGAAAAACTATAATAGTCGTAAGATCGTTTATCACGTAGTCTGAATTGTTTCCAAAAGTAAAAGATTAACAACATTTCTTTGGGTCCATGACATGTCTGCTCACCAGCATCCAGAGTAAAAAAAAAAAAAAAAATTACGTCGAAGCCTTAGAATGTGGAATACATACACGCCGACTCACTTTGCCGGATTCTTCTTAATTCTCATCCCTCCCGCACAGGAAATGGAGTAACTAATTCGTTACAGTTAGGGGGACTGGTAAAGCTTGAATTTGTAAAATATGTTCAACACTTTATTTCTCCAACTATATGTATGTATGTACATTCCGGAGTTTTTGGAAGATTCTTATGTGAAAAGTACATGACGAATTTATAAAGATTTCAAAACCTACGTGTCGAGAGACGAACGTGTTTTTTTTTTTTTTTAGTTTTTTATTTAGGGAGTGTACGTATAATACGAGCAGATGAAGGTGCAATTTATGGATAATACAGTAATGTTGAGGTTCGATGATCACTTGATCGTAATTCATGATATCTGCGTCGCAATCATCAGAGATTTATGTATACTCTCTATGCTTTATGCTCTATGCTTTATGCATAGCCAATGCTTCCTGGGTGGTTAAAACCCGGTGCAGGAAAATAGAGGAACCTCGCCTTTCTTGCCTCAGGGATTCCCATAGGAAGGGGGAATTATATTATCCCAAAGATATACATAGAACCTGCGTTTTACGGTCCTTTTCCCAAGAGTCGAATCACGGTTATATGCTCAGAGCAAGTGAGATCGCGATTGCGATTAGTATAACTTCAATCCAGCACGCGGTCTTATAGTAAGTTTCTTTATTCGTTTTTAATAACGTTATTCCTATAATTTTATCCGCGACTCGAGTCATCACGCGCATATTAAAATGAAATTTAATATCTTTTTGATCTCTGTGATTTAGCAAAGTATGTATTTTCTCAATTTCATCTTCACAATTTCTTCTACTGCGTCAATTTTCCATATTTTAAAACGATCGTCGATTATACGTGTCTCCGTCCATACCGTAAGCATTTCCGAAAATCAATTAAAAAGATATGCTCTGTCAATTGGAACTCGAATAAGATATCGAGTGAATTTTTTTTTCTTGGTCCTTTTGCGTCTAACGATCGTGAAATCAAAGACAAAGAAAAAAAAAAAAAAACGGAAGTCAACGACAAGGCGAGTCATTCATCCTGGTACGATTTTTGAGGTTGAACCGCAAATTCTCACAAAATCCCGACGCAATAATAGGAGGAATTATTTCAATGGTAATTTGCAAAAGCGATAACGGCGATTTAAGGTACCTAAATCCACTGAATCTTGTTAGAAATCGAAAATGCAGACCATAAATACATTTTTTACCTGAGATGGGAGGTTCCAGGACAAAGTATGTAAAGATGCGCTTACGATTGTTGGACTTTTTCCTCAATCATGCGGTTAGATGCCTATAAGTTGATGGCAAATTGTGGGAACCATAATACCGGCTTCCTTGCGCTTAACTTGGTAAAGATTAGATTGAGTTTGATTTTCCGCGTCGTTCCAAGATCCCAATTAACCAAGTCAGGTAAGCTGCAGCCTACCCACACACGCTCGGTAATTGCCGAGTAATTGAAATCGGCGAGATCACTGGCTCCGTACTATAATAATCCTCGCCATTCTTCTCATACATCCATATAGCTTTGTCTAGTATAACAATATAGTACGAAACAACCCAAGAAGTTTCTGCAAAATCAAAAAGTTCTATATCAATCCCATAGCAGAGACATAACTAATCAACAATTGAGGAGCCAAGATTCCTAGATTGATGTTTCTATGTTTTGTTGCTTGAAAACGAATCAATTTTCTGTTGAAAATTTATCCTATCACCAGAGTCACCAACATCAGAATTCAGACTGAAAAGTAATGTATGATGTTGAATATCCATATTTATCCATGAATATCCAACATCATTCATGATCAGGGTCAAACTATCATTGAACATCATGATTTTTTGGCTTTTGTCAGAGTCCTGGACTCGCAGAATAAAATAGATGTCCTTTTGAGAGGTATAATACTTCCTCAAACCCCTTCAAAAGGAATAGGACAAAAAAATCAGGAGAAAAAATCACTTTATAATGATTCATTCGAAGGACCACCCCGTGGTCAAGTAGGTGCGTAGAATACGTGGTACTACGCTGCATTCCGGGACAACGATGTATATAAGATAGAACTGCAGAGGACGAATAAGGACGAGCCTCGGTCAGACAGGCTTGGGCTAAGAAATCGCCAAGCGGTAAGTTAAGTTAAGGCAAGGTAAGGTAAGGTAAGGTAAGGCATAACTGCACACTGCCCAGCATCCCGCGGCATCGTTGGCCTTAGACCTTTTTATGCATAACGGTAAATTGCAACCACAACTCACGCTCATTATGCCAATTTTAAAAAGCTCAACTCCCAACTGACAGCGTGGAATAATATACAAGTTTGGCTCTTCAGTCACCGCCATTGTAGCCCAAAAAATAGTAAATCCTTTTCAAAATCATACACATACACGCGAACGAGTGAAAAGAGAAGCACGAAGCTGATCTCTCGACATCTTTCTATTTTCAAATTCGTACGCGTTAAAAAAAAAAAAAATAGATCATTATGAAGCCTTGCAAAATGGCGGAAATAGTCATCGTCAAGTCAAGTAGAAGAAGAAAAAAAAAATCAAACTTGAAGGATTTATCGTGAAGGATCGCATCTTGGTGTCTATAATGGCCCCCTTTCTCTGTCGTGTGGATACACAACTTTCTGTGTTATACTGAAATTTGCAAAATGAATTAATAAACGATAAGTTTTTTTTCTACTGAATCCAAAGATCAATCAACGGTTTCCTTTCGATTTCAGTATACCATTTTTTGAATGACAATGACGCAGATTCTGACTCAATCTTGGCATAATTTATCTGCACTTTCCGAGTAATTGGAGATTAAAAGAAGAGGTAGGAATACCAGCTGGTGGATATACAAAAAAGTAGCATTTATGCAAAATGCAATAGAAAAATTTGGTATCTCAGAAATATCGTGTACAGGAATACAACTAGCTTTTCTCTAGAAGCTTATAGTCTCCCCGGGTGCCTATTGATGCCAAAGAGGCAGTTGACAATAAGTCTTCCGGTGTACTTCGTACTGTACGTTCCATGGTATGGTGCGGGTTGGACGCTATATAGCTGGGTAATGATAAAAATATATAAGATGGATTCACCCGGCAGCCCTTTTGTCGTCAACCATAAATTAACGCGAACATGACTGTCCCTGACGTATTTAAAATGCAGAACACGTCGCCCCATGGAACGGGAAAGATTCTAAAGATTCCTCAAGAGATCCGGTGACTGTAGAGAAATCACTATCGCGACTTGAGCCAACGCACCCTACTGGTGCAATGGAAATTCAATATTCTCAATCACTTTTCCTTATGACATAAAGAAAAAGAAGAAGTAGAAGAAGAAATTAAAAATAAACTGCCGCAGCTAGAATCGCGGCAACTATAAATTTAACCAAATGGTCAAAATAAATTGAAAAAAAAAAAATACAGAGAAAAAAAAAGAGACAAAGAGAAGAAATCTTCTAACTATACAGTGCCAGGCTTGAATGACAAAGATTTTAATTGTTTTTCCACGCTGCCGAAGAATTACCCAATTAAATACAATTAGTTGGCAGTAATAGAGCTTGCGGCATTCTGCGGATGGGCGACTAAAATGAATCGTGGTATTCTCTCCCGGGGGAAGAGGGTGGCATTTTTTTTTTTTTTTTTTTTTCCCCTTCAATCCCTCTCACAATAAGTCAACGAAGCCTGGAACGATCATCCACGCTTCTGTCTCCTCAGCTACGGTGGTCCATGAGACGGACCAAGAAAGTGTCAGCGATCTGCGGGCGGTCATTAGACGAAGCCTCGTGACGTTCCGCAGCCTCTAGAGAGACTCTGGTCTCTTGATCACGTCAATTATCTCTTCACTTGCAAGAGCTGAGCTATACCCTACTCACATTCATTTTTTGGATCAACTGAAAATATACAAAATCACTATATGCCACGGTAGGGCCGATCTGAAGAGAGATATAATTTCATACGTTTCATGGCTCGTTGAGTTTCTTTCAACCTATTCTTATACTGGATGCAGGTGCAATTTATAGAAGCTACTCGCTCTCGCAAGGGTCTATGACTTGAAAGAAAAAAAAAAATAAATAAAATGGTTTGGAATTTAAGATTCGAAAGTACGGTATTTTATTTATTTTTGTTCTAATATCAATAAAAAGTCATTAAATTTTAATAAACATCTCTCTTCGTCGATGTACCTACAATGATTGTTAATTTACGATACTGTCTTCAAGATTCGAAAGACACATGCTGATCTTTTTGAGTTTCCGGTGATTGAATATGAAATATGATCACCGCGCGATTGAAAGTTATAGTGCAATATGATAGTGGGTGTCAAAATTTCGACAGCTTAATACGTAGAATGGCCAATA
The DNA here is from genome assembly GCA_963989295.1 of Ametastegia equiseti. Taxonomy (NCBI): domain Eukaryota; kingdom Metazoa; phylum Arthropoda; class Insecta; order Hymenoptera; family Tenthredinidae; genus Ametastegia; species Ametastegia equiseti. Next base: position 7,414,203 of record OZ022394.1, on the reverse strand, counting down.
TTTCGAATAAAAAAAATCTCCATAGGTATTAGAATTGCCACAGATAAAATTTATACGTAATATTTCCAGTACTGCTTTAGAGCCTTTCTTTAATACAGCCTTTCTATATTTCGATCGATCGCTATTTCAACATTCGAACTTTTGGCTGATCGAAATTTTGATCTTTCGTTATTTCGACCCTTACCCGTACGACCTTGACAATTGAGAAGAATGTACTCAAAAATTTGGGACAGCTGATTGATGTAAGATTCTCCTACAATAATTGTTCTAAAAATATCAAACCTTGGATGCAAAATTTCATCTCTTTTCTGAATTTTCAAAACTGTCTACCTTCATTTTCAACCTTCGCCGTTGATGAATTACATACTTGGTGGACATCAAGTATATAATTTTCGAATGCTTCACAAAACTCTATATCCTTAAACAAAGATTTGAAACAGTACCTATGACAGTGTGTAGGTAAGAAAAAAAAAATCAATTTCCTGTAATTCGCTTGAATGGTTCGAGATTTCAATGACTCAAGAGTTTCATTGATAGTTTCATTGATTTTGTAGAATGTTGGAAAATGATCTGCCTATTCGGATCGTGATCTCAGCAAACCGCAAAATCAGATGACTTCGAGTGATTTCACTAATTTCATTCTCTATTACAGATTTCATGAATTAATAGCCTTTTGACACTACGTTTTTTTTTTCAAGTTTTTGATGACGCGACATAATCTCTAGCGAAAATGTACTCTTGAAAAACTCGCTCGGGAATGAAGAATATTTGAAATGTACATTAAATTCTTCTTTTCCTCTTCTTCTTTTTAATCATCCAGCCCAAACGTCTCAGAAAGCAGAGACGTGATCGCGTCTTTGTACTTGCGAATGGTTCAGCGACAATGACTTATCGATCTGTGTAAAAGCCGCGAAGGGGCTTCGGAACGCCAAGACTAGAATCGAAATAATTAATTAAGATGTCTTGACGCGTACATCGTCCGCTCTACCCGGTTCTCAGAAATTCTCCCGCACCGCTGCATCGCGGAGAGAAATATCAAGAATATTCCTAGCACTGGTACAGCGAACCTGTTCGCCTCTGCACGATCATTCTACACAGCCACCCAATGCGCACCTAATAAATGACTAAATTTGACGAAATTTCTGAAAATTGATTCAGTTCTTTAATAGTCGACGTTACACGGATATAAATTTCATTTTTGTTTCATGCAGAAATTGTGACTATAACGTGTCAGGAACGTGAGATATTTACAAAATCCATGTTTCGTAGATCGATCATATACTTTTCAAAATTCTAGAAATCATCGAATAACTACATCGACATTGGTTTTTATTTAATTTCTTCCCCCATTTCAGTATCTTGTTATACTTACAGGTATATCTAGATGTTTCATGTTTTATTTTTTTGTTCATGATTTCAGGGATGAGGGTGGTTTTTGAGGCCAAATAAAAAAAAAAAAAAAAACCTTGCCTTATACCTATAAGCCGTATATCTGACCCCTCTCAAAACCAGAGAAGGGAAGTAACAAGGGAGAACGAGAAAAACATCTAGAGGCGCACGCGACCAAATAGTTCGGTTAGATCATAAGAGACCCGGGGCGTAGTTCCCGCAATGGTTTTGGGATCAAAGCGTTAGGCGCACCCCGTTGCAACCCTCAAATTTAGAAAAAAAAATTTTCGTCGCCAGTCAATTCGATGTGAACGATTTATTCTAACTCCCCTCGCCCTAATGCCATTTGTGACACACTGTGTATATACTTCGCGGGAAAGTAAAAAAATTCCCACTAAAAAATCACTGCAATGGTGGAAAAACATTCTTGGGTAGAATCTACGGAGCTGCTACTCTGCAGTCCAGTTCGAAAACGAGAATCCCAATTTTTTGGAACCGACGAACCCGATGTCGGTGCAAAACTTTGACAAATTACAAATTATTTTGGCAGAAACGGACTCAGTATATTTTCTTTTTCAAAATCCTGTAAAGTCTGCGTTTATTTGTGGTCTGATATTCTTATCAGCTAACCGATAAATTTGAAAAACGGTTTGTGAAAATATAACGCTTCCTATGATCCCGAAGTTTTTTTCAAAATCGGTTTGAACGAGGGTGAAATTTCATTCGGTAGAGATGATAAAATAATTATATAGACGAACAAATTAACGATCTTTGCTGCAAAATTACGATACGAGGGAGAAAAAAAAACGCGAAGTACAGAGCCGACCGTACAAAACCGCAACTATTTATTACCGCGAACTCCGAACTCCAGAGTCTGGCATGGCTTATTTCCGGCCATAAATAAAGTTGGATGACTTCCGTTATTGGGGTTGAATTTCTTTCGCCAAATGCATAATTCGAAATCTGAAAAGCTTGTTAACTGCCTCGTGTTCGTGTAGTTTTTTTATTTTATCTGACAATATGGGTTGTACGATCTTTACATAAAGTAGACGAAGGTTTGTATGCGGAATTTCAGACCCCCAGTGACGTTCCGGGATTACGACGCTTCCCAGAGTTCATCACTCGCGAGCCTCGTTTCAAACAAAAAGCCATAAGGATGAAAGGGAAAAGTATTCTCCGCCTCCCAGGGGGCTTATATTATTCTCGGAAAGAACAAGACTTAGTAAGTACTAAGTACGCAAGGGCTTCGGTGCTGTTTAAAATTAATACACTATAGTTATAGAGCGGAAACGTTTTTCTATTCGTGAAAATCACGTAAATCGGTTAGGGTTACGGACTGTTCAGTGTATCCCGAGTATTTTTTGTCCAAAATCCTTCGGCGACCATCACACCGAGTGTAGAAACCGAAACAAGGAATCATAGAAGTACGAAAAATCCCCCCCCAAAAAAAAAAAAAAAAAACGAAATGCCGAAATTCTCTCAATATGCTCAACGATTCTTCATACTCATCTACCATTCGGTTTTCTGGTTTTCTATCGGGTTTTAGATTCTCAATGAATCGAGAATTCCCATTGAAAACTCCATACCGAAAATCGATGTCACACTTTCGATATAGCGAACAGTTCTAAAATCGGTATAGTTTGATAAATCGAGAGATGAATGTTTCAAAAAACGAAAAGAATTGGAAAAACCCCTTGGAAAAAGAAATCGAAAATAAATTCTTTCCGAGAAAGATCCGCAAGATTGAAGATAACCCATCAACCCCTCTCGATCGACTTCGCCGCGCCTACTACACCATAGAAATGCACTTGACCCTATCGGCATAGTACACCTATACCAGCTGAGTTTTTCTCTCTTTTTAATACCGTTTTCTTTTTTTTTTTGTTCTTTTTTTTTTTAACCCCTCCTAACAGCGTGTATAGAAGTCCTTCACCCCGTAGGGAATCCATGACTAACGCACTAGACACGGCCAGACCAGGCCACGCCAGGCCAGGCCAGACCATACCAGACCAGACCAGGCCGGGCCAGAGGCCCGGCAATATATAGAAGTTGTTGGCGTGTGCTGCAGGAACACCCGATCACCGAGGCGCACGCGAGGGTGTCTTCACAACGTGCCACGTCACGCGAAAGACGCGTCAAAATACCTCAGTGGAGTCTTCGTGAGACTATAAAACCCATGAAAGTAATGAACCCCATAAAAAAAAAAAAATTAAGAAAACGAAGAAAAAATCTCAAAAAAATCTTTGAAATGGTAAGAAAATCGTAGTATTTCGTAAACTCCCAGAATCGATGAGGAAATAATTGAATGAATAGATAATTTGGTTGAATAATCAGCAATTTGCAACTTTGCAGAAATATTAATGCCGCTGCGGTTTACGCGGTTGTAATTCGAGAAAAAAGCGTCGCTCAACCACCTCTTCGCGATTTGTATCCACCTTTTTGTATTGGGAGATTAGAACGGATCGGATATGCATAACGTATGCACTTACACGATAGAAATGTCTCGATATATATGCAACGCGTGAAAAATTAGGGTACTGCTTATTGCCAGCACTGAAGTATTGAACTTGATTATTAACAGTTTCCGGTTTGATGGACGAAATATTCACCGCGTGGCCTCATGATTTATATAGACGCGAAGATAATAATTTCTCGGATTCGATATAATTCATATTGGCAAATTGACTTACCTAGAAGAATTTCAAAAGTAGTAGATATTAACCGCGATGTATATAGTGGCGGTTTTTAATGACACGAATTAATTGATCTCGCATCAAGTCGACACTTGGCAAAACTGTTTTCTCAATCCTTTTCCGGTTTGATAGAGTAATAATTTGGAAACCTAAAAAATCTGACAGACACATTTCATCCATATCAAGTATACATACTTCTAAATCCTTCAATGATTTCCGCTTCAGGTGCCAGTCTCGGAAAGTTGAGCACTACGGTTCTCTGAAAGGTGGATATTATAGGGTCTATAGATCTGACCATTGATGCAGACAATAGTAATTTTCTCATTCGTTAATCGTTTTTTTTTGTTTTTGTTTTTTTTCCACGGGTTGAAGAACTAAAATGTTGAACAACGCATTTTTCTGGTTGCCTCGCACCTGCAGATCAATTTCAACGAAAAATAATACGTACATCATTTTCCCGATTATAGTTGTACAAGTATTTCCGTATTATATCATATACGATGATGATGATGATGATGATAATGATAGGAAAAAAATTTGAAAACCACTTAATAACTATAAGCAAACGAAAATCACATCGTAACTATACATATATCATCTCTGTCTCTCTGCAAGGAATTTTCGACAAGATTTTACATGTTTTTAATTTTTTCTGTTTGTTTTTTTGTTCAATTTTTTTTCTTTCTTGTATTTTACGTTTTCTTCATCGGACCTATAATTTCCTGCGAGTCAATCGTTCGGTGTGATCGAAGCCTGCTTATGGTATAGGGCTAACGGCGCGCGCATCTGAGCGCGTGGGCGACCCCTCGAGCGAGCGCATTAAATCCTGACTGAAAAATGCACAGCGCTAATATTTGCACTTGAAATAAACGCTACTCGACTAGTAGGGGCATATAAGTGGTTCTGCTAAGAATTTACGCCCTTTTTTTCTATGTGCTCGTACGACATATACATATATATATACAGGATTTTATTTATCTCGTTCGCATCGCGTGGACAGGAGTTTGTTGTGTACGCATAATGTACATGTATGTACATGGGCAAATAGAGACGGCTTTTGAAATAACCTTTGTGAATAAAGATGAGAATGAAATTTAATATCCTAAGGGCGATGTGATGAAAACGACGCGTGACGACTCCGCGGGGCTGTCGTCCCTAATTTTCTACTCTTTTGCTCGGTAGTCGGTGCGAAAAATAGTCAGACGATTATCGTGACAAGATCTAGTGTTGTTCTGAAATGGGAATTGAACAGATTTACTGATTGTCAGATATCAGGATCTCCCAAAGAATTACTTCCATTGGTGGGATTGAAGTTCCGAATTCCAAAAGTTCCGGACGGTCGAAATTCCAAATTTATTTGAGACGCGATTCTGAGTTTCTAGAAACGTTAGAATTCGGAAGTTGGAAATTCGAAAAGGTTGAAATGCAGACAGCTCAGAGATCCGAAATGAAAAAAACTCAGAAAGTCCAAAAATCCGCTAATTTAAGGGAAGCTCATGACAATTAAGCTGTCAAATAAACGACGTTGCATAAACGAATTCCGAGATTCGGAGTTTTGGCCTTACGGATTTTTAGCTTTCGGAATTTTAAACCTTTGGTGTTTTTCAATTGGGAGTTTTAAAAATTGGCTACTTATACTTTCATGGAAATAATCTTTCGAAAAACTGTGAGGTGACAGTATAAAAATTCGTAATTTTGTACTTTCGCAGCTTTTGATATTTGGGATTTCAATCCCACCCCCCTCCATCGATCTTAATAAAAGAAATTGCTGGGGCACGAAACTGTAAATTAGTTAATTACTTGATACGCAAAGATCAGATGTTGGAAACAATGAAGAAGATATCAGTTCCGTGAGAAATCTGCAGATGTTGATCTGTTGAAAACCGCAATTGTTCCCTATGAGGAATGATTTAAATTACTAGCTTTTTTCTTGTTATCGATAGATGCAGGCGTAATATTCAGAATTCTTCCAATCAGTAAGACTACCAACTTCCTTCATCCAAGTTCATGCTGTCTATAATTTTTCCCCTAATTTTCTCAGCCCATGACTGACAATACTCATGAGATTTTCCCGCGGGGCTGAAGGTTTTGCTGGGAAAACGAATATGCATAACACCTGGTCTCGTTCTTAACGGATCGCAAGGTGTCAGGAAGAAAATTACCCAACAAATCAAGTGAATTGATCCCGTAAATGAAAATTTGATAAAAGAGTAGATTCGTTCCGCGGAAGAAACGTGTTCACAGTCAATATTGAATCACGCCTTTAGAAAAATTCAAAGCTTGAAATTGTACGCGTAGTATATGCACTCGTATTTTTATACAAACATATATACTTATAAATCGGCTTAGCGATATGTTCGTTTCGTCTGAATGATGTACACGGTATACCGAAGCGTAAGCTAGCGGTGTGTGTCTACCAATAAAGTTTCCCCCGCAAATATTTACCCGCTCGTTTCCTTCCAGCTTATTTTCATAGAATTTTACGCAATAATGGTCGTACGTCAATATTTGACCGAAACAGAACCCTCTGGCTGCGATCGTAAGACGCTTATATTAAGTATGTATACCTTCATCAACTTTTACTACCCGCTCAGAGATTTCAAGCCCAAAATTTCCCCGACTCTCGACTCCTATTCCCTTCAAAGGTGAATATTTTTTAAGTCAAATATGAAGGTACAATTTATTGATTCTACACGAAGGATTACTTTGAACCAAATTCTCGTGGTTTTTTTATTCATTTTTTTTTTCAAATTTATCATCGTATTTTTGGAGGGTTGTTACCCTCTCTGCTGAAACCCAATAAAGGTAATTGATTGTATTTGAAGGATGTGTAAACTGTGTTACGAAAAGGTACTTGAATCCGTGAGCAACGAACATTGTGAAAGGTATTTTAAACGTCAATTTGTAATTTTTTTATCGTCAATTACAAAGATCAGTGGATAATGAGATTGAATCACGTTATTCAAAACCCATGTAATAACTAGGTATTACATTTAATACCGTGGGCGTTCCTGCGATAAATTTCAAACCAATTACTTTGGATGTAGGAATCTTTTAAAAATGTGAAGATATTGAATCCTTGCTCAGTAAATTCCTTCCTTCGATATAGAGGCCTGTAGCAGTAATATAAAACGACGAGCTATCTCAAAATGAATCTCTCCAAAATTGCGTTATAGTTTTTCTCCAAGAATTCAATGAACTTTCGGTCAAATCTTGAATACCTAATTAAAATATCTATTTTTGACTCAAATTAAGAAATTATGGTGTTTATAACAAAACAAGGCGTGTAAGCACAGCACAATGTCCGTTAATTACGCCCACCTCTGTTTCCTGAATTATGAAACCTCATAGCCATTGCGGATAACGAGTTCCAGCCGTAAAATAGCTGCATATATGAATCTTCCGCGGTTCTAATCTTTGAAACTTGGAAAAATTTGAAATAAAATTTTCATCACTGAAATTGAAAAAAAAACAAAAAAAAACGATAGTTACGTGTGCAAAGGACGAGCATAGCGTGACAAGCAAAACGTTCTTTGCGAAACAATTATCAGGTATTACTTATCGAATATCGAGGGAAAAAAGCGTGGTATTATTTTTTTTAGAGAATTCTTCTTATTGCTTCACAAAAGTTTGGCTCACCCGGGAAGATCGATACCGAGTTCTTTTTACCTCGAGGTAATAATTCTCAAGCTATCAAGCTCAATTATAGACAAAATTTGAACGTGAAAATTCAAAAAGCCTACGTGGGTGTGGAAACACATAATAGTTTTTTTTTTTTTTTTTGTATTTTCTTTCATTCATAGAGTTAACGAAAGGTGAAAAATGAATTCATCTACCTTATGCTCCTGCACATCCTGTCGATCGGTATATTTTACTGGCAACGTGTATTATGCTTCAAGTCACGTTTTATCTCAATATTCAAAAGCATATGTATATAAGAACGACAGACTACGTTGAACCTGCGTCCAATCTGAACTAACGCGCGCTAAAGACTGACCCCCTGCGTCACGGACCTGTTAGGCGAAGGCGGAATGAAACGAACCTGACCGAAGTTATACGAACCTGTAAGTTCAAATCGGATTGTTTCACGCCCGCGGCATTCGCACTTGCTCTATCTATACGTTACCTGCGCAGTTTCCGGATTTAAAAAACGAGGAAATATCCCGAAAAAAAAAAAATCCACTTCAAAATCTCTATATACCATCTCAAGTATGTGTATATCCACATCTTTGCCAGACTCAGCTCATATAGGTGGACGTAATTACGTTCTTCTACAGGCTATTATCAGCAACATTTATGACAGGCTTCTTTTGAGTGGAATAATTATCGAGTAACTGTATGTACACAATATATCTGTCCATAAAGATAAGTCCGTGGATGAAACAAACGTCGGGTCTTTGTCTCTCGTGTAATTAAAAACTGTATTTCAAGAAAGCCGGTTCATCGGGGTTTCTTATTCTATTCTTGTTTATTTTTCATTTACTTTTTTATTTAATAAATAATATCACATACCGCGATATATCGCGTTTGTGCATAATTGGCACCGTTTCGGGCGTTTAGCTCATCGAACGGATTCGCTATAAGGACAAAACATGGCAGTTTGAAATTTGCTTTCGATTTGCTAATTATGTATTTTCAACTCCTCAGGAGTCAGGCTCTCATGTGCAATTTCGCACGTGACTCTTGACTCGCACGTGCACATACACACGAGCACGCGTGTCGGATAGAAATTGGTGCGCGCGAATCTTCTAGAGGGTTCGATATGTTATAGGGTAGCGAGAGAATTAAGCGAGAACCTGTATAGCCTATAGCTTCTGCATATGAAGCCAATTTCCACGTATATATATATATTGGTTGTGGAAGGTAAATATTGTACGCAATGTATTTAGTTTTACGTTAAGTTATTTTATTCTTTAATGCAGAAGGAAGGAACGTCTTACTAGTTCTAATTTCTCTATAAGACTAAATGCTGGACTCGAAGATCCAAATAACTATTGACACTTGAGAAAGAACTCTGCGTTCTTTCTTCCTATGCGGTATGCATCAACTGTTTATGTTTACGTTACCTCTCCTGCATTCTCCAGGTCGATTGGTTTTTGTACCCATGGTCTTGAGACTAAACAAGTTCAAGTGTTAAACTGACTCAATATTCAATACGCCTCCTCAAAAATGAATCGACTGTATTTTTCTCATTTGTGTATTAACTGTATATCAAACCCTAGATTTAATTATCAACTATATAATTACATTTCATTTTTACTTATTATTATTAGTGACGAACCTTCCTTGCGCTATTTCAATATTATAACTGGGGAATACAAAATGGTCCAACATTTGTTGCTAAGGAATGGGGAAACCCAGAAAAACCCAAACAGACCATATCAATTATTACTATCATAAACAAACAAAAATTAATTAGTAATTGGTAGTGCAGTCATCCCGTCAGGCCCATTCCTGTTCTGTGCTCCAGGAATTTCACCGCTGACAATGGTTTTGTCAATACATCAGCTAGTTGTTTATCTGTGGGAATGAATCGTAATTTAATTACATTTTTCTCGACTTGTTCTCTTGAAACGTGATATTCAATATCTATATGCTTCGATCTTTTGTGACTGCTCGGATTATTTGCAATACTCATACAACCCGTATTATCTTCATAGATTATGATTGGGGCTGAAACATCTATGTTAATGGTAGTTGCTAATGACTTCAACCAAAGAGCCTCTTTCACGGCTTCATACAGAGCCATGTATTCGGCTTCTGTGGAAGAACTAGCTACCGATGTTTGTTTCTTGGTGCTCCAACAAATTGTGCACCGTTCGTATAACTTGAACAAATAACCAGTTGGACTTTTTCGATCCGTTCCTTCACTACCTCCCCAATCAGAATCTACATATCCGCACAAGAGATCTTTATAATTATTTTTCTCATAAGTTAATTTGATACTCGCAGACCCTTTTAAATATCTGAGTACTCTCTTTAGATTTTTCCAAAGTTTTATGTTATTTTTATTTGCATATCTACTCAAGACATTAACTGATATGCATAGATCTGGTCTTGTACATATCATTATGTACATTAAACATCCAATCAAACTTAGACAAGGGGCTTCATATCTTTCATCTGAATTCAAAGCTACATAATCTATTTTACTTGGAAGTGGTGTATTGACAGACTTGCAATCACTCATGTTAAATTTATTAAGGACTGTCTTAATATATGTACTCTGATCCAATATTAATTTTTCGTTATTTCTTTCAACTCTAATTCCCAAAAATAATTTTATCTCTTTTAGATCTGTCATGTGGAACCTGTTCATTAGATAGTTTTTAAAATCTTTGCATGGTTTCTACATTAGCAGTCGCAATCACAAGATCGTCCACATATAGTATTACATATATATTTAGTGATATATTTCCTCTGTCCAGAATATAAATACATCTATCGCTTTGTGAATTTCGAAATCCTTTTTCCAATAAGGATGTTTCAAACGTTTCAAACCAACATCTAGCTGCCTGTTTCAATCCATACAAGGCTTTGTTTAATTTACAAACTTGATTACCGGTACTTTTAATACCTTGAGGAATTCTCATATAAATTTCTTCTTTTAAGATACCGTTTAAAAATGCAATTTTTACATCCATGTGGTGGATTAATAAATCATGCTGGTTTGCAAAAGCAATTATGAAACGAAAACTTGCAATCCTTGCAACTGGTGCAAATGTCTCATTGTAATCAACTAAATACTCTTGGCTAAACCCGCGAGCAACTAATCGAGCTTTATATTTTAGCGGATTTCCAAATTCATCATTTTTCATTGCGAATACCCATTTACAATCTACAATATTTTTATCCTTTGGCTTCGATACCAAGTTCCAAGTTTGATTTGTTATTAATGAATTGATTTCATCTTGGATAGCACGCTCCCATTCAATTCTATCATCGCGCGTTTGTATTTCTTCAAAGGAAGTGGGTATTTTACAAACAACTGACTGAGCACACAACAGGTAATCATACGATATCTCAGTTTCCTTATACGAAATAGGAGGTCGTTGTTTAATTCTCTCACTTTTTCTAATTTGGACTCTTTCATCCAGTCTACGGTCATTATTAATTATTGACTCACTACATAGGACTATTTCATCCAGTCTCTGGTCATCATCAAGTAATGACTTATTACATTGGACTATTTCATCCAGTCTCTAGTCATCATCAAGTAATGACTTACTACATTGGACTATTTCATCCAGTCTCTGGTCATCATCAAGTAATGACTTATTACATTGGACTATTTCATCCAGTCTCTAGTCATCATCAAGTAATGACTTAATGACTTACTACATTGGACTATTTCATCCAGTCTCTAGTCATCATCAAGTAATGACTTATTACATTGGACTATTTCATCCATTCTCTGGTCATTATTATCAATTAATGACTCCTGTTTTACTTACAGATTTATTTTTCTTAGGACTTTGCATCACTTTTCATCAATCGGCTTCAGTGTATCTGATTCACTTTTACTATCAGATATCCTTATTTTCAACCTATCTGATTTCTCAATATCAGATACTTTCGTCTACTGATTTTGACCATATTGGTTCAGAAACATCAGCTTTACGAGTTTTCAACCAATCTGATCTCTCAATATCAGATACTTTCGTATCTACTGATTTTGACCATATGTTCAGAAACATCAGCTTCACGAGGCGTTTTTACTGATTTTGACACTGCGTCAGAAACATCAGCTTTACGCATTACTGGCCGAGATTTTAAGTAATTTACCTCATCTACAATAACATCTCTAACTATTACAAATTTTTCAGTTTCAACATTCCAAACTTTATACCCGTTTGGTTCAAACCCTACTAATAGTTCCTTCCAGGATTTTGCATCAAATTTTGTTTTCCTGGTTTTATTATGAACATAACTGGTTGAACTGAAAATTCTCAAATACTTCAATTGTGGCTTTTTACCATGCCACATTTCAAATGGAATTTAGTTAATTGTAAGAGCAGTAGTCGGGGTTAAATTAATAAGATATGTAGCAGTTAGTACTGCTTCTCCCCAGAAATCTTTACCTAAATATCCTGCACCATTTGTTTATTTTACAGCTCTTGGAATTTAGTTTTACCAATATGCCCTAAACGTGGATGGCATTGATTATAATTACTTGCATTTCCATTACATACATGAGCGCTTACCATTTGTGCATCTATAAATTCAACAGCTACTAAATTGTTCAAGGGCTTCCCGTACATGATTATTTTACCATCTTTGCTTATCTGTACCCCATTAACATCAAACGTGATACTTATCTCTTTCTGTTGCATTTTCCTCACTGACAGCAAATTGTACGGGACCTCAGGACAATAAAGAACATCTTCCAGGACAACTTGAATTCCCAGATTAGTCGTCACGTTGATTGTTCCTTTCATTGTTGCTGTGATGAACTCATTATTCTTGGCGATTAAAATTTTCATTGGTGGATGCAATTCCGTTACACTTGAGAACATTTTATTATTATTGATTAGATGATCTGAGGCACCAGAATCCAATAGAAACTGTAATTTGTCACTCTTAGTGATCTGGTAATTTCCAGTCATGAAGGCTAATCCAGATGTGCTTTCATTCCCTTGCACTTGCATTGTTTGAACTGTGTGGGCAGTATTGTTGCGTCTTTCTTGGTATTGCCGACTTTTCTTGTAATACCAACAGTCTTTAATCTTATGGCCTCTCCGTCCACACTGATGACAATTTCCATAGGATGAATTTTCATTCGGTTTAAATCTGGATTGGAAATGAGAGCCTCTGCCTCTTCTGCTTGCACCTCGCCGATTTCCCTTGTAGCCTTTTGAATTGCCTTTATTATTTCCTCGTGGAGTTTCCGTCTCAACTTGCAACACCTTAGCACTTGTATCAATATTATTATTTTTCATTTTCATCTCATGATCCAAAAGTCTCGTTTTCACAAAATCCAAAGTAATTTTATCTTCAGTAATCGTTTCAATTACCGTAGACACAGTTTCGTACGTGGCAGGTAGAGATGTCAACAAATACGACACCTTTTGATTTTCACCCACTGACACACCAGCCGCTGCTAACTCTGTTATCAGATCATCAAATATTTCAAAATGATCTTTCAATGAAGTTTCACTCTTCATTTTGAATCTACTCAAACGATTGCGAACAGACACTTCGGTGGCAGCACTCTTTCTTTCATAAACAGCGTCTAAACTTTGTAGAATAGATTTTGCAGTTGACCCTGGTGTATCATACTTGAGGTAACCATCTGCTAGATATTCAATAATGATACATTTCGCAACTCGTTCAGCTCTCACCCATCTTCTGTTCACTCGATCAGGAGCTTCTTCATCAATCACTTTGAGTACGTTTAATTCAAAGAATAAATTCCTTATTCGATGTTTCCACACACTGTATTTACTACCATTGAATGGTGGAATATTTCTCCTGTCCTTTGATTTGTCCATTGTCACTTTGCTGTACACTTAGATTAAAACTACTTTAAGAAAATACTTCACTTAACACAATTAAACTTATTTCTGGAATATACAGTTAATGCACAATGTGACCTGGGCCCATAACCTATTGGTTGTGGAAGGTAAATATTGTACGCAATGTATTTAGTTTTACGTTAAGTTATTTTATTCTTTAATGCAGAAGGAAGGAACGTCTTACTAGTTCTAATTTCTCTATAAGACTAAATGCTGGACTCGAAGATCCAAATAACTATTGACACTTGAGAAAGAACTCTGCGTTCTTTCTTCCTATGCGGTATGCATCAACTGTTTATGTTTACGTTACCTCTCCTGCATTCTCCAGGTCGATTGGTTTTTGTACCCATGGTCTTGAGACTAAACAAGTTCAAGTGTTAAACTGACTCAATATTCAATAATATACATACGTACGTACGTACCTACGCGTATTCGGGATATATAAATCGCGCGCGAGTGAATGCTGCAGAGCTGCTGCAACGAGGATCGCGTGACGGGGGTTGATAACGAGGATTGCGCGTCAAGCGCGACTTCGATGAGAAATTATATTACAAACCGCACAATCGCAGTACGCGGTAACCTTTTCCGAGTCATTAGATAATATACGGGAATTATATCGTAATCATTATCATTATTATTCTCTTCGTTCAAAACCACATCGCAGATATGTGGTTCAAGTGACGTATAATTCGTACTGATTTGATCAACCCCCAGCTTATACCTGTATAGCTCGTCAGTTTTTAAGTAACTAATTTTCAGCAATAATATTTCCATTTTTTCTCTTTTTTCTTTGATTCATATTTGTCAATTAGGTATAAAGAACAAATTATCGAAGCTTGAATTATTCATTGTACAGTGAAGGTTTTTATTCAAGCATGTGCCCTTTAGAAATTCGTTTAATTTCACATTTTGCCTCTACGATTCCTAATTTTGAACAAAATGATTTTTTCGAAATTATACGTACTGACAACCGGAACCCATCCCGTAGACTGTAGAGAATAATAATTAAACTAATGCACTTGTTATCTAAAAGGTGTTACCCCTCATTACAAAACCACAATTCTAATTAATTACACCCTTTATTATTTACAATGAAAAGCAATAGACACTCTTCGTCGTAAATAATTCTATTCAGATTCCTGTAACTCATTCATAAATCTGGTAAAAAGATTCCCAATTATTGGAATCGTTCCTATAGTTTTTTGGAAGACTTACTTGGAATTTTGTAAAAAAAAATAAGGTTGTTTCATGAAAAGCTATGAAAATCTACAATTTTTGATCAAAATAGCTTTGGAAGCTCTAATTTCCCTGATAACGAAATTGATAAGAGCAAAAATTTTCACCCGGGTAGCTATATTACAGTGAAGAAATGAATGCTGGGCGACATGTAGTTAGCGAAGAGAAAATTGAGAGAAGAATATAAGAAGCGTATAGTAAAAAAGATGGTCGCACGATCGGATGAAGTAATGACTTCCAAGGGACATGCGTGACGAATAGCGAACAAAAGGAATTAGTCTGTACTTCATAGAGCCAAGGGAATCGACACTAATTTTGAGTCTCACAGAACCTAAATGATGGGACTATTTATCTATTTTCTTACCTCAACAGATATACTGGATAATGAAAAGGTAGAGGTAACGCACGAATGACTCTTATTTGGTATCATTTCTTGAGATTGTTATACTCTCTGTTAATGAATTTATAATCCAAATCATTGAACGAATCGAGATCGATGTGACTTTGAATTGTTACGTATATATTTGGAAGCAGCCGATCATTAGAGCAATTGAAAGGACACAATGAAGAAAAGAAATCATTAGCCGATGGAGGCAAATGAAAACAAAACAATCGTTGGGAATCATGAACAGCGTAACCTTTAAACTCTATCACTAAACGTCAAGGATCTTTAATAAAATTGTACGAAAAATTACACACGTGCGAAAAACCAAACATTATCAATTCTGTGAGTAAAAATTGTCTGAGCAGAAGTGCAGTCAAAAGAAATAAAAAAAAAGACAAAATTGATCAGAAAAATGCAGAAACTGAAAAGAAGGAAGTCGAAAAAAGCAACAAATCTCGACCGCAAGTACAGCAGGAGGTCAATTAAGTCTGACAGTCTTCACGTTCCTCTGACACCGTCTAAAGTACAAAAAATTCAAACTTCTGCATCGAGGTATTTCCCTTTTATGCATCGAGTACCTGCATGATCCGCTAATTTTTGAAACGCAGGAATAATTCCTTGTACATTTTTTCTTCATGTTTTTTTCGGGGAAGGCCTTCAACGGCGAAATCAGGATCACGCGTTGTCGAGAAGCGAAAATTTGTTGGAGAACGTGAACCACTTGTCCGATTATCTCAGGCACGGCCATCCGAAGTCCCGGAGAACGTAGCTGTGCATTTCGCAAGTTTTTATCAAAACCAGGATCAGATACTGCCGCATAGCGTCAGAGAAAAACCTGTGGGACTTGAGGCAAAGACGTCGAGGAGCTTTCCAAAAATGGAATTCACCAGACAGATGGTTTACAAGTGAGCCTCACGGTTCTGATTTCTGCCTCGGTATTGCAGTCGGAAGTATTACGTGTATAGAAATCTTTTACCGTCGTTAGCCACCCGTTACAAATCGCTGCAAGAAGGACGAGATCCGCTTTTTTTTTTTTTTTTCTTTCCATTATTTTATTTTATTTTATTTTTTTCTTCTTTCGTTTTATTTATTTTTTCTTTTCCCATCCTTATTGCGAGTGCGGACACGCGGTATTACCCAGTGTCCGTCCACGTAATTAGTGCAAGGATAATTAAGACGTCACGCTGAAATACCTCGCAATGAACTATTAAGTCGACGACGTACTTATCTCGACAGTAATGCAGTGATTATACTGACATTGAAATACCTCAACGAACTTGATACACTCCTAATCGCATTAGATTTACGCGTTTTCTCTTCGTCAACGTTCTTTTAACGGACAAATTACGTCGGCTTATCTTTTTATTTCGAAAATAAAAAAGATGATTCATGAATCATTTCATCCGATCAAGTCTTGTTGAAACTGAAATTTTTCTTCAAGTAATAGAATAAGAGATCCAAAGCATTTGTTAGCCTTGGTGAAATGCAGATTTACAGTGTTCAAAATGGGGTGCGATATTATTTAGGCTGGAAAATTCTGCTGGTACGCAGAACTATGGCCGACAAGTATCTGCGGTTTTGGAAAATACTGTAGAGTCTCCAGGATTTAATTTGAAACTACCGCCTATCGATAATTGCGCGCCTTTTAACGTTCCCAGTAATTATTATCCCCTGTGGTACAGGGATCCGAATAAAATGCCGTAAGTTTGTTACATTTTATAATTTTAATTGCGTGAAAATTAATTAAAAGGGAGATGAGGACATGGAGAACACGATACTAACTGCTGCAGAATATGTTCAGGCTGATTAGAGTATCAATCGACAACCGAATTCAATGTATCAAACATAATTATAATTTTCAGACAAATATCGCGAAAGCAATTTCAGGAAATGAAAAATAAATATCAGACCAAGATGGGCACAAAGGAAGTAGGCGAAGAATTAAAAAAACCGGAAGAGTCAATAAGTGACTTTTCGGAAACAGAAACTGTAGAATTTGAAACGGAAACCGAATCTGAAGAAGATGGAACCTGTTTCAAGACTCACAGTGAATCACTCCTGTCCATAAAAAACTCAAAATCATCAGAAATTGCTGAAAAATCTGCATGCACATCAATTGCAAAGGAGGATTCAAAAAATTCGCTGGTTAATCCAAACGCAAAATCAATCCACCGCAGTTTTTCAGAACATTCTAGCTCGTCTTCACAGACTTCCTGTGAAATCGCAACCGAGAATGACGAGGAGGAGTCTGTGAATTGGGAAACCGAAGCAGAGGAAGAAATCGACCAAATTACAATCAAGATCGTTCATAATTACCGGGAAAATTGTATTGTCAATCAGGTCTAAATCAATGGTGGTTTTCTTACTTCCATTCAAGATATACGTTCAGCTGGAGCTTTACGCACCTAGATTTTTGCTCAGAGTGAAAAGTCTGCAAGTTAAGGTAAAACTAGCCCAACTCAGTAACGATTTTAGATTTAAAAAAAGTCTATAATACCTCATTTTCACCGTTAAACTGTTCTCTAATTTCACCTTCGATTGCGGGGAGGTCCTTTCATTAATTAAAAAATTATAGCTACACGAAAGTACTCTTGAAGTCAGATGTAAAACCCATACGTGTCCTCTGAAAAATTGTAAAACAAAAATTAAAAATTCTTCACACTGTTCATGTATACCTAGATGTACGTTATACACCTAAAGAATAAACCGACCTTCAGTGCGTTTCTTTAACGGGGTAATTTTAATTTGATTTAATTTTTTTGCAATCTGGTTTTTATACAGCCCAATGGAATCATAAAAGTAGCTGCGGACTTCTGGACCAGGACAACCGGACGTGGACGACTTTGATCTGATGTAACAGATATTCCAAATCTTCGCTACTGATATATTACAGTTACTTTATCCCCTTGGGCTTATAGCCGTCAATTAATTCAACGGTCAAATTATAATTGAAAAAAACCAACGCTCGTTCATTCCGTATTAATTACATTTCGCTGTTGTTAAACCTTCAGGCTCAGAGGCTGTAATATATCATTTAGCGATTCATCAGAGCATCAAACGAACAGCTTATCGCATGTACTTCGTCGAATTACGATACACTTATGCCGTTATCATTTTTGTATGTTTTTTTTTCTTTCCATGGCTCCATGATGGAATTTACGTTTGGATTGTTGAGGAAAAGACGAAACAGTCCGCGTCTCCGCATTGGGCAATAAAACGCAGATATCTGCATCGGGGAAACTGCGCCAATTGGCCCGAGCAGAGCCGATGTTATCCCATATTAAGTGTTCAGGGATGCGTTCAGAGCGAGACCGTAATCTAATTAATTTCACAACTAGCACGAACGTTAATTAAAAAGGCATACTGTTGCTGTTCGTAGTTAGCTGGATGGTATCCCTTGAATTAACGTTATCGCATCTTTTGATTGTAAGGAAACTTGTGTATTATTTAGCGCTACAGTTTTTAGCAAAATTCTTCCTCATCTATACCAACTATAATTTGCCACCCAGCATATGGAAATAATCAGTTGAATCGAATATCAAATTTACAATAACCCTACGTTTGTATATTCCGATTATCTTGAATAGTTTGATTCAGGAATATCGGAAAATGGGATTTACAATCCGTTCTGATTCACATGAATTGGCAATGGTTGTGGCAAAGTTTAGCTGATTGTGAATCGTGAATTTTATAGAATGTCGTGATTGCCGGAAGAAGAAAATATAAATTTTGCAAATTTATGTTTACTTTGCATAATTTAGAAAGTAAAAGAGTCTAACGGTTCACCGGATATAATGGCCGAATGGGATGCTAAACTTTGCCCTGGACGACGCCCGCAGGGCTCATGGGGGTCGAACTCGTCGAGTTTACTATTATGTCTGAAAATTGATGCCTTATGGCTTTTACAAAAGGCTGGCTGGTTGCGGTGTATCGATTACCGGTATTACGAGAATACGGAGAAGTTACCGGGAGCGATTCACGGCTCGATCGTAAAAAATATTCATATTCTTGTAACGGCTTCGATCTCTGCACCGAGCAAAACGTGAGCTTAATATATTTGTTGCCAAGATCCGGCCTGGGTGCTCAAAAAAGAAAAAAAAATACGAGGGAAAAAAACCATCTTTTCTTTTTGTTTTGACAAAATGTACCACGACAGAATGTGTCTTGATCTATTCAGTTCTGCCATGAATATTTCCAACACTATTTGCCAAATTGGATTGTACCGTTTCTTACCTTATATCTATTCTGTTGATCTCCACTATAATGCCTATTATATGTGAATGACGACCGCTTCTTTTATAGTTTTGCAGATTAAAAAGCCTGCAGAGAGTCTTTCGTGAGTAGAAATGTTAGTGTACGTATGAAATTTTGATTTTCAGGTCAATTATATGATCTCCTGTAATTTCTATTGCAAAACATGGATCTCTTTTCGAACTGCTACGAGATATATATGTGGCTTTCCACGCCAACTCGACCAGTGTTAAACCCCGACCATCTCAGAATTATTTCATGTTTTTTTCTAATATTCTACTCGGTCAAAAACGCGACCTAAGTTTGTTTCATATTTTTTCAAAAAACCGTCTATTTTTGATAAATATTGAAGCCGATTGCGAATGCCCATTTTTTTAAATCTGAAAAAATTCTCAAAAATTCAGTAAATGACACAAAACACCCTCCCTTAAGGAAAACGTGGGCCGAATTTTTTTTCTATTTTTTTAGGGCCTATTTCGGAATTTTGCAATTTTGAAACCCAAAATTATGCGTCGACAAGTACTGTATGATGTAACGAAAGTGAAATCGACGTTGTGTTTTTCGAATTTTTCATGATCCGTCGCTTTCTTGCCAAAAAAAAAACCCCAAAATCATCTATCAATTCGATTTTCAAATATTTTCTATATTGTCACTCAGCTTGTTATCAAGCGATTCGAATTTCTGCAAAAACAGCTGCGAGGCGATGTGGTTTAAATTTCGATCGATGGGATTCCCCGGTTTCATTCAACTCCCTCACGGATTATAGACTAGCGATAGCCATAGCTCGAATTCAATACAGCCATTCGTCATGATCATACCATATTAATTATATAGAAGCTAGTGAGATAAATTATCCACCTCTTCCACACTATAAACTGAACGATGTCTCATACTTGTTTTTCCCATTAAAATCAGTCTTTGCATTCCAATCGCAAATAGAAAACATACAATATTTATTGTATGATACGTGCAGTGTAGGTATACTTCATCGTTTGGAAGTGAAAAAAAAACCTCTGGAATACTTTTCAGTCTTTGCAGGGAATCGTTACACGATTCGTTATCTACTCTTTTCTACAATTATTAACGGACTTTCTTCTTTTACTTACACAATTATAAAAGACTATATGTATAATCGACCCGCTCAATTTGTATCGGTATTGTTTATTCCAGTTCCTATACTTGCGATAATGAAAAGGTATAGACGATCTAGGGAAAATTTATCGTCTTTCGAAAATAACAGACTGGTTGATTATATTGTATAAGGTATATGTACATATATTTATATACAATCCTATATTTCGCCACTTCGGACACATACATATAAAATATACGTAGTTATTATTTATACATATTTATGTATATTATATAATATATTATATTACAATTCGGATTTGCGAAAGCGTACGTCGTTTTGTCGCTAATTGTAACAAGCAATCAGTACGTAATATCACTAACTGCTCTACGCCTCTACCAGGCAAGTAAATATCTATCTACAATATTACATCCAATTCATACCAAAGTATGTATTAATTAATATCGTATCACGTGTGTCATTATATAAAAACAACAAAGAACAAAAAAAATAATAATAAACTTTAAGATATGGCTAATTAGATTCACCAATTTTTTGGTAACTTCTCATCTTTTTTATACACTTTTTACACGTCTCAATTACTGTTAACCATTCTGTTGAATACATTATGTTCAGTTTTCACACCGCAAATATATATTCTGGATTTGAACAACGTTACACGTGTTCTTACAATTATCAAAAGTCGAATCCGTTGAACGGCTTTCAAATAAAAGTGAAAAACGATTTTCAGAAAAGTAAATCATAATTTGATCAATCCTCAGAAAATATCAAGTCACTCTGTTCCGTCGCGAAGGATTCTTTTGCCGCAGTAGTAACAGCGACTTGTTTTTTTCTTTTTTTCTTTTCTTTTGTATTCTCTTTGTTTTTAAACGAAACAAAAAAAAAATAGTAGGTATCCTTCGCCCACCGCAAAACCATTTTTGGTTCGTGAAAGTAAAGCAGTTTTTAACTAGTTCTCATCTGACTGAGACTTCTTGGGTCTTCCCTAGGTCTTTTTCCAGGAATAATACATTTCAAGTGGTCGATTTACGCGCCAAAATTTATCGTTTACTTGTCTCAATGTCTGTGAACCGCTTAAGACAACAAGCTGACCCGGAGTTGGCGCTATGTAGATACAAAAATTCAAATGCCTGTGAGATTCTGACAATTCTGTATCAAGATCCAGCGTCAAACGCATCGCTAGATATTTGCTCAGGTGATCGACTGGAAAAGAAATACATGAATCAATCAGTAATTTGTCGATTTTATAAATGATTTGATAAAAATATCAATTATCAAATATTTCTTGATTATTTGCTCGGATTTTTTCTTTCTTTCTTTTTCATGTTTCTCACCCGTGGCGTTGGCTGTAGTTTTGATGTACCGAATGCTGTTTTCCTTCAGCGCTTTTATCAGCGAATTATCTCCCGCCATTTCAGTTGGATGTGGTTTAAAAACGAGTTCAATTTCGTTTATCATGAGCGGTTCGCTGGGACCTTCTCCCTCTGTATCGACCATAGATTCTCCACCGCCAGTTTCAGCTTCTGCACTAGATCCGGCAGAGTCATTTTCAGAGTTTTGCAAACTCTTTGGTCGCTTCGCAGGCTTTGGGATTTGATTAGCTGGATTTGGCGACGGTGTAGTTGAATTTCTGGATGTCGTTCCTGCAATACATCAGACAAAAATTAGGATAGAAACATTCCTGATTGAAAAAAAAAACATAATAAAATAATTTTCATAATAAAGCAATTCTGTTCTAACAATTCTGCTAAAAAATCTCTCTCAAAATCGATTCAACCGATAAGTTGTAGTTCAACAAAACAAAAAGTTCTCTAGTGAAAAAAAAATGATATTCTCTTTCAACTACTTCGATATAAAATAAAAAAAATTGAATAAATAAACAAATGAAAGAATCAAAGTCTGAATATCTCAGCAAACAACATATTGTGGAAATAACTTTTAGCCCGCAGGTATTTTAGCTACCTGAAACGGCAGGGCTACTAGCTGGCTGAGATACGTTGATAGAATTTTGTTGATTACTGGGATTACAAATAGTATTTCCCATTCCATTACTGTTATTATTATTTCCAGTAGCTCCTTGAGAAGAGTCGCTTTGATTAGCCGGATTGATCTGATTGATCGGAGTTTCCCTCCCACTGGTATTAGCCGCGTTATTCTGCGCCGTTGTTGTACTATTTGGATTTTCTGGCTCGTTTGCATTCTTTCTCGACCTCTGCGGCCTGTTTTGACTCTGTAACTTTATTCCCTCTGTTATAGAATTCACCAACGCAGTGTGCGAGTGAGAATTATTCAGTTTAGCCAACACTCGCTCCTGGTGCGCTTCGTACTCATCTCTACTCGGATATATCTTCGATATCAATAAATCAAAGTTTGGATCTGGCCTCAGAGATCTTTTGGAAACCAATTTCTTGCGGCAAGTTGGACATTCCTGAAAGAGGGAAAAGAAGATTATTAAAATCATGAAGATATACACAGGCGACGCTGAATCTTTGATAATGAAAGGATTCAACACGTCTAATTTGCTTAATCCTTCTAGTAAAATGTTTCTACTTTATTCTAAAATCTGAGTGATACATAAATCTTGAAAATGACCTTTTTTGAATCACTGGGGCACTCGACAAGAATGATTTATCGACTGATATTGCAAAGTCCAATTATTGGCTGTTTTGAATCTACACGAATTTTGGACATACTTTTGTTTAGAATGAAAAACGAAGAAGAGCTTTAAAATTTGAAGTATAGTTTATTATAGTCACTTGAGAATTGAATTCATCTAATATCATTATTTCGGTCCAGTAAAATTTTCAAAAAATTCGCTAGAATCTTTTTTGAATTCTTTATCTGTATTTTTATTTAAAAAATAGTTATCGACATGAGGATAGTTTGAGGGAACGAGGAATTTTGGTTAGTGTAAACAAGTTGCGATTGGTCGGACCGGAGGTGAAGTGCGACTTTGAATGATATGTGAGCATTGAAAATCACCTTGTTGCCGCTACGTAAGGCGGTGATAATGCAATCGGAGCAAAACCTATGGAGACATTCTTTGGTTGTCATGGTTTTCTTGAGCATGTCGAGACATATCGGACACATCAATTCACTGTGCAGACTCCTTGGGCTTACTGCTATTTCGGTATTATCGGTTATCGCGTCCTGCGGTGTTCTGTGCAATTCGTACAAAGACAATTCCCACGTTTTGTTTAAACCCACTTGCTCAGTTGACGCCATTATTTATTGTTCGACAAGACTCGTTGATAGATATTAATTTATTATCGAAATTTCTATAAGATATAAGGACCACTGAACACACTGATCAAATATCCACCTTGCACGACGCAGAAAGCGGCTAGTTATGCGGCCGCAAAGCGAAGCCTGTATTCAGTATTCGCTGAATATTGTGAGCTGATGGTGAGAGGGAACTAACTGCGTGTTGTTGACTAAGTAGTGCGCTGTAATGCTGCCATCTTCGAGATTCCGAATGAACTAAAACGACGATACGATCTAGTAGCGCTCTGTTTTACCGGCTCAGATTTTACCGCTTTTTAACTCCTCAATTTAGGACCACTGAGGTCAGCTGATAGAGTCTGTTACATGATCCAAAAGTGCGGCGATTTTTCGAACTGTCCAAGACACACTTTCAGACTCTAATCTTCGAATTTTTAATCAATTTTGCTGAAATTACGCAAATAAATCAATGGGATGAATCTGAACCTTGCTTCACACCAGAGTTCACACCCGTCCTGAATCGAAGCATGAATTTTTTTCCGATTTTTGTCTACCCTGTACGGATCTATGACGCATTCAAGTATTTTTATTCCATGTCATCTAAATTCGAATTTGAAAGTCATATCAGTAAAATGCAAATATGTACAGGTGAATTTTACGGTAACGCGAGCGGTAACATGATCTGAAAATCCATTTGAAAAAGAAGAACTGATGTTTTGATAAATTTGTTGAGAAATCCAAGACCTATAGGTATAACTAGCATCTAGAAAAGAGATCAGATTAACGAGGTGCTATGGTTTTCGACTGTGGTATCAATTATATTAAATTGAATTCGTCAACTCCGATAAAATGAATTGACTTCTAAAACGAATTTATTGGTCGCCTTTTTGTTCTCGATTTGGCTTTCCAACTGCATTAAAAAATCTTCCGCGGACTTTCGAGATGAACACATGTAATGAGTCCAAAAAAATCCGGGTTTTGATTCGGCCCATCAGGAATTAAAGAAAAATAAAGTTGAGCACGAATCCAAAGGGGTCAGGTTTAGAATAAGGTGGTCGAGTCGACGAGGATCACATTTACATACATTTGACGTTATTGGTATAATTGATGTGAGAAGGATTCATCGGGAAAGGTCAACGAGTAGCTTAATTATATTGTCTTTGCGATATTTCGGCCGGTCACCTTCAAGTATTTTGGCTATTTCACGTGTGCTGAGTCTCTCGTTACAGCATGATTTTCCAAGAGGAAGGCTATATCACTTTCTTATATTGGAGGAGGAAGGTTGTCACAGCAAATCTGCACTCCGGTCTCAATCATCATATTATGACGAACAACTCAGCACACATAACATATTCATACTCAAAACTCTGAATCCAGAAAATAGTTCAGTTTTCCAGCAGACTTTTCCAAAGCGTTCCTAAAATTCATAAAAATTCTATGAAACTTGTACCAAAAATTAATCGATGAATAAGAACCTTCCACATCACCAAATTCGAAATTCTGCTGACAGTGGTCAAGCATCGTAATGATCGAATGTTATAGTATCCCGAGCTATTGCATAATGTCATTGACACCCCCGAAGACTAATCGGAGAAGAAGAAGAAGAAGAAAAGGACGGAGAACAAGAAGAAGAAAAAGTCGGAAATCACTTTCTAAAAGCGCGTGTTGTCAGATAAAATTTGAACCGTTGTGAGCAATTGATCGTATGAGGTACCGTTTGAAGCTAAAACCAGCAGCTCCCCGAAATGATACTGAAAACTTTTATGAATTCCATCGAAATCCTTACGCCCACAAGTTATAACTTGAACCTTAAGATATAAAATGAAGAAAAAGAAAAAAGATCAAGCCAGTCTGAGGTGTGCCTATACGGTATCCAGTTTGTGTATACATTTACATATGTATCAGTAGAGTGTTAAGTATCTCTATGCAAACACATGCGGTGCTAATATCTGAAATAATCATCAAATAAAACCGGTGACTGTTGAACACCTTACAAACCACTTTATAATAAATGGCGCCAAGATTCCAGTTTGCGAGCCGCCACTGTCTTGAATCATTTTTTCTATGATAGGATTCCGAACAGCACAGCTGACCGTATTTTGACTGATAACGGTTTTTTTCATTACAATCGATTCCTATCTATACGATTATGTTGATAGTAATGATCGAATTTTCACTGAATGCTCATACGATGAATGATTACTCTATCATTCATTCATCTTATAATATTATTAGAGAACACAACAAGAGAGAAAGATAAAAAATAAGGTTTGTAATTAGTGCCAAGAAAGGAGACCAAGTTTTACATTGCGTGCTATATTATAGGTATAATTATAATTATGAAGTATGTGAACAGAACAATAGGTTGATGTAAGTCTTGCACCCGATACATTTGTTCCGTTTGTGAAAGAACGACTGGTATATAATTTAAAAAATCAACGTGTCTGTTGCAATTATCGCTGTAATTTTATAGTATATCTCTAATTTACGAGTTTCGATTTATGTACTTGCATCATTCACATGACAATTATCAATTACACTTGCATTTACCAGAAGTTGAGAATTCGATCGATAATTAATTAATTACAAACTATTAACCGTTAAGCTTGTCTACTGCCAATTTAGTATTCCATGATTTTCCATAAAAAATTGGTGTTCATGTCGATGAATTTAGAGAAAACAATTATTTGTCACAAAAAAACTAGGAGATGAGTGAATTTTCCCAAAAATTTGTAGAAAACCTTGACATTATTTTCACCGGGAATATTATACCGCAACGTATTACTTAATCAACGAGACGTAGAACGAAGATGAAACAAGAGGTAAATCTGTTCCGAAGAATCTATTAAGCCTAGAGCCAACGCACGCACATCTTTATGACTCATGAAAGAGAAAATATATGTGCATTTCAATTTTAACACTACATATTTACAGCTGCGTGAGGGAATTAATTTTAATCTTAACGTTTCGAAAACGACCACGAGATTTCGGTTCACGAAATAATTGCTTTTCAAAATACGTAACTTATTTTATTTTATAATTGTGATCATATCGATTGAGGACAAAGTCTGAAAATTGCAAACTTCCGGAGACAAAAAATTAATTAATAAATAAATGAACAAAGAAATCCTCACTGAATTGGATAAAAAAACATTCAGCTATACATATGAGTATCGGAATATAAGATCATGCAGAAGAGATATTATTTTTGTGATCTCATACGACCGAAAGGAATTAGTTTTGGAATGGCTCATTTTAAACTCCAGAATTCGACGAGAATGCCATACAGCCAAATGGTGGGACCTGAAATCTTTCGGTAGAATGATACGGGTTATTACCATATCTTGGAGTGACGAAGACACTGGCAAACGTAAGATTAAAAGCGTTTCGGAGCCTGGAAAGTCACCCATACATAGTTATGAATCGCAAAACGTAGGTACACATACGTGCATCATAGATCAAACAATTTTATCTTTTGCCCTCTTACTTTAACCAGAGGACATTATGAGGTTTGACCACCTGTGAAATTGATTTCTTGATATTGATCCAATGATACATGATACAAATTGTAGTTTATAAGTCAAGGATCATGTATGTACAATAGAATACTCTCGTGAAGTTTGAGGTCACCTGTCATGTGAAATACAAGAATTGGAGTGAGCTGTGTAAAAATAGGCGGTGAAGTTTCAAAAATTATTTTTTAATCTCTTCTGGCTTGAAAATAGCCAACCAGATACAAAAAATCTGTATTCATAATTTATAGGACACGATTTAAAGAGAGAAAGAATTCCAAGCCTTATTCCTGAATGAATAATTGAATATATGTAAAAAAAATAATGTAATTCAAATTCAGGTAATATTTAGATTCCGAAAATACTGGATATGTCTTTGGCGCAGAATTTTTGAAATAAATTGAAATTTGTGGGTGTTTTTTTGGTACCAAATGTCGATGATTTATTTCGAACTGGTTCATTTTTGCCAACGTTCCCCACTCCGCTTGGTTCAACTTCACAGATTCAGGTATGTTATACATATTATACACGTACCTCTAATAGATAGGCAAAATATGACAATTTCAAAATTGCAGTTTTTTTCACTCGAATGTGTCCATGGGTATGATTGTTTCGAACCAATCAAGTTCGTTCGAATCGTATACATAATTAATCACCCCACTCTAATGAACCAACTATTTATCTATAAATTCCCATAACTTTAAGTACCCGCAACACGTTTTCGTACTCCGGGGCACTAAATCGATGTTAATGAGTTACAATCGGTATCGATGTACAGATATTATTAATTATGTGAAATGTTTTCGTCAACGGTATATATACCTTGATTATTTCGAATTTGCATAATATAGCTATACATGAATATGCTTAATGCAAGATAGTAGATATAGGTAGCCAATGATGAGTTATAAAAATCCTAAAATAGCGTTAAGTATTACGATGAAATCAGGAGCTTTTGCAATTCAACTTCGATAATCGTCAGGCAACGACGTATAATGCCGATTATTACATTATACATGCAGGTATATGACTATACAGGGTGTCCTATTTTGAATCGTGAGATGATTAATCATTTCAGAAAACGCTGCAGCTGAGACTAAATTTTCAGAATTTCCAGGGTGACTCCCTCTCGAGATATTCTCGAAAAACTCTGATTTTCTCGTTTCGGAAATCAGCTGCAACTGTTGTTTGATCGGAAAGTTAAACCGATCACTTGAAAAAAAAATTACCATTATTTAAACATCTCGCTTAAAATTGATTTCACCATTCGGTGTGATCCTCTTCGAGACACGAATTTTTAATCAGAACTATTTGTTGATGCGACGAATCGTTATTTCGTGACATTTGACCATTCCAATTAAGGAAACCGCTGGTTGGAAAAATTTGAAGCAGTCCATCAAGTCAATTTATTTCATCACCAAAGATCATCTCACATCGTTATAATCGTCTCATTTCCAAATATCTGCTGCATGAATTTAAACACACCGTTAGTCCGATCTGACTTCTTTGGGATCCAGATTGGCTGGAAGACGTACCGTTGGGAATTAAGTGTAGGAAAATAAATTTAAAAAAATGTGATTAAACATACAGCCAATTTGGCAGAAAATGAATATTTCCTTTTCACCTATTCCGGGATCAGAAGGCGAAATTTTCCAACTTCCCTCCATCAGTGAATTTGTCCAAAGTGGCACTGCGGGTATATTTTCAAATGAGACGATTATAATGATGTTGATTGATTTTGGACCACGTGTAATTTCTCTATTAACTCCGACATGCTGGTCTCTTTGGATAAAATGATAAACCCTTCATGCATTCGTATATCTATGAAGATGATAAGCTATATCATTCCACCTGCGTCTTATGCTATTGCGACAAACGCCACGAGTCCTGGAGACGAGAATTAGTCGCAGTCCTAAGAGCTGCGAGGCCGATAAACTCAGATTTCAAGACCAGATCTAAACGGACACGGTTCGTGGTGCCTAATACGCATATAGAAGAACTTGCGCACTGTCTGAGAAGTGCATACTGCATAACAGTGCAAATACTGAATAGAAAATATCTCAAGTAAGTATGTACCTGAACTACCTACTGACTACTGCTACAAAGTTTGCGTTATAAAATGTTACCGATTTGCGTGAGAGGCTTTAAGGATTCTTCTCTGCACTGAAGAGCACTATAAAGGCAATAGCAAAATAAGGCAATGAGGCAATAAGCCAGGCAACGAGTACTGCGCTATGTGCTCGACTGGATTGCGCTAGCGGTCAGACGGACGGACTATTCAGTCCGTAGCCCGTATATCTTACACCAATAAACCTTGCTCCCATCATCAGTGTATGTGGGTATATGTAACATGCATACTTATACGCATTCGGTAGGTATATATATAGAAATACTTCAACAGTAGTGTTCAACAGTAAACACATTACCAGGAGCTCTCGAGCCATGAACACATTCACATCGCGGCTTCCAACGAAACGCAATCCGCGAATACGCCCTTCTTACACAAGCTTTACCGTTACCGTATATATTTATATACTGCAGATAGATGTTACATATTTTAGTATCTCCCTAGCCGAACCTATTCGCAAAGCATCGATCCTGATTTAGGATTTCGAATCTAAAATTTATGTAGACTGCACATACGATGGGGACTCCTCCACATTTGAATTATTTGTACTGGTGTGGACGATTGTGGGGTGAAAAATTTGATTTGTCTGTGGGTCAGTTTTACCTCTTACATAATTCGAACTGCCAATATGTAAGTCCGTTGAGTTCTGAGTTTCGAAGGCTCGCCGTTTACGGAACAGACTTCATTGAATTTTCCAGTATTGGCAGATTGAATATTATTTGAATTCGAATTTTTATCTTATCTTCACACTTGTAGAGAAAAATATACTTCCACCTTGAGACTATTGTTCACGAAGAAAATTACGTCGTTTTCGAAGATATAACGTTCAACTCACGGTAGATCGTCGAAAAGGCTGCTGATCAGGCATACTTAGTATTTCATCGAAAAAAGCCATTGGATTTTTGGGATCAGAATTCCTGATTTTGAATTGCCAACGTGAATCTCTCGGGTTTTCATCAAACAATCGCAGCTAGAAAAATTGTATGATGGCAAACTCGACGTTTGTGACTCAAGGATCATTTTGGAATCAGCCAAAACCATCACAATTGAAAGTGCTCTTCGTGTCACAAGCATAATTGAGTCTTTCGGTTTTAGCTTCATAGGTGATATATATTTGTATATAATTTGGAGATATTTACTTCAGCTTGTTTCAAAATTGGATCCTTTTTTGTCATCAAACTCATTGTCTTTCATTTTTAATCTGATGATCAGTATAATGTAGAGTACCCCTCAGGAATCGTCCGGAAGATACAGTTGTTTGAGAAACCAATTTAAAAAAAACGAGAAAAAATAATGTATCAGGTTACTCGCGAACTGTAAGAATTGGAATAACAGACAAATGGGTCATTCCTCATCAGATCGATGAGAATCTAAACGCCATTATCTAAGATTTCGACGAGTCTTTCATGAACACATGGTCTTTTTAGGCGATATTCTTTGTAGGTCGTGTGAATGTTTTACACTTTTCAATGCCTGATTCTTATACACACGGAGTTTTCTTCCTGCATAATATCATGCAATTCAAACACAATGTATGTTATGATTACGAGTCACGCATATGGCGTACGCATACGTATGTAACATGCCTGCGTATGCTTATACACCTATAAAAGGTGACACGCTTTCTTTACTATACATGTTATGAGAAAAAGTAAAACTGTATATTTTATGTGTACAAACATTTCACCTCGTTTATCTATACTGCAGCGTTTGGAGAATCAACAATGAAACATCTCATTTCTCTGTCTTCTTTTTTTTTCTTCATGATTATCATATAATGACTTTATACGTACTACGATCATCACTACAAAGATATCATAATACACTACTTTATTCCAACGTTTGGTTCAGATTGATTGGATTTTATCAGCTAACTTTCAACATATTAGTGCCGAATTTTTGCTACACATTTGTCATCCAAGACGACGGAAAAAAACGTATAACATTGTCTGTATAAACCTAAGATTTGATGGAAAGCACCACAGCACGCAAAACAGCCCTTTGCTGGAAATGGAACTGGCGATGTAATATACTTAGGATACAGCATTCTCAATTTTTACCCTGTATCAGAGAGGCAAAATGAAAAGATGCACGTGAAGGATTTGTGGTACAGTCGAAAGAACTCGAGAAAATGAATTTTCAGCACGATTTTCACCAAAAAAAAAGGTACTTTTAACCCAAACTACATCCTTAAGGCCCATAAGATTCCATACGGATCATGGCGCATGCGTACTGTACAAAAGTCTTGTATGCGATTGGTTCTGATGGGCTTCTGTATTCTACTTATGGCTGCCAAGTCCGGAACACGCTTCATCACGTCGAGAATGCAATTCGTAGTTTCTGCCAAACCAGGGAACCGATCAGAATGAAACTTTGAAGAGCAATACTTTAGTTCAGCAAAAACTAGCTGATCATTTCGCTCTTGGAAATCGTGACAAACCTACGATGTTCATTACACACTAAGTGACTAAGCTAACAAATGTTCTTTTTTAATTTGAAAAATTAATAAAAAATTAAATACTAATTACCTGAGTCTAATGGCGATTCAAAAAAATATTCAATATTATAGGATTCAGATTTGATGTTTCTGAAGATTTGATACATTTTATTTCATAGAAATAACACTTTCAAATTCGATCTCAGAACGTGACCTGCGATAATCGAAAGAATCATGTTTCTTTCAGTATCTGCAATTTTTCTGAAATTTTGTTCAAATCGAATATTACGTACCTTTCTACAATATATGAGTGTAGACGTCTATTTGTTGGCACTCGCGGTCGTATAGACATAGATAATTTCTGATGTGGAAAATTTCTTTGACACATTGAGCGTGTTTCCCGTATGACCTTAAGTGCTCCAGGTTGGCGTAGGTCGCGACTTGACCTACAGTCTACCGTGATCCAGTACCTACCTACCTACTATCTCTGGACGA
This sequence comes from Ametastegia equiseti, assembly GCA_963989295.1. Taxonomy (NCBI): domain Eukaryota; kingdom Metazoa; phylum Arthropoda; class Insecta; order Hymenoptera; family Tenthredinidae; genus Ametastegia; species Ametastegia equiseti. The sequence continues at coordinate 7,381,847 of OZ022394.1, read as the reverse complement.
GTGCGGTGAACACCTTGAGACAACCGTGCAAGACACGCGTACTTGAAAAGGTAAACCAATACCTCCTTAAGTCCGCGGGAGCATTCACTAGCAGTTCGTGTCGAATGCTCGGCTCCGCTGCAACGTGTATTTCGACTTATATATTATGTAGCCAAAGGCGGCGCGCGGTCATCCGAGCGAAAAATTAAACAAATTGACTTTTGAAAACCTGATTTGGCCTTCTGTTATAAGAGGTTGATTCGAATAAAGTAACAGTAAAAATAGTCGAGTGTCAGCCACCGGAGACACTTGAACTTTACTTGAATCCCGTGAAACGTGTATGTAACGACGCGACGACGGTTTCAATATTTCTCTTCAATTATTCATAAACACGTAATAACAATCGCTAAACTAGTCACGCTCTTTAATAATTACTCAAAATCTTCTAAACACCTTGTGAATGTGAAGTATTTCAATCCGTGTGAAATTTGAAAGCAAGAAGAGAAAAGAAAATTGTGATACGATACCAAAATTCTGTTTCAAATAATCGAATTTCAAAAAAAAAGTCAGGATTGATTACTACGTAATCGTACTCTAGTGAATCAGTGATGGAAAAGCTGGCGAATTGATGTTTAATTATCTGTGTATAAATTTTTCGTGGGATAATTTGTACTGACTATAACATACGCAAAAGGAACATTAGGAAGGAAAATCTTCACGTGGCGGAAAAAGGACTGTGTATTTCATTGGACCATATATAATCCTGCAGGATATTTATTACCCTATAATAAATGGCAGAGTACGTTTAGAGACTCGAAGTTAATTTTGCATGATATACGTATAATAATCGTTGATATCGCAGAGTGAAATTGTACCTTAGATATTTATAGATGTATAAGAATTTTTGGTGATTTCCTATCGCAGATGCCAAAATAGAAAATAATAACAGTAGTAGAGTAATTATTTCGCATGTATACTATAATTACGAGCCATTGTCAATATGAGGTGATTTCTGCGGAGAAAACAGTTACCTACAACTCCGCTTTATATACCCGCATACAGTTTATTATATTCCATTAAGTTTCTTCGACCCGTATAATAATTACGGGTTGCCGTATACCAGTATGCGGAAATTGTGGTCCAGAATCTCGCGCGGGTCGTGAATGACCTGTCGGTCATGTGATGATACGTAACAAATTGTAAAAGTTGTATGTAGTACGTACATACGTACGTACGAACGTATGTACATAACATACGTACATGTACCTGTGCAACATACCTGTGCAGAAAATCGAGTACACGAGAATCTCGACTATCCGCGAGTGCGTGCGTTATGACATTATATGCCTACCGATTTTGGTACGTAGGTGCTACATATCGTCGAAGTGATTGATAAAACGTATTTTTGGGATTTGCTACGATTTTCTTGAATCATTCGTTGCTATGGGAAATTCTAAATCTCAACCATGCCGGTCTCGGAGACCGTTGTATCTGTTCTATCTAATCCATCGAACCTGGAACGTCGTCGTAGAACATCGAGGTGGCAGGAAAGAAGAACCCTTCGAAGATACCGACAGAGAAACCGATTTAACGTCGAGATGCAGTGGATGCGCAGGCTGCGGTTACCATCAGGAGAGTTTGTACTTCGACAGGTAACGTAGAAAATATCGGATCGTTTATTCTGTCGGTAAAGTAGTTTCTTATGATCAGTTGGTAACGGGGAGTGAAAGATCGGTCGATAAATATGTATCCTTAGATTTTTTAAAAACAAATAGCACGAAAAATAACGCAATATCTTCCACGGCTGTTTTATTCTAATCCTTTTTTTCACACATGTGTAACTTCTTCTGCATATTCAAATCAAGATCAAATATTTTTTCTATAATTTTACGTGCGGCGAATTCGAAGTCGCGGGAAATGTAATTATAGATATACAAATCAATGTTACGTAAGTTATTTCGAATTCACGTTCGCCCGATTACGGCTATATGTATATTAATTATTGTTACGAGTTATAACATCATGTAGGCGCAGTGCTATGAGAAATTCGACTATCATACCCATAGTAATTAACTTCTACCCATAGGCTGTTTTTTCCATTTCTTTTTTTCTTTTTTTTTCTCCACACCTAGATGTAATAGGCTATCTGCGGATATAAGAACGATACAGATAGCAATTAATAAAGTGATCGTATATTATACAATAGTTGAAATACGATATAGTCAAAAGCGAGTTTATACCATGAACAACGTGTTCCTAATTTTTGTACATTTTTTATATAATTTCAATTTACAGATACAAACGTTGGAAAGGGGCAGGATCTTATTGTTTTGTATTTGCTCAGAAATTGTTCCTTCGGGCGGTGGCTACGATCAGTAGTTGTCAGTTGTGAATTCTACATATATGAATAATTGACTGCAGCATTGGTCTCGACAATATCCGTGTAATTCGATACTCCGGTTTACATTTTACTACCATGTGGGTATAATTATGATGTATAGCGACCACATTCATAAGTATAAAAAAGTAAAATGAAAAAAAGTTGAACAAAGGATGAAGTAGACTATTAACACCGTTGAGTTTGATAATATAATGGCAATGGTTGTAATACGTTTTATCGTAACTCGATCGCTGATCGATATATTTCCTACAACTTCATCCTGCATATTGTAATCGGCTACCGCGGTTATAGGTATGTTGTCAGTCAATTTCTGATTATATAAAATACCACCGGAAGCCTGTTCTATGAGATTGAAAAACACGTGTCATTTATAGCTGCAAAAATTACACATGTATACTTGCGAATTGATCAAATCTAAAAATGCTTGAATCGTCATAGAAATATTCGTTTTTTTCCGAACGAAGCAATTTTCAAACAGCAACATAAAATTCCTAATAATTACTGCAAATTAATTTGTTAGAAAGCCGGAATCAAGTCAATCAATAATTTTTTTACATCCATCTGTCCGTCACATTCATGATTTTTTCCTTAAGCTATTAGTAGAAAAAATAAATCACTATATTACTAAAGAACTCATGTATAATTATAACGTCAGTTTTTGCAAACATGAATCAAAATTTGAACAGTTTTTATTAATCACTGCGAATAAACCAGGTGGGAAATCAGACTACTGTAATACGTATATTGTCGATTATCTATTATGCCGTTTATAATGTGAGGCATTAGGAAACGCGTATTTTGCACATCTGCTGCAGTTGTGCGTTATAACGGCCTGCACAAATTTACAGTGCCGTTTCTATGTTCATTTCGCATTTCCGCATTTTGCATCGCACAACTCAATGAAGTTAAGTGAATAAATTTTGAGAATCGCGACTACACACATCCAATTTACGCAGGTAAGTTTGATGTGTGTATAATGAATTTATATGAACACATGGCACATTTCTTATAGGACAAATGGAATCTCTCTGCATAGACGGATGAGTTGTAAGCTTCGTGACCGAATATAATTAATGTACCGATTGTGAGAAATGGAAACGTTTCAAACTTCACGCACGCGATTTTACTGTATATGCGTATAACAAAGAATCCCATAGAATTTGATAGAATTTCTCTGTATACTTATTAGGTAGATACACCTAGATGCTGTTTAATGTAATTGGCTCGAAATTTATCCTTATACGTAAAAAAACGTCTCATAGGCACAGCGTCTACCCACGTATTTCTGTTTGTGAGGAACATACTACCCAATTTAAAACTAACCCAAATCGCAAGTTCCGGATACTCTTATTATATTTAATAAATATTATTATCTTATAGCGGAATATACCCACGCCCGTTATATTCGGCAATTATTTTGTGATATTTTATAAATTCACTCACTATACATATAATACGTACATTTTTATAATTTCACTGTATAACTGAACTGAAATTTAGAACACTAGTATCGCAAGCTTGTTTGCAATATGAGATAAAATGCAAAGCTCGTTGTGACGCATTAAGGATTTCAAAATTTCTTAGAAGAGAGTTCAATAAATTGATTAATTAAATAAATAAATTCCTATAGGGAACAAATTTATCGGCTTTATAGTGCATTTGACAGTCGATTCGAATGATGCACAATTACAAAAATATATTTGTTAGAAATCGACACTGATTTAATAAACTAACATAAATTTTGAACGGATTCGGTATTACCGTTTGAAAAAAGAAACAAGAATTCTCTAATGAATTCATGAAAAAAAGATGTTGGACCTGCGTTATCTTTGGAAGACATCTTTTTACGTCTTTATCATATGAAATTTCAGTTTCGATAAATGTTTTAATAATGCAAAATAACGTGTTTCCAAATCAATTCCTATCGATCAATCCATCGATCAAGAGTTAAGAAAATAAAACGAATTAAAAAAACCAAATAAGAATGATAATAGAAATGTAACAGTTCTAAATGTACATACATCTGCATGTGCATGTATCTATGTAAATGACGCACGTCTTTCTGTACAGGTATAAATATACCTACCTGTTTATACATAAAAAATAAAAAATAAAAAACTGGTAAGGTACATAAGATAATCTCCCCACTATATACCGAAAGGGGAGAATGATGATAGGCCAAAGCGACGGGTACGGCAGGTGCCGCCCTGGCGAAGCCCACGTTGTCAGTAAAACGGCGTCTGTCAGGAAGTCAGTGTCTACCGGAGAACGTGCGAGTACGCGGGAACTAAAAGACGTTGCGAGCTCTAAATTCCACCTGATAAAAATTCGTCGAGAATTAATAAAAATGAATCTTCCCGATGATCTGTGTACATTCTATTAATTTTAATCCATAATCAGGTTGAAGAAAGTTGATAACGGGGTATAATTCGATCGATCGTATATTTGTGTTAGAATTTTCATATATGTATATGTGATTCGTGGTATGGATGGGCCAGTTTAAAGCAGCCAGAATCGTGACCAACAAAAATAACAGGTAAAATATAACCGAAACTTGTTTCTTCTATATACCTACATATATCGTCCAATTTATTACCGGTAATGAAGAGACGTTTCTTTCTCAATTTCGTCGAAAAAAAATATTCACCGATCTATAGCTGATCGAGAGAAAGAGAACCAATCGAATTATATCTGCACATGCAATTCGAATCTTCGTCCATTTCATCGCGAGCACCTAATTCCCATTATGATTTCGACTGTACAAGTCAGGGGTATAGGGGAAAATAAAACTAAAGAAATAACGCTCCAGATACAGCGATTTGTTTGAAATTTGGACCGAAATTTATGTAGCCAAGCCGATGATGAGCAATGAACGCTTTTAGTAGAAGCTAAAGCGTTCATATAGTTCGAAATGGGCGCCCTGATAAAGAGGTTCGGATGTTTCGAAAATTGGCAAACGTTCTAAATTCGTTCGGGTATTTGTGGTAGAAAGTTTTTAATACGATTTTAACGATGTGCAAATACTAGGAGAGGGGTGGAATGGGCCCCCAGGAAAGGAAGGCTTCATATGGCGATGTCAAATCTAGATCTTCAAATTCAAATCTAAAAACGAAAGCTGAACTGTTGACGATCAGCGTTGACGTCCTCGTTATAATGTCTCGAGTGTCCGAAAATCGCGGGCGAAACGGACTCCAAATTATCTGAAAATTTCAAATCATCTGAAAAATTAATTAACAACATTTTGCAGTTGAAGAAAACCGGAAGAAATTTTCTGGGGGGGGGGGGGGGGGGGACTCGTTTTCGCCCGCATATGCCCCTTTGCGATGATATATCCATTTATCACGCGGAGATTTGCAGAACAATTAAATCAATTATATATATTTGAAAGATACAGGGAGGAATCGGAGATACAGAGAATGTGAAAACAATGAATGTTATATTATTTCTTATTATACGATGAATGATCATGATCGCGAGTGTGAGAAGGCTTTCAACATTGATGAATTCCGAGCATATCGGAGTGCCATTGTGAGGTCGTATTCTAAGACTCGTCGACTCCTCTCTATATATGCTGTGAGAAAGTATAATGAAAAATAATAAGTTTTCGCATATATGCGATCAAAACTGGAAGTGTAACCCAGATAAACATATGTATACCTAATCGACCCCTACCCAGATGTCTTTTGCATCCGTCATTTTGTATACGTGTTAATTATATAGATATGAAATTAACCCAATTATACCCATGCAGCTAATGATCGGTAACGATTTTAATTTTTTTTTTTTTCAATCAAAATGCATACATGAGTACACGTATACTTTCCAATTGATCTACGTGGTAAATCGTCTTCATAATTTGGAAATATGTATCGAAATTATTGATATGACAACTGGCAGCCTGCACGAAATTGTTTAAAATTGGAATGCTGGGTATTCCATTGGCAAAGCCTTTCCGGAGACACTGAAATAGAAAGAAAAATAATGATTCAATATTGTCTGCTATATGTTTGAAAAGAAATAGTAAATTTCCTGCAAAATTATAAGAGAAAGAAACGGAATTAGAAGAATATACTCAAGTGTATAAAACGATTGATGTGATCAGTTGAAGAGAACGCGCGTTGCTCTGGTTTCCTTGTCCACATGTATGCACATATGTAGGTATGTATGCACATTAAAACATCGCGGGCGATTTCACTCGAGTTAAGCCATACGAAGAGACAGTAATTTTCTTAACAATTAATGAACTTAATTGTCGACCGTGTAGGTCGCGAGACCGCACGCTATCTTTTTCTAATTCATGTCAACGCACGCCGCGCGCGTTTTCTCTCAAGGTTGAAATTATGTATATGGTGTGAACCCGATTCACGAGCTGTCGTACAAATAAATTTATTTTCCAATTTATGCTAAATCAGCAAAAATTATAAACTTTCGTCAGTTCGAACAGGTGATATCGTTTTTGATGTTTCATTTCATTTTGTTTATTTGTAAAATCTCATCTCTCGTAAATTAATTCTACGGTCCGCGGAAATTAGCTTGTAGAATTCTCGGATATTCGTCAATTTTAAGGAAATATAGAAGAACGAACAATAAGAGTCGCCCAACATTACGAGTCCTGTTTTCATCATCATCGTAGAAAGGAAACGATGAAATGGTTGATTAGCTTGTACCGTTACACATAAACATCTAATTATTTCAATCACAATCAACCGGCATCAATCCGGAGTGAGATTAACAGCATGAGATAAGCTCTCGCTTTGTAACTCGAAAACGGTACCTCATCACAGATCCTAATACTCGCCAATGAATAACACGTTGATCGATTGGTATTGGTAAAAATTCCACGTCATGAAAAAAAGTCGATTACCTATCGAATTATGTTTCATTCGCGAGCATCGTTTTTTCTTCTTTTCAACTTTTACTCATAAATTTTTCAACGAGATGGACAAACAATTATGTATAGTGTAACAATTATGTTCAAAAACAAGAGAAGGACGCGCGAGTTGACCTCGTATTTATTTATCTACTTATTCATTTATTTATTTATTTATTTATTTATTCATTCATTCATTCATTCATTCGCTGATTGTTCGCTCGATTCGAGGTATACGTCATTTCAGCGTGGGCTGACAATTCGGAAAGATTAATAGCGAATAAATCTTGACAATGGATACCGAGTGAGTGAAAATGTGTGGAGTAAACGTTTAATTGTTGCGTAACTGGTGGATATATACAATGGGTATAACAATGGGGTCCTGGGTTACGTGGCTGTATCTGATCCTAAATTCTCACGTGCCTAGATATACTTCACTATACCTCTGCGCATACACATGAAGCTAATTTATTCAATTTCTACTCGGCAAGGTGATTTGAGTGAAAATATCTGTCACTTATATTCATAATAATAATAATGATTATTAGTATGTACATTTTTTCGAATCGTAAAAAATCTCGCTGCAGTTATACGTACTAATTAACTGACAAGTGCAGGTAAACTTGCTTCTCTACATGCTGTAGCCCAGAAAGTCTCTGGGTATAATATGTTACCGGGGTATAATAATATTTACCCGAATGAGAAGATAACTAGACTTTCTTCTGTAATTATTGTGTTTAGCCGAGTTCGAATGGTGTCGCTACATGCCTTCTAGGTAGTGATTAAACGATCTTAATCTAGCCTCGAAATGAGCCAGTGCAGGATTAACGCTTTCCGATACAAATATACATATGGCGAGGACTTTGTCGAAAGCAAAACGAACTTCGACAAAAATTTTTCCTATACAGAAGTTGTAGGGTTTTTAATGAAGCTCAAGCTAGCAGTCAAAATTAGCAGCCAAATGAAATGCGTTAGATATATATTAGTCTGCGAAGGACAAAAATCCAAATTTTGTTAAGTTTTTAGTAAAACCGAAGCTTTTATTGAATCATAAACGTAAATCTATACTACATCATCCAAATTTAAGACAAGTTCAGCACATTTGGTTGCTAACTCTGGCTGCTAGCTTCAGCTTCATGGGTTTTTAAGCAAACTTTTGATTTTGGAGTCATTCGGAGTCATTCTGGAGCAGCAGTAATCCTAGACTCGAAATTGATCCCTGCTTTGACTTTTGGAAGATAGAATCCATCACTCTGATGGGAAAATCGTAATCGACATTTGAATTACCCTAAAGCCTCCATTCAGGTGAAGCCCTAGTATGTAATCCTTTCAACCTTTATTTGGACTAGAAAATTTTTCTATTTCAACATTCGAATGAATCGAATTTATGGTGTCTCTATTCTATATGTATACTGCCTACTGTATATTTCTGTGTATTTACGTGTAATATGGCATACACGATAGCCTGAGGATAACTGTAAGGATATTCAAGGTATATTAGATCGGCAAAAGATTGAAGAGCGTAGGTACTAGTATATATTTTCTTTGTATGAAATAAGCCCAAGCTCAAGAACAGTCGTTTAGATGCAGTTTAGTTACGCTGTAGCCTCTGCATACCAACCAGCGGGGCCGCGCCGCATCATTCGCTTCGTGCTGCTCATAGATAAGCGCGAGGTTCAGAATATACGCCTCTAGTATTTCTCTCTATAGATGTAAAGTAAAATACCTACATTCAACATCTCCCTGCAGGACCTTACGATCATAGAATCAGAGTCGTTAGATCCTTCGTGCGTGACGTTCGCGCCACTCTTGCCAAGATTACCTCTCGTTTCTATGATCGTTTTTGTCTCTTATTCGTTTCATCCTTAATTCCTTTTCCCTCATCTGGCTCAACACATTCAAAACAAAATGCATACGTTACTCAGAATTTGTGTATAATGCATGAATAATAATTTGCGCACACGCATATATGATTTCAAATGAAACCATGTACTTAAACCAGTCAACTCGAACCGTCGACTTATCTAAAATGACATGTAAATTCACGTATGGAAACCTATAACCTATGGAGTGAATAGGAATTTTAAGAGAGCCTGCGGTAACAGATGGATGAATAAATTAATGAATGTATAATAAAAATTGAGGATGCAGTTTGACGACGATGATATTTATAATAGAAGATTATTATTTGACATTGTAGTGTATAGGTATCTGGATCGAAATCTAGAAATTAAACAACCCGTGTCTTTGTCATTAAAATACGAAGGAATTACGACGACAGGTGATGAACGAATGATTTTATATATACCGGTTCGAGTAATCATCCTTGAAGTGAGATGACTCGGTTTGATCTTTTTGTTTTTCTTACTGGTGCGTACATATCTCCGACTGGCTAACGTGCACATATAGCTGCAGTATACGGTTTGAAATCTGCCCTGTAACATACCCTGTATTTTGTACCTATATGTGTCTGTGTACGCAAAAGTTACAGTTATATTCTTGAGCCTTCGTATATATCGAGATTGTACGAACGTAGGTACTATAAGCATGTACCTACCTACATACGTATGTACGAGTAGTACGTATAGTCTTCGGAAGGACGCGTTTTATAACCAGAGATTCATAACGGAATCTGTCTGCACAATGCGGTTACATCACGTTTTATCTCACAGTTGCAATTCTTCGTCGGTTGCACTTTATATACGATCACCGATTCATTCGCTGTGCAGCCTTTCGTAACCCATGAAACGTGATACAGGTTTACCAGAAACTTGAATGTAAAGAAAAATTTCAAAAAATATCCAACTCTTACTGAACAATTACTAGAAAAACAATTTTCATTGCAATTCAATTTCTGACTTTCAAACAATCAAGGGAATTGTGTATACATATATATATATATTGATTTGATTGATCTTGGAAAGGGTGAAAGCTGCTATAATTCTAGCGAGGTGTAATTTCGTTCAGAAAACCACAATCAATAAACTGCACTCCGAACAGCTCGCACGTTAGAATTATGCAGCTCATCAAAATTAAGCGATTAACTTACAATCAGACACATACCCCAAAATTTGGGGCATTTTTTCAGGCCAATTAATCAAAGCATTATGTAAACTGCCCAATCAAAATATGCCTGTAAACTGTTTTCATTGAACAGCGTAGCGTTTAAACCGTTTCATTGATCCGAAGACCGAATATGCCCATGGATGATGTTCATTGGAACCTAAAGACTCGCGTGTCGTATGTACATACATGAAATGGGTATAAAATACGCGAGGGGGAAACGATTTTTAAATTTCTCAATTTAAATTGACGTTCACTTTCCGCGAAGGCACGTGTATTAATAACGAATTCCATTATACATATGGGTTTTGGCGTTATTCGGATTTCCTTGTGAGTTTGTACTGCTTTTGAATCACTAAATCGGCCACAGGCTTGCGTGCTGCTGACCAAGTAACAACTTTGCACGAATATATTTTCAATCACGCGATCCTGTTCAACAGCGTGTGTAACTACACAATATGTAATGCCTCTGTGACTGATTCGTTGATGAAAATCACCGCACGAGCAGCTCAGAGAAAGCCAAACCTGAAAATCTTCATTAATCCATATCGATCAGAAACGTCACACTATAACAATACCGTGACGAAATCTGTTCGCAGTGAAAACAAAACCAAAAATAACAAAATATAAAGAAAACGAGAGGATTCTCGTAAGTTTTAATTAGGCAATATTTTTCTTCCGTTACCTATCTGAATTTCGAATACCATTTAATTGCTAATAAAGTTATCCAGATTTGGATATACGGATCAGTTTCACGTCAAACAGGCCATTCCAATCTCGCACGTTATTTTCACTGGTCCAAAAAATCATCAATATTGCACTGATGTGAAGAAGTTTTTGGCCATTCGGACAAAACTCAAGCGAGTTTAATTACGGGTTTGAAAAAAAAACATCCAACTAGAAATACACTAATGATCATGCAAATTTCAGAGAAATCGGCGTATACGTGTTTCGGAAATCGCAGGATATGCGATTCAAATGCGTTTTGCGGTTATAATGGATATTTCTACGTGAAAGATCGGGACACTTCCGATCGGAAATATTCGAAAAAATGTTTTCCCTAATCCAATATTGTTCATGTTTCGTTCGATAAAAGTATAACGTGAAAAATCGGGGTGGCCAGTTTGGCAGTAAACTTTGAATGCGTATATTATAATATATTATTCGCTGTGGTGAAAATTCGAAAATGGATAAGTCCTGCAGTTTGTATTGTGCAAGAAGATGACCGGTTTCCGTTCATTTTTTTTTTTTTTTTTTTATCTGACGCGTAGTTCGCCGCGCGCATTGCCGGTTGAGTATGTCTCGAACCTATACTTGTGCAGCAAAGCGGCTCTAAGAAAGCGTTTAAATGATAGTAGATGGTACGTTAACGCGCAAAGGCTGCTGTGCCATAACTTATGACTGGTGTAAATTTAAGTGCCGACCTAGCCGCGAATATTTACGTCCATTTACGTTTGTATATATACACGTATTTGTACGTATATACGTGTGTTTAGGTCTGGCTTTAGGAATTATTCATCCGCAACGGGGGCAAATATGAAATTTTATGGCGCTGTAGGTGGTTGCTGTAAAAAAACCTGACACTAAATTAATTCTCCAACGTTATTTGATTGTCCGAATTGTTATTTAGACGCGCAAGAAATTTGTCTAACGCTGTTTTGTTATCTAAATTCATTTAGGCAAACACGAAACTATTTTCTTCCTGTAGACTCATGGATAATGCGCAGTGAATGAATTTTTTCAGAATAAGCAATGAATTTGATCCTCATAATGCTTGAGGAGACGATTTCATTCTTGGAACCTTCTGGTCAATAAGATGTTGAAGATTTTTACGCAATTGTTCGAGACGTCGTCACTCCGTAAAGTGAAAATGAAAATCACGTCAATAAATTTAAGGACCACCGCGAATGCGAGGACTCAAAGTGGGTGGAAACAGATGTAACGCACTTCGTATGCTAATGCGGGACTGATCGACGCTGAACGTCCCTTGCATTCTTGATTCGGCGCCAAGAAACATCGACGTCTTGCATTCACGGTAGAGATAATCGTTTGAGAAGGATGCAGAAAAATCGTCACGTCTTCTTAAAAATCTTCATTCAGAAGAATGAGAGAAAAATATTCGCAGAGCTTTTCCTTAGTAGAAACTAACTAATAATTTTGCAATTTTTGAATGACAAAAATTTTCATAGGAAAATTCTCAAATGCATATAATGATGGCGGAAACGTTTCTATAGTTTTTAAATTCTAGCTGCGAATCTCGTCAGAAATTTTTGGAGTTATCAATTTTTTGATAAGAATCATAGCCATTCCAAATCATGAAAAGCTGTGTGATTTATTTTTACCGGAAGCATGATTTCTCGGCTGAAATATTGCAAAAATCGGTCAACGAATATTATTTTTCTAAAAGTCAGGGTATGTTACAGAACGTTATATGGCCTGAAATTAAATTTGAATAAATTTGTTCCAATATCGCGTGTATCTTTGTGCTCCGTCTCATATCCATAATTCTATACCTGCGGAATGTTCATGCAAATTTTGTCCCTAAAGAATTTTCTCTAAACCTATATATTATGATATCGGACGATATTATAAGGAGCCATGGCGTATACACGCTCGTGCTCAAGTCGAAAACAAGATTTGTCGTTTCTCCCAAATCATATACGACCGATCAGAATGAAACTTTGGAGAGTTTATAATTTACATCAGCAGAATCTGGCCAAGTTTTTCACTTGTGCAGAATTTCGAAGAAGTGACATTTATTTGTTACCCAATTTTCAAGCCTAACCTAAAATCTCCGAGTTCGAATTCTAAGATATTTGTCAGGTGTCAAAATTATGAAGCAGTAAAATTGTTGGACACTTTTGTGCCGCAATAAAGCATTTAGCTTTGAAGTTTCATTCCGAACGGTTGTTTGGTTTGGGAGAAAAAACGAATGGCGTTTTCGAGGTGAGCAAACGTGTATGTATGTATGTACATACATGTAGCCCCTTAAAATTATGCAGATCTTGGTGAACATTCAAAAATAAAAGACAATGAATTTAATCCAAAGTATATAATTTCGTATCCATGATGCATTTGCAATTTGCATCACATTCCGATTTGGGAAGCTACGCCCTGCAGGCGAGAGGAGGTTAAATCGACCGATTTGAATATTTCTCATGGCGATTGACGAGACGTTCTTTTGTTACATGCCGTACAAAAAAAAATTGTGTCTCACGTTCAGTTATATGGTCTAACTGATTTTGCTATGAAAATACCAGTTTAACGCTTTACCGTTGTTTCCATAGCGGCGGGCATTTAGAGGTGCACGAGTGCAGTAATTTCCGGTTTTCTTAAATACCGGTTTCCTGACTCGCGTGCGCCCGCGGTCATGCTCAACGCAGGGGACGACTGAGCTTTACCGGAAATTGTAGGTATGATGTTGTATACTACTCCACGTATACTATAGTAGGGATCCGACAAAGTAGGCGTTTAAGCTAATAATCGACGTTACTCGAAGCAAACTACTACGGTTTATTACCTCTCGCGTTACACCGCGAGCCATTCAAGCCGCGATATTTCGCGCGATAAAACATCCTATTGTTTTTTTCGTTTTTTTTTTTTTCTTCTCATTACACATACCTATTATACTTATGTATTAATTTTACAAATGTGAGAAAATTCACACGACGCCAGTTATATTGAGAGTTGCAAAACTGTCCACCACGCCTCCAGCTATAGAATAGATATATGTGCTGAATTTAAATTAAGGAACACCGATTATAATTACTCGTCTCGATATATTAAATAACACAGGATGTCTCTATCGTTTTATTCAAATTATCATTTACATATGTGAACATTTTTTTTCTCATTGCTAAAAGTCCAAATTCGATACTTTATACATTTGTAGCGAAATGTGGAATGAACTCGCGACGTTCTGTATTTGGGACTTGAAATTCTAGGACTTCCACTATTAGGTAGAAAGTTCGTTTTGCATTAGAAATACAAGCCATCTCGCCAATATAATATCATCGATGTATATTCGACTCCAACGCCTTATCAGTTCTTGAACATGTGGTTTAGGGAAAATTATTAATCATTTATCATCATTGAATGATTTTGAAATTGGTAACTATACTGTATACAGCATTCCCCTCGTTAGGTAAAATATATTTTTGCTCACGATTCGATTCGGAGGTTTTTTTGTTGCCTGAAACTCTAATTTACACTTTTACAGTATTTTCTATAATTGCGAATTTGCCATTCATGGAAATATCGATGTAACAACATTTCAAAGAACCCATCGGTGGAATGCGTACTGAGTACTCACTCCAGAATGTTGCCTTCGAACGATCAGGCAGTATAAAGACTTCGCCCCACACTTTCGTATGCACATATAGTTTCCTGACGGTGAAGATTCAATTTTTCTAATACACAGTTTTGAGGCAAGTCTTCTTGGTCAAGTTTCTGATCTTCTTGAAAAAATTTCAATCCATATAGGAACAAAAATGAATAAGTTGATTTGTTCGCCAAGATTTATTTGAAATGAGGTCATCATAAATGTGGGATGGTATCTTCTGGATTCTGGAGAGAAAAATCTGCGTTTTAAAGTATACAGCTGTGCTGTTACAGCTCGTCGACGTAGCTGTTTTTCCGTTATATGTATATTATACAGATATATAAGGTTTAAACAGCTCGGATTTTCTTGCCGTGTCAAAGTCATGCATGGGTGGATAATATTCTGAATAAATTGCAGGCCATCCTTAAGTATATCCGTCGAATCTTGACCGTTTCTTTAAGCTTCTTTATTTTTCAAATTTATATCGATCGCAACGCACTGCAATTACACTACCGATCGCAACCTCGTTCTAAAATCTGTATATATCTCTCAAAGTAGTACAACCCAGTGAAACTTTATTACTCATCGTACCTACGTGTATATTATATTACTTATTTACTTATACTTTTATCCACGTATACCTTATACAGATAGATTTTTTCATTAACAAACGTCAACGTCTATATTTACAGGTATAACATGTGTAAACGTGTAAACATATCACACATGTATGTATAAGTATGCAATTACTTTTAATCACAGCAAGATATGCGCATACAAAATAAATACAAATTAGATTAGAGGCTGCAGATTGGTACGTACTATAGGTATTGGTACACATACAGGCATATATATGCAGGCGCGAGCACGCGAAGTGATGCATCGTTTGATAATATGATAGAGAGGAATATAATAAGAAAGGAATATAATTATTTCAATTAAAACCACACCAGCCGGATCGCCGAGGGTGAAGAAAGAATTACCATTTTCTAATGACAGTGTATATATTTATACAGTTTGATCCAGTGGAAACTCGTCAAATTACACCCAGTGTTATACTTTCTCGAATCAATTAAACATCGTGACGTGACATGAATAATGACTCCGATTTGTCACTAGTTTAATAGTTTATACATAATTAATTATATACTTGATGTTTCCCGATCCCCAAATGTGAATTGCCTTTCCCGTTATCAAGAGATTATTTCATGGTTTCGAAAATCCACGTTATCAACTATTGAAATTAATGATTGACAATAAAATAATTGATATCGTGGTATTTTGTGAAAATTTTGATCCTCATTCGGTTTTTTAAAAACTCACGATCAGGTACGTACGATGATATATATCGTACCGATTTATAACCAGAATTCGTGGGTTGCGTTTTTTCCAATTTAGGTGCAGGGATAATAAATAACTTGATCGAAAACACGTATACGCGCTATCGTCCGTAGAGCAGTGGCGTTTTAATTAACACTTTACACTTGAATTCGATCGTTTTACGACCTAGCTAGAGTATTGCTCTGCGATTCGCAGCAAGCTGTAATATAAAATGGCAAAAAAATGAATACCAAACTTTCACGGTTGGGCTATAAATCTTCGGCGATAAAACTAGTATTCAAGGACACGTATAATAAGATACATCATCTCAACTTTGAGTATAGAAATATAGATACAGGCGAAAAGTAGATCCCCTCATTCACGTGATACGTCAATTAACAACTTGTTGCGAAAAATCGATTTGAGTAACTTTGAGAAAATTGAACCAGAAAAACCAGAGGAAAAAAGTTGCCCATCATTTTGACATTTAGTAAAGAAACGCTTTCGAGAAATTTCAAGAGTTAGCTAACTATACGTTGAAAAAGAAACTTTAGTCTCTGAATTTTGTAAAAAGTTCTATGTTTCCAAATTAAAATCAGATCAACGATTGATTTGAGTATGTACACGTATCTGAAAAAAAAATGACAAAATGCACAGAAACGTGGAATAGAAGATAACAACGATATTTTTATCAAAGGACTAATCAGGACTAATTGCCCTGTAGACTATAGTGTAATTACCAACCCAAACTAATTGATGATGAGTAAAATTGAGTAAAACTCGTGCTACGGGGTCTACTCTGATGGAAGAAACGTTGTTGCGATATTTCTCCAGAAATCACGAATCATTCATTTGAATGGGACAGATTTTTAGTCGATCCAAAAAAAAAGAAATAAATTCACCTGTTGCGACCGGTAGAGAAATATCTAATAAATACACTTTCTCGAGAAAACGAATCTACTTCAACCGAATATTCTACCACACGTATATCCAGCGTTTTTATAAATTGAGGAGTATTCTATTCCTTCGACAACATGAAAGAACTTTTTCAAAGAGACTATTTCTTTCCCAGAGTCAACGATACCTTCGTTTTTTTCGGATCAACTAGAATCTCGTTAATCCAGGTCAATTATTAGTTATTTCTTCAAAGTAACGTTAAGTTCAATTCTCTTGAATAGAATTTATTCGAAGGTGGAACTGCGTATATTAAGAAGGGAGTTCGGTGATATTTGGCTGAAACTCATTTTTTTATTTGTAAAATGATTGAGAAAAATCTGATGAAAAATTGCTTCTAACAAATGTTAGTTAATGTAAGTATGTGTATCAAGAAAAAAAAAAGTATGAAGGTTCTGCGATGAAAGTGTAGACACAAGGAACCTTTCGCAATGATACGCTAGAAATTTCCTGCTAAACTTTAGCGTACCACTGCGAAAGGTTCCTTGCGTCTACACTTTCATCGCCTAACTTTCATACTTTTTTTCAATACACATACTAACACTAACTATAACTATTTTGTTAGAAGCTGTTTTCGATCAGATTTTTCCAAGTCATTTTAAAAATAAAAAAAATAAGTTTCATCCAAATTTCACCGAAGTCCCCCCCCCCCCCTCAATTTGATCGAATGAAAAGAATCTCGATCCGTTCAATGTACCCTAATTTTGGTTCCTATAATAAGTCCGCACGCAAGTTTCTTCAAAGAGAAAAAAAAAAAAACTCCACCATTGGTCACGCAATAATATGATAATAATAATAATAAGAAGAAGAAGAAGATGAGAAAGAGGAAGGATAATGTTGATAAAAGTTAGTCCTTCGATAAGATAGCCTCAAGCAATGTTGCAGTGCGTCCACCTTGGCCGTCACAATCCTTTGGCCAATGGAACGTATGGAGCTGGTATACGCATGCGGATACGTATATGCGAGACGCACAAGTCGTTTGGTCGCGTTCGTCACACATGCATTGAATACATATGTGTGCAGTATGCATTGATATCCTGTGTATATATATATACATACCTATATGTATGTACATATATATATATATATATACATTTATAATATATACCACAGGGGGAGTAGTAGTCAGGCGTTGGTTGCCCTTACGTTATACAGAAAGTTAAAGTAGGTACATAACATAAGAGAACGCTGAGGGACGAAGACCTACGAATACCTACGGTACTGGAGCTGGAGGACTTGAAGTAACAAAGTTCATATGTGTACCACACATACATACATGTATATGGATATGTATGTGGAAAAATCGCTGGCTATATAGCCAGCCTGCTACCTGGCTGACTGCCTGACTTCGTGTTACCTGCGTGCGACTGCGTACGCGGTTCTATCCTCGCCCGGGTCAACGGCTTCCATGTCCTCGAGGCTCCAGCAAGCCTCAAGGTATTATACCTATAACGTATGTAGGTACCTACGTACGCATACACACTGGATCATAGCAGCCACTGCGCGTCGTTATTGCCGTATCGAACTTATATACCTTATACTATAAATTCGTTTTAGTTGACCAAGAAGAAAAGACTGCTTCACTGATCGAAGATGAGAGAAAAAAAAAATGACCAAATCATTTTACATCGATCCCCGCCCTTCCTGTTTTTTTTTTTTTTGATTGGTTCATTTCTTCAATCCTCCAGCTCTCCTTTCATCTCAAAGAATAGCTTCTGGATCTTGTGTAATACACGCAAGACGGTTTTTTGTTCTTCATTGTATGATTTTTTCGAATATTCGTATGCCATTTTGATTTATTTCTTTATCCACTGTAGAAAATTTTTGGTGTTGACTATATAGTTTAGATTGTAATTTTGTGTCAATTAACACTTTTCAAGGTGTTTTTAACACAGGAAACAAGATTCTTTGCGATATCAATGCTATTCGAATGCCATTTAGTGTTGAATTTTGGAATTAACCACTGAAATTGTTCTCTGGTGATATAGAAGTTGGCCAATTTTAACATCCGTAATATTTTTTACAGTTTGGGTTTTAATGTCTGCGCACTATCAATTATATGTGTTGCTAATTTTTTGACTTGTATAATACTGTTTATTCTTGGTATAAAAATCCACTTTTCATTCTTATTGCCTGTTTCAGCGAATCGGAAATGGCTCCCAACGCAGAGGAGGAACTGCTAGCTGTCAAGCCATGGGGGCCACAACAGGATAAAGTAAGAAGATGTATTCCATGTATAGTTTTAACGGCGTTCAGACACCGCGGTTACTTTTAACGAGCTAACAAAAACTTGTTACTTTATGGTTCGTGAGAGATCGGAGGCGCGAGGTGCCGGCGACAGTTATATATATATATATATATATTTTTCAAGTTTAATGACCGTTTCAAAAAATCGAAACTAACGAACCGCATCTTCACACAACATCTCATCGAAAATAAGCCTTGTCTACTTTTGTTCCCATCCGTCAAACCAATTCTCTATTTCTTTTTTCAAAAGTAATCAAGAAGCTTTTGTCATTAGTATCTCTCAATTTTCATACAGAACTAATAATAATTATTATTCCATATTCGTACGAAGATCGAGAAATACATATGGAGGGCTAAGGATCAGAAGGGCGTATGTCCCTAAAAAAAAAGAAAAAAAATTTGTGGGATTCCAATGGATCTACGCGTTTCTATAAATTTCAAGACGATTTCGATAGTAGAGAAAAAAACATTTTATTTTACGGATATATATAACGCCCTTCTAGTCCTTAGCCCTAGATATAACGAGAAGTGAAATCTGTGAAACTAGATTAGGCTAAAGAATAGTAGTGAATAAAAAGATGTGTATCGAGTTGCGGATTTTCTAATTTGCGGTCGGACAGAGTGCGGAAAATATCGACGCTATAACGTCGATCGTGCGCAAAAATATATTTATCCTAGATATGTGTGGGTGCATCTATTTATTCATGTATTATGTGTACAAGTATGTACGTGTACTTACACGGGTATAACGCGGAAGGACATTCGATCATCATCATCGTAGGAAAAATAGTTGCGGTTTAGAAAACTAGATCCTGGAATATCGAGGCCTCAAGTTCATGGATTGTAGAGTGAGAAACCAGTTTCGATTTAAATTATTACGATATAATGTTATTTCTGTATTCCCAGCAGCTCAACGGCCCAGTGATAATTGTTCAGATCGGCTATGTCTGTATATACACGGTATGCTTAACCATTGAAAATTTATCACGTATACTGTCATTTCGATCAGCCAAGAGAGAAAAAACGAGAAATAAAAAAAGTATAGATAATC
This sequence comes from Ametastegia equiseti, assembly GCA_963989295.1. NCBI lineage: Eukaryota > Metazoa > Arthropoda > Insecta > Hymenoptera > Tenthredinidae > Ametastegia > Ametastegia equiseti. The sequence goes on along the minus strand of OZ022394.1, from coordinate 7,361,641 downwards.
CAACTGGTCTCAATAAATCGGACACCCATAACTTCCCACCCAGATCTTTTAAGCTCGAAATTTATTATTCTTCCAATAGAAGATTTAATTAGTTGAAAATTAATTGTATTGCAAGTTAACGTTTCGATGTCCGGCATTTTGGAAACCGAAAAATCCACGAGCATTCATATCATTCGATCGAATCGTTTCATGTTCTGAAAATCTCAGTCAGTCATTTTTTATCCACAAACTCAACGTTTCGATGTTGGAAATGTCTGACCTCATTTTAGTGATCAGCTATCCCAAATCCTTAAAGATTAATTGTGAGTATCAAGAACCATGAAGGCAAACGGAAGAATCGATGCTTTTCATAACACACATGAACTATTAACCAGATTAACGGGACAATTTAATCAGCTTTAATGCAGTTGTAGCAAATCCTATATCGATTGAAACCACGATTATTAAAATCCGTTTATCTGCGCTCGGAGTATCGTCGATACGAATTTTTTGTTCCCAGTTTCGAATAACTCAAAAGCTCCTGGAGAGATAAAATCCAAAATTTAATCATTTTGGGGTACGAAAAACCGCATTGATAATTGAAGCTAAATCAGAAGAATCAATCATTTGTTTTCTAGACGTTGTTGGACCAAAATTGATCAAACACACACCCATCACTCGAGTAAAAACGATCAGATGCGATACGATTTTTTAATTTTTTGGGTGATTATAATAAATTCTCTTTTCTTAGACTGGGAAGTTAAAAGCAGCCGCAATGGCAGTGTCGATCTCAAAAGACATAACTTAGTGCCAAAAAACTATACGCAGTCGATCTATAATAACGATTTACAATCTAAATAATCTGTATCTCCGAGATCGAAGATGTGAAAAGAAAAGAACCATAATATTAATACCGAAATCTCGTGTATAATTAATTCCGTTCACATCTGTTATATACCGCTGATAAAAAAAAAAATAACGTGGGCATGAGTAAGTTACAGAAGCACAGGTGTAAAAAATTTGAAACAAAGGATAGATAGAGACCACATCCGTCTTAAATGATGTAGATGATGGATCCGTGGAACGTGTAGTCCTGTTTTAATCCATTTTTCTTTCTCATCTTATCTTTCGTTTTGCTTAAGGATTTAAAATGTCTGCCTACGCTGCACGATCTTTAATATATGTAAATCGGGACGTTGACCAGTCGGAGTCCATGTATAGTAGAAATCCTTGAGACTGCGTCGATTCAAAGTATATGTAAGTACAACGTATGTACCTGCGCAAGGATAAATAAAATAGGATTCTAATTGCGAGCATCCTACGATTAACTTTTGGCAATAGCCACGATCTTTATTATACTTATTAGCTATACCTTTACATCGATTGATTTGGAAGAAACGGCTATTCTCGATCTCCAACTAGATTCAGAGCTTAATACGTGATCGTTTTATGCGCCTAAGGCGACGTCTTTGTGCCGAAGGAAGTTGAAGAGATAAAAAAATTTGATTCATTTCAAGGTGTTCCTTGTACATCTATTAGCCATTTCCTATTTTTTACACAGAGTAACGATTGCCTCTCGTCTCCATATACGGCGTTTTAATTGATGTAGTCCAACTTGCATATATATATATACGTAAGCATGGACGTATATTTGCAGTTCGTCTTTCGCAAAAACCTTCAGACTTCTTCTCACGCCCATATTTTTATTTGGAATATTATATTCAAGTCCCGTTTCAATCTAAGATCTTGAATTTATTTTTTCGTCTTTCTTAAGATTCCCTCATAAATTTTTTATTCATATATTACCACATCATATGCTACAGATACATACATCAAGCGGAAGTCCACGTGATTATTCGAATAGTACTAATTACCGCACGTTTAGATTGCCCAATTTCCTACGCCCCATGTATACCTGACATGAGATAAAAAACCAAACAAATTATTAATTTTTTAGTTCAAGTCTGACTTTGCATTTCGACTGATTTTGATATTGTCAGTATTATAATCTTTCAATCATCGATTCTTCTTCTTCTTCTTCTTCTTCTTCTATTTTTTTATTATTTTATTTCATTTTTTTTTTTTCACCCTAATATTATACGTTTGTTTCTGATTTCTGATATGAGTAGCACGTCCGCGACCTCACGATCGTTTAATGGTATTATAATTGTTAGGTTCGAATCTCCGAGGCAATAATTACATCACTTCTTATCCCGTGTCGTAAATCAGAACTAGGTATACTAATTGTAGTATATATCTTGCGCAATGTTGCAGCATATCGTAACGTTAAATCTGTTCATTGAACGAGAGCTCCTTAAAATCTGAGTAGTCGTGATTGCGTGCTTATAGCTATGCGGACCAAAAATGGATGGAAATTAATTCGACGGGCGACGATTGTTCCCGCCCAAATAGATCGAGAGAAACGTTGATTTATTTAGTCAGCGTTCAGTTTCATTATTCGTTGATCATTTTTCTGTTTGTTAATTTATTTATTATTATTTTATTTTCTCTCCATTGCTAGTGATTAACCGAAATAATTGACGATATGTGATTACAGCAAGAGCGACTTAGGCCTCCGACTTACAATGCCGAAGATTATGCAGCGGCCCTCAGACGATGGGGAAGACGTCCGGTTCCTTCGCCTCCGGAAGCTCAAAATGGAACTTTACTCTCTACCACAAGCTCCAGTTCCGGCTACGTTTCAGGAAGCGGGGAAATGACGCTCAGGCAATTTACTTCCGTCAGCGAACTTCTTAACAAACTTCGAGCTGATCTGAGACTTGCCTTTCCAAGGTACGAATTGAAAAAAAAAATATATACACTTTCGTTCTTTTCCCAGTATATTTTCAACGATAATTACATATTTGTGTAATCAACCCATCGAGTGAAATAGAATCTTCATAAATCTAATTTTATTTCCATTGGGTACCTATAATAATTCAGCTTAAGAAAAAAATGCACGTTTCATTATTTTTGGTAATTATTAAGATATCGAGCGAGGTGCGAGTGAGTCTTTAAATTTTTGTTATAGCCGCAGTGAATTACAATGAGTTTGTTATTCGTCATTTTTTATTTTTATTTCTTCTCTCTATCTCTCTTTCTCTTCATCTCTGTCTCTCTCGTTGTTTCACAATATTGGAATAGCCATACAAAATACGAGTTGACTTATTATTATGTTTTTTTCTAATGAGCCAACCATATGCGCGATGATGGATATGATTTTTATTTTTATTTTTACGTGCTACTATCCCACACCGGTAACATCATTTAACTAATGGACCGTATGGACTATAGGTGCCAATATGAGGCGCCTTTCGTCCATATATTATAACTCGGTGGTTATAGTCAGAATTGATATACGTATATACATATACGTTTTAGTATTCCTTCCGTCTTTCTTGGACAAACAAATTTTCTACCGATACATAGATAGGTAGGTATTAGAGGTACAGGGAATTTTTATTATCATCATCATCATGATCATCGGTGGCGTCTGTAAAACGCGTAAAAACTAACTGTACAACACATACGTTCACGTATGTACATATAACTCGCACGTCCTACGGTAGCAATGATTATAGCATTAATTATACATACACAGATACATGAACAATATAATATATACTCTTTCATCTTTGCATTAAATTATCATATATACGTTTGCTTACGCGAAGCATAATCTACGACCGTTCAATTCCTGTATTATAAGTATACAGAGAAAAAATGCAATCTCAATGATTTCACCGATGGTTCATATACTATTGAGTGTAGTAACTTCAAGTTGACATCGACCAAAGCATGGTTTTTTCACAAATTGTCATTTCTCAAATCTATAGTGATCTACTATCCTTGATTTAGCGTCAATCCAACAATTGAATAAAAATCGTGTTTCATAATAACTTGTCAAAGTCATGTAGGGTGATGCTAGGAAGAATTCAATTTGGAATCATCGTTGACGGGTATATGTATATCTAGATATACTTAAATGATGATCGTTGATTATGTACGACAAGTTATATGTGGCGTAAATGTGCGAACGGTATGAAAATAACTGTTTAAAATTCTTTCATTTACTCTTAATCGCGCATCTTGTACTTTCCTGTTACAACGGTTTTTTTCAACATTATATAAAGTGTACGGACTGCAATTGCGATACCAACACGCGTTTTATATACTTGAACTGCAGTTATGCCAGATGTTATCGAGGGTAGAGCTTTTATCATCAAGGGATTATTTTATCTTATTATGTATAGTAGCATATGGTTAACGTATGTCTGCAATAGATACCTACATAACTATCATAGACCCAGAGACGTCCTAGATAAAAGATCCACTGGTTTTACGATCAGAAATTCAGATTTTGTCATAGATACAAGATAAAATTACAGTAAAAGAACATTGTAATAGAAAAAGAAAAAACAGATTTACGTATAACTGAACCGTGTCGCACAATCACGCGGGGAGTAAATATATACGTAGATACATACATATACCTATAATAATTTCTAACTGTTTCTCTATCCCATCATCGTGGACAATGATGCGTCGAATTTAGGCATTGCTATACATATATATAACCGTTATTCAATTCATGGGATCTTTGTTGTACGGAAGATGATGTCCTCTCAAAAATGATCAACGATGGAATATGAAATCATTCACGGTCGTCAAGTTGGCGCGAAATGACTACAGACGTTTTTAAATGAATAAAATGTAGACAGTATCGTTCCAATTGACTCAAAATATATTATAGATCATTTTTTTCAAACATTTTCGATAATTTCATCAAGATTTTTGCAGGGCGTACGGTGCAGAAAAATCAATTGATATACCAGTTTTTCATTAAAAGTTAGGGCTTGGACGATTGCAGTATGTACGCACAGTGTATGTATTATTGCATCGTTGTACAATTAATAATTATACAGCTGCTTATAACGAGGTTGCCCCGTAATTAAGACGGTGATAAGTATATCCCTGATTCCATTTCACGTTATCTGCTGACTTGTGTTCCTATACCTATATGTATGGTATATACACAGCAATAATCTTGCTGTACTTTATCCCATTAGTTAACGAACATGTACATGATATATAAGTACATGTATTTATACACGTATAGCAATCCCACGGGCGCGGCGCAGCGGTTCATTTTATAATCAGACTCTGTGCCTAGAGTCTAGAATCAAGAACTAGCAGCTAATCTAAAAGGTAGAAAGAATAAATAAAAAATTGAAGAAAATGAAAAATATGAATCGTTAAACCGACACGAAGTTCAATCAATATGATCATAGACACCATAGGCTTTGGCCTAGCTACCCACTGCAAAGATAAAGTCGAACTCCCAAACAAAAAACCGAATAAAAAATGTTACAGGGAGAATTCACTTGGTCTAGATTTAGGAAATTCATTTCCGGGATTGCGTTAGATTGTTTCGATAGAATCGAACGTTTCAGAGAGATATAAACAGATAAAAACAAAAAAAAAATGTCCTGCTAATGATAAATTACTGACGGTATAAGATATGTACATAAGTATGTGTTCAATTCTTGCGAAAAATCGTGAAGATATTGCGATTTATTTCTCTCGAAGCGAATTTAAAATGCGTGTAAACATTTCCTCGACCTCGTACGCAGGGCGAGGTATGACGTTTTAATTAACGATTAACTTTGTGGAGAGTATAATTAAAATCACTTGTATGTTGAATCCTTGTGTATAAGTAGTATACGGAGCTCAACAGTCATCGTTGTGTTGTACTTCGCAACATAGACATATATACATACACACATATATGTAGGTATATAGAGACAGTGTAAAAGTGCGCGATGCTACAAACAACATAACAATTGTGAGAAATTTGCAAAGGCGAGTGTTTCGTTGTTATCTAGGTATATATATACCTACGTGTGTATATTTGTGTACATATAAGTGACGGTGATGTAGATATGGTTAAAAGCAGAAGCGACCGGCCACCGAACCCAAGACGCGAATACAACTTCCGGTTCAAGTAACGCGCAACTTGACGACTTCCTTCGGAATCGTTATTTTTTTAGATGCAATTAATATCGCGTAATGCTATTATCAGTACCTGAGTACATATTATAGGCTCTGCGCTAATATACCCATTATGTAGTTAAAGCTTTAGTTACTTAATTTATTGAAGGTAACTAACTGTAATCGCACAGTTGTTCATTAGCACGATTCCGTAAACCACACAATATCGACATCTTCGCTCTGCTAATCTTTCTAAAGACCAAATTAATTGAATTTTCTCCAAAATCCATCTCAGAGCTTTCTGTTGCTAATGATATATTATGACCTTTTCTTTCAATTAGTCGAAATTCAAGCTCCTTTCTTCTATTTTTGTTCAAAATCTGAAGTAACACTTGAATATGCATAAAATTAGTAGACATTTGGCCACATATATCAATTCTTTGTCCGATTTGAATGGAATTTTCAACTAACCTTCCCACAATAGAAAGTGGTAATAAAGTGTAGTGTAACAAAGAAAGATGAGGTTGTCACAGACATTTGCATCTTGAACCATTACTAAATTATGCTATAGTTCTACCTAACTCGTACATTTTGTACTCTGACCACGATAACTATGCAAAAATCCATTTTCAGCCGAATTTGGTATCAGCAGAAACGCTGCTATCCCAGTATATGAGGCAGTTTTGCGATATTCTAATGCGGACTACTTTTTTGTTTGTTTATCATATGAAGAGCAGACTTGAAACGAAGGTCTCTTTTTTCAGAAAAAATCAGTTTTTTTTTTCAAAAATAATGGAGATATCAAGGAATAGTTTCACAAAGCCAAACTGGCACATTTAATGAGCACGTCCTGAAAATTTCGTCCAATTATTTTGGACGGTGTCTCTGCAATTGTGGCCAAAGTGAAAATCCTGGCAAATTAAATACATAATAACACAGAGGTCTGCGACATCTCATCTTCTTCGTTACTTTTATAACATATTATACCACTACCTCAAACTGTACAAAGGTTCATTCATCAATCCAGAAGGCACAACTATCTAAAAACATCTTTCAAATGCGACTGACGGGAAACCCATGTATGAGACTTGATAAAGGAATAAAGTGCTGTAAATGATTGTCCCGTAGACTCGTTTTCGTTTCTTGGATTTTGGGTGTGTCGCATATTGTAGGTATATACTGTATCCGAGGTTGTATAAAGGGATGAGGAATAAAGAACTGTTTAAAAATTCGTGAGATGGCTCGCTGGTAGGCACATATACGATGTTTAAATACGTGTATATCCCTATGTATGAACGTATACATATGTAGGGAGATATGAATAGTGCATAGAGCAGCAAGACAGCCGTGCATAATATACGAGGCAGCACAATACAGTCGTTATTATAAGGAGGATATTTTTCTTCAGCTGGTTACAACACGAAATTCTGACTCATGGAGTGTTGAATTCTCATTCGTGTCCATTCAAAGTATACCATAAGACGCATAGGTCGACAGTGTCGTTTTAATGCAGGTATATTTCATCTCCTATAACCCCCACACACTGTTTAGATCAAATGACAATACGTCTTACACGAACTAACCCAAGGAATTGGCTGCGATTAGACCATAAACCACAAGATAGTCGACTGGTTCGATTAAACTACTCACTCTTTCTATGGCTTCCACATCGTGCAGCTTATGCAGTTTACATTGTCAGCCACAGCTCGATCGATGAACTAATAATGCAATGTGTGGTCCATTAAAATTGCAATTAATCAAATTTTTCGTTAAATCATTTCTCTTCAGCTTGCTGCATCATGAACTCGAAGCAGTTCCTTCGATTTACTGACGTAGTCATGAACCGGTACAGAATTCATTCTACATTATAGTATATGGGCAGTGTTGGTAACGTAAGTAAAAAAGCGGGTACTGTTCGGCAAGAAATTTTTATTGATCTCCAGTCGTGACATTCGTTTCACTTTTTGTCGAAGTCATCGTTTAGACAGATCTTCTATTCACCTCTTCTAACAGACAGCTGGTTGAAATTCTACTTTGAAGTTCGTTGCGCAAGACTTGTACGTCTATAGGTTCATCACAGTCGTATGGCAAAAGCAGAGACTTATGTTTGGCAACTTTGCAATTCGCGCAAAAGAGTGTGAAACAGTTTCATAGTGACATGCGATATAGCCGTGACTTTGTATTTTGTTTTAATTGAAAACCATATCGGGTTAAATGAACAGAATAAGATCGAATAACGGTCAAGATTCCAACAGCTGGTCTGGTCTGCCTGCCTGCCTGCCTGCCAGACTGCTCGCTATCACCCCGAAAGATTTGTTCGGCTTCTTGTTGTTCGGTTAAATATACGAGCACATGGGGTACTTGAGCTGCAGATATAGCAAAGTGTCTAATTATGACTTACGATTATAGAGAATCGTGCGCTTATTGTACCTATAACTTTATCATAAATATACACGGGACGGTGTCAATCGCGATAAATATAGCAAAATTGCGTAAGAACACATTACATATCACCCATATCAATGCCGCATTCCGTGATGGTTTGTCATGTGACCTGCAAGAGTCCCTCTGTACATACATATATCGCAATGTATGCTGGAGCCTTTGAAAGTACCGCTTCGGGATCCTTTTTACAGGAGAGAGAGAGAGAGAGAGAGAGCTCTTGTATAGTACCTCCTTAGTTCGTACATACGACTTCAGAGGATAATTGACGAGTGACGTTGCGGACTGGTTCCCTACGTATAGAAACCAACAGCTGACCAATAGCGGCTTATTTAGCTACCTACGACCTCCGGGAAGAAATCTCAGGATCATTAGCCTCTGGATACGAACGAACGATCGAGCTCACGTTCTAGACCTTATCAGCAATACTATGTTTAACATTTGACGCTTTAGGCCAAGGATCGTATATGATGACGAAAGTTATATCGAGGTAGCACGTATGGGTTTTTGAGTCTTCAAAAAATCAATTCTATCAAATCACAAGTATATCCGAAACTCCATCCATTCTTCGACATAAAATATTTTTGTACTCGCACAAATCTTTTGAATTGTGCGCACAGTGTATCTCGTGATTCGCTGTAAACTGCAGATCCAAATCTGGTTTTACTCGTAAATCGTATATTATTTCACCCTTTTCATGGTTATGAAACAAAAATTTCATATTAACTCAAATATTCGATGATCTTGACATTTCCGCGATTGTCTGAATCTCATTTATGATTTTGGCAAGCCTAGCATTCGACTGAGATATTCCTCAAATTTGAATTCGATCTTAGGTACTTAAAAAACGGTACTGATTTGGTTTGTGAACGAAGGTCTAATCTGACAATGAAAGTACGGTTCGTACAATAACATCGCGTCTGAATTATACGAAATTTGTACCCCAAGCGACGTATGCGCCCCTCAAGTCTGTTCGTTTTTGGAGAAACTCGAAAACGCTACCAACTTGGTCCTGTCAGTATTGATGTATACCGCACGAACACCTATACCTTTACGGTGGGCCTCGAATTGCGTAATGCCGTTATGCCGAGAACTTTTGGTAGCCAGAAAAGAATCTATAAATCAATGTGAGCTGTCGAGACGCGGCTGCCGACCAATTCGGTTTTCAGTTTACGTATATGCGTGTGTACGTATGTAAGATATACACAGGTAGAGGATACGTCGAGAGGCAAGAAAAATAAGAAACAAGAAGAATCGATCGTGCTGCAGGATCCAATTATTTCAGCATTCGCTTGACACATATTTTTTTTCGCAATTGACAATGCGCCTCCAATTTTGGTTCGCATCGCAAAAAAAGACACCGGAAAGTTTCGGACTTATTCACCTATATATTTTCACCTCTTTGTACCAGCACACACCTTATGCTGTATATTTATATATCCAACGTGATTCGTAACTCTTGAACGCAGGGCTTGTGAGGATTCCTGGATGAGTCATGAACATACCTACCATTTTTTTAGTTCACAAAGGGGTTAAAAAGTTAGTTAGGTACCCTGCGATACCGATGATTCTCATAAACGAGAATGGAAATGGTTCAAATGATTTTAATCAGGCTCCAGAAAATTGCAAATCGAAGCTAATTACAGCTCTTCAGTTTACTTAATCAAGAATTTGGCAATATTTCGAACCAAGTCAGCTCAAAAAAAAAAAAAAAATGATGTAGAATATTTGTAAACCGTTGTATAGTATTGTATAGGTATGCCCGGAGGATGATGCTTTGGTATATATACAAACGAATGATAATGACACCGAAGTGTAGAACAGGTGGGGAATGGTAGCCTGGAAATGATCGTGACAGTGATAGGTAGCCAGTCGTAAAAAGATGATTGCAAATACCCGCGATAGAATGATTGCGGTGATTAACGATGCGCGACCGCAAGTAATTATTTCAATAGTTAATAAGATATTCTACGAATAGTAATATAGAAGGCTGAATGCTCAGCATCTTGAACAAGATGGTTAATTACTTCACTGTTATTATTTATGGCCATCATAAGTTGCAGTCTCCTTTAATCCGTGTATAGTAAAATCCAAATGTCTCCAATTACTGGTTCATTACTTTTGTGAATCGCGTAAAACTATGTATGCGACACTTGTACGAGCTCACAAATCCCTACATGAAAATATAATACGTTCAATTTTGGGAATATCCGAATTGTATACTTCATTTCAATCATTTGACAAACGACAAATTGCCGCATAAATGACGAATGAAATGATAATGAAAAATGTTAAATTTTCAGTTTCGTTCAAGAATTCGCTTCTTCGCCAGCAGACGGAATCACTCTGCTTCTAGAAACACTCAGGGGTGTTCAACTGGCCCAAAATACCCCACCATCCGGGCAAACTGGCCCAAGAATTGGTACCAGAAGAGCAGCCCTTGACGAATTGGGATGCGTCGAATGTTTGGCTGCTTGCGGAGAAAGATGCACGGATGCACCTAGACTCCTAATCGAAGCTCAACCCGGACTTCTAGCGCTTGCAGTTTGTCTGACGAGTAGCTTAAACCGTTCCAGAGTTTTGGCTTTACAGGTGAAAAAAATATCCGCAAAAATATTTATGGGGCATCTCCAGTCATTGTCACTTTTCATTATCATGTACAGAACATTTTTGACCGATTTTGATGAACTGTAATTTTGAAACAACATATTCGTTGTGTTCAGAGGGAGCAGCTGCTTTCCCAAAAGAAATGATACCCAGTAGAAGATCTTGCGTTTCACAATTTTCACAATACATTGATTTCGATGTGTGTTATTTTATTATTATTATTTTTTTTTTACACATCGTTGAATCGGTTGAAGTTAGAGCACAATTACCAATTTGTTTGAACAGCGCGTATTAATTTCCAAGAAGCGCACGCATTTCGTTCAAAGAAGTGGAATCGGTTAAAACTTTCGAGAGCTTCTCATCGGATGTTTTATTGGAAAATGACATATTTTCTAACGTTTTAGAAAACAGCTTTCCTGCTATAAAATGCTTTTTATTTATTGAATTTTTTCCATTCTCTGTACCGCCGCCTATTGATCACGGCGATGCAAGTCATATTCAGGTAATATGTAACTTTGCTTTGCAGGCAAATTTATAGCCTGTTATCTTTATTGCGAATTTTATCAATGATTTCACCATGCTAATGCGGGAAACGGAGTTTTGTTGGCTGCAACTTATAACTATCATAGTTTTGTGTACAACTATATAGAATAACGTGCTTTCGTCTCACTCATCCGGTTATATATAAGCTTTACCTTGCCCAGCGTCTAGATTTTAAGTGACGAGATATTTCTTGTAAGGCCCGTTACTTCGAGGGCCCTTGACTCAACTTTGGAACCAGTTTTCATCCGCTTGCATTCAATGGCTCAGAAGTCTTGAGCGAAGTTATACACTTGTGATATTTTTTTTTCCCCTCCTTTTTTTCTCTCCAGCTACGTTTGTTTATTTAATACAAACAACGTTATACTGGACCTGTACTCAGCTCCGAGTCTATTTGCATTTTCAAATTCAATGATATTTACTCTGCACACCTTATATCCTATATAAATATTCGCAGATTTCAGGTGTTATGAAGATCTTTACAAGGATTCAGATTTTAGCGTTGAAATTTTTTGAATAATTAGTTCCTGGAAGAGAACATTTATGGCGATGAACGTGAATTTGGACTATAACCGTCTCCTATGTACATACATACATACCTACTTGGAAACTAATATTATTCTTATATGACTGTAAACAGAAAACGGTGTGAATGTCCTACCAACTTGATTTATACGCATTAATTAAATCCACAGCTACTAACAAGAGTCTGTCAAGCACCTGGTGGTCACGCCGCTGTTTCCGAAGCCGTTTCTACTTTAAGATTAAGATATGGCGAAGGTGGAAGGTTCCGATTCCTTGCTGGAGCTTTGCTCGCACCTAGTGCAGCCATTGTTCTTCGTGTTGCTGGAGTCTCTTTCCTCAATGCATTCATAAGATCGGCTCCTAGAGCCCAGACCAGGCTCTACATTCAGGTAATCAAAAAGCGAAAATACCTATAATTATAGTCCAGATAATGAAAAAAGAACAGAAATGCAAAATTTCTAAGTCTAATCTCGTGTGATTTATTTTCTACTTCAATTTCCAGGCCGAGGCTTGTGAAGCTGGTTTAGAACCGAAAGTTCTCCAAGAATGGATGATGGACGTTGACACAACGGTAGAAGAGTCGTTGACGGATTTATTGAGGAAAGAAGTGAATCGTTGGACCAGGAATTGCGTAGACGTAGAGGCTTTACAAAAGCGGGCATCAAGGGCCGAAGAAACGTGTAGAATGTTGGGTAAGAAGATACTCGCTCTTCAAAATCAGATAGAAAATCTTCAAGTGGAAAATATGAATGGTTACAACAATTCCCGCGATGGTGTTAACAACAAACATGCCAATATCCCTGGCTTGAGAGGACAAAAAACTTCGAAGAAAATCTCTTCAAATATCGACGATGAGGGAATAAGTTCTTCCGAGCGATCCAGCACCCCAGAAGATCTGAAACGTGATGAAAACGAAGGAAATAACGTCCTGAAAATATCCCCTCTTGACAATGACCAGGAAACTACGATCGACGATGTTATTGAGGAGCTGAGAATAATCGTGAAGGATGCTGAAGAGGAGTACGAGGATAAAAATACAGCGAAAAAAACAGACCCAAAGATTATGTCCTCGAATTCAAATGAGAATACCTGCGAGGAACATTTTGATGATAATAAAAAAACCAAGAAAAATGGCAAAACTTCGAAATACTCGCAGGCATCTAACACCACGACAACCACTTCTTGTACCGAATCGATACCGAGATGCGATCAAACCCCGGTCACGTATTTTGGAAACCGTATGAACAACGAGGATTATAACTACGCCGATTCTTCAGCGACCAGAAAATTGAGCTCGAATCATTCGAGTATCAGCAAATCGTCGACCGGTGGAAGCCTCAAGATTCTAGTCAAGGGCCCTGACCTTGAGGAAGCGATTGTACCGGCTATTTTGCATCCACAACCACCCAAAAGAAGCCCTCCGTGTCTAACCGCCATTTTGGCTGCAAGAAATTGCGCCTTCACCGATACAGAAGAGGCTTATAATTCACCAGGTGAAGAAGTCGAAGAAGAGACACTTGGCGACGGGAGTGATTCTCTTCTTAGCGCTTCTAGGTTGAAATATTCTCAAGACGAAGCACCGGCTGTTTTAAACGGAAGATTATTAGGAAACTTTGCAGCCAAAGGGGAAATGAAGGGGCTTGCTAAAAGCTGCGAAAATTTATGCGACTTTAAAATCAACGTTAAAGGCGATAAAAAGACCATAAGAAACTACGACAGTAGTTTGGTGATGAGCGGGATCTCAGTAGCAAAAAGTTACGAAACTGGGGGTGTTACAACCCAGAGAATCAGCGGTTCGACTAATTTCCAAAAAGCTTACAGCCAGAGCAGCGAACAGTCGCATAAATACGCAGGGATGAAGTACAGGAGTGAAATTGAGAAGAGAAAAATGCTGCGGAGGACCTCGAGTCAGGACTGTTTGGACCCTAAATCTGGACATCAGAAGCTTAAGAGATCCGAAAGTGGGATCGAAAGTCGTATAAGAAAGTTCGAAAGCTTAAATTCATTCGAAAATTTAAGTCTTCAGAGTTTTTCGAGACCAGGTAGCGTCGACAGCGTAAACAGGCAATTGTTGTTGGATGATAATGGGAAAGGTATCAAGATGATGCGGAGGTCAGAATCCTTCCATCACGTTTCTATCGGTAAGAAAGAATCATCGAAACGTGGGGGTAGCGACAGCGGACTTTTTTACGTTACGAATTTTGACCTGGAACCGGTTGTGACGCAACAGATAAAACCGGAAAATTCCAAGTCACCGAGTCTTCTGACTAAGTCGTTGGATCGTATAGACGAAGGGCTGGATTCCATGGTCGACATTGTTCTCACTGAGGAAAAACACTGGACCGGTCATGAGGGTCGATCGAAAATTGAGAAGCAGTCGAAACAGGAAAGAGAAAAGGAGAAACGAGCGAAAAATGGCAAACTAAAATCCGAAAGAAACGCTAAAACCGACAAGCTCATTAGAAACGACGAATTTTACAATGGCTTTTCTCAAAACGGTATCAAACAGCTGAGAAACGATGAACTTTACAGCGAAAAGCCGATCGTTCAAAAACAGTGGAGTTACGAAACCGAATTGAACAATTCCCGGAAGGCAAATTCCGCAAATGAAAATGCTCTGGGAATTTTGTCAGTATCTGGTTCTAGACCGGAATCATTTTGCTTGGACAAAAGTGTCGGTAGTAAATTTTCAAAGGGATCAAACGAGTCCGGGATTTATTTACCCGGTAGATCTTACGACGCTTTTGGTTTGAGCAAAAGTAGATTCAACGCCGGTAAATATTCCGGGAATAATTTGTCTGGGAGAGAAAATTTGAACGGTAATAGAAATCCGATTATTTTACCCACCGCTAATCATGGAAAGGTCACCGATGTCCTCTCCGGACTTTATTGAATTTATAACGTTAAAAGATATCAGAGGTCTATATTATATATTTTCAAGTAGTATTTAAGTGCCTGAATCTTAATCAGCTCGATATTATATATGTAATAGCATATAAATAATATGTTAGATCGTTAAGCATTTGGTACCTTATACAAATAACAAACTGTGTGCAATATTTTGAGTATGATAATTATATGCGTATATATTCTTGATTAAGTTTTTATTTTACAAATGTTTCTCATTATTTGCGATGAGATACCTAATTTGTTTTTCAAATTGTGGTTGAATAAGCAGGAATACTTACAAGCCGGAGATATAAGTTACGTGAATATCGTCAATTATTTCCGTACAACAATTATTTTACAAATAAATCATGTCTGGTCTAAAATCGAATTTGTCACGGAGTAAATGTGTCTAGATATTTGCGTCTATTTGTTGGGTTGGTGATTATATGTCATGGATTTCATTGTCAGACTTTTTGGCAAAATGTTTAGACTTAATTGGACAGAATATTTCGGATTTTGAGCTCCTCATTTTTGATCTTCAACGCCAGGTGATAAAATGATCGTACCGTCTCTTATAAATCGAAATTGTTTTCGGTTTCGTATACAGTTTTGGAATACAGAATTACTATACATACGTACATGCAATACATACCTACATATGTATATGCATCTTGTGAAATGATGATAGTCACGTATCTGTCCCGCTTGTGAAAATGTCAACGATGCATTCGTGATTCGAATATATTGAATGACAGGCATGTGGATAATGGAAATGCTCGCTTTGTTTACGTCCGAAGTTCAAATTTCGAAAATACACTTTCGGACACGTCTATATCCGAATAGAAATAAATCAATTTTTCATACACGCTAAAGCGTTCATGAAATTTCGTCTGAAACTTTTCAACGATCTCAGTAAACGCGTGTAGCCGTGAATTAAAGCTCTCTGTAAAGTTAATTTCAATTTTGGTCGTCCGTTTGAACTTTTTGGCGCGGGTGGTTTAAGAGTACCGAGTTATTGTGTTTTCAATCATTAAATACTGATAATTTGCATCATTATACATATCGATAGATGAAATACGTAAATCTTGTAAATATATTCCGACCCTATTTAGTAAAAATGGGTACAAACAAAATAATTTTACGATAATGTATTGTTTTTAGCTATAGATACATACCTGTAATGTCAAAAGATGGTTTAGTTTTAGCAGTTCTGGATAAATTACACATATGTATGTAGAATTGCAGGTATCGGTTCGTGCGATGGATCTGCAGTCTTTATTTTGGAATTCTGGATTCTGATATGTACACGTCTATATTGAATTTTTAATTTATTATACTACGTATACGTATAATTGCTATTTAAAATATAAGACAATTAATTATACAACAGAAATTGTTTGTAATTCGAATGATTATCTGTTTTGTTGTATACTTACCTTACGAGATTCAGACTCATCTGTATATTATACATTATATATATTTGTTTGAATAAAAATAAAATTGAAACGGAACAAAAAATATCCACATCACTATATCTATTTATGAATCAAAAATATCCATGGCAGGGATCTCCTCTGGATTACACGATATCAATCTTCTCAACAGCTAAACCAATTAATTTGTTCATTGGAGTTATTTCCTAGTCACTTTTACGACGAATAAGGTAACTGTACCAGTTACTGACCCTCTTCCAATAATTCTTTGTTAACCGCAAGCTCTGAAATTATCAAGAAAATTTATTCGTATTCTTTGAGTCTCTAGCAACTGATTTGTTTAACGTAAATATTCAGAATTCTCGTCATCGATTTAAAATTCAAGAAAATACAAGGATCAATAATCGGGTCTTAAAGGGTCAGTAATTGGTACACTTACCTTAGTACATTTCCTACCTTCTCTCTCCGATCAGACTACAATCAAGAAGCTTGAGGTAAGACTGAAGATGCATAGGGAGCCCAAGAAAAACACAATTACGTACGTGGGTCACTGAAATATGTACATATTTCGGGAAGAAAGAAATTAAATTACCTTTTCTTCAATGGGACTTCTTACTCACCATTCTGATTATTTCTGGCTGCAATGGGTCTGGTTAAAATCTCGGATATTTACAATTAGCACGTATCAGTTATATTCGTAGTGATAATTCGTTCTCGTAGATGAGGTGGGATGACTGCCAATGGACGATTATTCGTTGTATAGAATAGATATATTATCGTAAATGGAGTACATAGTTACATTGAATGATATAAATAGGTATGTGAGATTTTGCAAGTATAAATTTTATACTCAACGTTTGTTGGACTGCAGTTCTCACAATCAGCGTACTGTTATTGACAAACTATTTTAACGTAAATATATACGACTAAAATTGTACTATAGTTCATTATAAATGGAGAGACATGATTTCTATAATAAAATACATATAATAATACGTCTAGTTTCTTTCAACGTGCAAGAATTCCAGAGGGACGGCACATGATGTTTATATACCTATATGATTACATTTTGCGTTTCAATTGACAAAGGATGTCTTCTCATTCAAAGTTTGAAGAAAGTATAGCAAATTAAAAAAACTTCCGAACTAATCGAGATAATATCATCTTAATGAGAATCGTAATGCTTTTATAAAAACTACATAATTACAGATCTAAGATCGGTAAACTGACAAAGTGACTAAAATCATTTCTAAAAATGTGAGATTCTATCTCAAATGTGCAATTATTATACCTGTACATATTACTGTAAAGTACGAAATTTGTCATATCAAAAAGAGTAAGAAACTTCACACTTGTTAATAAAAAAAAAATTAATATTCTATATAGTATACTTTTAAGTACGCCTATGTCAAGGATGTCCGACGTTTTGAGTAAAGAGGATTGTACATATAGATGTTTTATTGTAAAATACAGATACGCAATACCTGCAATGATATCAGCTTTAGTTTCATAAAAAGTTCAGTATCATTATAATTCTGTTACTTCGTATCTATTATTCAAGTCTTAACTCTCATCTTGCAAAATAAAACAACAAATGAAACACATAATTTGAGCTCAAAGACGCATTATATCTTCGGCAATCTTCATGCAGAAATAATCTGACCTGATTTCATTCAGGATAATTAAAAGTTCATCGGACACGAGTAAGCATTTCATTCATAATAATTCGTTTTCATAGCTTATTAAATGGTACCTATATTCAAATGAGTGTGAAATAAATAAAAAAGCACAGACACGGATCAATCTCAGCTAACAATAAACTAAACTTTCAACATCAAGCCACGCTAGCGTTAAGCAGAGTCGTTGTAACTTCGCTAAGCTCGTGCGAAGGCTGACCTCTGTGTACGAGTTCTGGATTTGGGGTGGCCAACGGTTGAGATTCTTCATGTTTCACTTCTAAAAGTTGTCTGGATTTATCTGTAGAAGATATAATATTGCTAGATAATACCTAGTTACGGTCAAAGATCCAAGAATAAATTTAAGAGAATCATTTTGCGATTAGATCCAGACATTGCATTAATTTAGGTATATAATTTATTTCACCTTAAAACTGAACGGAAAAATGAGTTCAAAATATCATTACACGATAAATAATGAAGAATTATACCTGGATTAGAGTAGAGCAAGTATGCCAGTTCTTCCTGCGTTGATACATACTGAAAATCTTCGCCACAAGCACCCCTGAGAACTGCGACAACATCCGCTCGAGGATTATAGAAATACAATCCTTGCTTGCGGTTGTTGAGTTCGTTTATCAACGCCGCTATTCCCTGATCAAAAAATAACAGTTCAATTTTCTTTTGGCATTCAAAGCTTGAATGCTATCATTTTTTCAGTCTTCCAGAAATTCGTTACGATTATAAAATAGTAAAGAAAATATATAAGAATTCAGAAAATGATAGTACGTGTAATTTGAAAAGAAAAAAAAAAAAACAATTCAGTGACTGATGGTATGTATTAATAGATAATCCAAAGGTGAGAAAAAAATAACAAATTTTCTGTATTTTACCTTGGCAGCAGTAAAA
Organism: Ametastegia equiseti; assembly: GCA_963989295.1. Classification (NCBI taxonomy): domain Eukaryota; kingdom Metazoa; phylum Arthropoda; class Insecta; order Hymenoptera; family Tenthredinidae; genus Ametastegia; species Ametastegia equiseti. Next base: position 7,342,650 of record OZ022394.1, on the reverse strand, counting down.
TCTGCTCCTAAAACGAACCTACAGTCAACAACGACCGGTAATTGACTACAACCTTCTCTTCTTGCTGCTCGACCAACTGATTGCCTGATAAAATCAACCGCAGGAAAGTATAAGCTGTTCCCTGGTGTTACGAGAAGATATTCAGCACCAGAATCAGTCTGTAAGTAATCCACATTGTTATGTAAAAGACAAAAGACTGTACTACATAGAAAGCCGTCAATTTATAAGAAATTATCATGTGAATAAATAAATATTGTATTTTTCATAACTTACAACACATTTTTCAACGTGTATAGTTGGTCTTGCCGAAGGATAAAGCAGGAATATAATATTTATTCCAACACCAACCAAAATTCCATATTCAACGCCGATAACCAGGCAAAGTAAGAAAGTCACAAACGTAGGTATGAGATCTTTTTTACTTGATTTCCACATGGGTTTGACTACCTCGTACTCGATCATGAATATCACAGCGCAAATTATGACCGCAGCTAAAGATGCTGAAAAAGAAAATGAATAGAAAACCAGAAGTTAATGCAGGATGATTAAAAAAAGTGATTCATGTAAAAACCTCGCAGGATCAATGCTTACCTTTTGGTATAAAGTAGAAGTACGGAGTGAGTAAACTGAGGGCTAAAAGTATCAGAATTCCAGTATAAAGTCCACCCATCGGAGTTCTGACTCCGCTAGCGTGATTAACTGCAGATCGACTAAAAGATCCTGTGACTGGCATGGAACTAGCAAAGGATCCAAAAACGTTGCATATGCCTAAAGTGAAGAGTTCTTGCGTCGCATCAATGCTATCGCCGCTGGCAAAAGCTTTGGCGATTGCTACGTTACCGAGGACAGCAATTATCGGTACTAGAACAATACCGGATCCAAGTTCCGAACACATTTCCAAAAAAGTAAGAGTCTGGTTATTGACCTGAGTCGAGAAAGGCGGCAAAGAAAAGGCGGGAAGACCAGAACGAACTGGCCCAGTTAATATGAACGGCGATCCAGTGCCTGAAGTTTCCATTTTGTATGCTACGATAGAGCAAACTATGACCACGATAGCGTTTCGTGATGTTGAAACTAGCCACATTATCTTCATTCCTAACTGCTGTCGATTCGTCGGCTTTTCATTCCCGTTTGTCAGCTTTATGTCTTTAAGTTTCTGGCAAGAAAATAATACAATTATTCAATTCAGTGGTGATTAGAAAACATCTTTGTTTAGTATTTGAAGAAGAGAAGATGTAATGTTATTTTGTAAAGGGTTGAATATTGGACCAGAAGATTGATATTCTCGTTTTTCGTTTCTATTTTTTTTTTTTTTTTTTTTTCAACTTCTCGGCTATTTTACTGATGTAAAAAATGTTTAGCTAAATTTGTTTCTCTCACAGATATTACCAATATTTTCATTTTGAAAGAGATAAAACTAAAACATACTGCAGTACGTTTTGTTTTTCTTTCATTACCAATAAGAAACACAATTTGCCAGAACTTGATGAAGGAAGAATACTAATTTTTCTATAGTTAAAATATAGAGATTTGAATAAAATAATCTGGAAAAAGACACATCAATTTCTTTTGAAAAATCGTCGAGATGAAAACGGAAATATATATATATTTGTGACGAATTGCGTTTATAGAAGAAAGAAAACGATCCTTACCCTCAGCAAGAGAAGAACCACTATGCAGGAGAGGCTCATTCCGGCATCCCAGGGCCTCGTGTCACCGATATTTTGAAAGAATTTGAAAAGACCATCCAAAAATGTAGGGGATTTCACTTTTAAACCAAATAATCCTGGTAGTTGTGAGGTGGCTATTATTACAGAGGTAGCTGAAGTGAAGCCAACCGTTACCGGCACTGATATGAAGTCGATGAGGACACCTATAAGGCGTCGAAATGATAAGGGATTATTACACGATTATCAGTTAAACACGGACAGAATAATTCTTGATCTAAAATTCATTCACTTCTACACATCGGGGGAAAGTCCAGAAATACAGCCCCTTCGAGGAAATAATATTTCTGAAAGGTTTCCCAGGTCATAAATATACTAGATCGTGAAGATTCAATACGGAAGAAATTAATGAACTAAAGAAATTGAAGTAATTGCTCCAAGCTTTCCTTTTTTTTTTTTTTTTTTATAATTTCAAAAATTCAGAGAATACTTTCCCGAAAAATTATCAAACTTGTGCGATTTCTTAAGAATAATACGAAAGAGAATTTCAAGTTTCAATTGAGAATTTGTAGAATCATTTTCAGCAGGCGTCGTATAACATTGGGGGGTATGTTACCTCAGTTTTTTTAATTTCTGAAGGGGCCATTTCGCCTCATTTTCCTCCGCGAATATTTATTTATTTTTTTCAATTTTTACTCACCCAAACGCAAACAGGCCATTAACAATTGCAGACATCCGCTCAGAAAGGCCAGGAGAACTGCAAAGTCAACGCTCCGACCTTGCACGTACTGATTTGTCATGAGGGCCATTAGGGCCGTAGGGCCAATTGTTATATCTTTGCACGAACCAAAAACAACGTACACGATGGCACCCATGAAAGCTGAGTAGAGCCCATACTGCAGTAGTTGAAAGAATTTTCTTAGCAAATACATTTCAACGATTTTCTAGATTCGAAGGCTTCTAAATTTCAGAAGATTTAAAACAGTCTACGAATATTTGAAAACAAACGGTTGTACGAGAGTTCAGAAAATTTTGGAATCTTTTGAAAGACTGACAGAGATTTCGAGTAATTTGAAATAATCTTATGAGACTTGTATTTTATAAGAATTAATAGAAGCTCAAAAATCGCTAAAGGTTTCGAAATATTTCACCTAATTCCACATTATAGTTCATCAAAGATTTAACATAATTTTTCGCGCATTCGAAAATTTATGGAAAAATTCATTTCTGGCGAAAGATTTCCGAAAATTCGTTTCAAATTCGTTTCGAATGAATTGCTGATGGTATTGATATCAGACGCCTGCTCGTGCTTCAGGTATAAAAATTACACAGAATTCAAAGTCTTAAATCCCCAAATGGTTCCAAAGAATTTAAAAAATTTCACACTTCATAATAATAATTAAAAAAAAAGCTATGAGTCACATTCGAAAGTTCATATCCGTCCTAATTTCTCTTCGTTTTGAACACAACGTGAGACCTGCACATCGCGAAAGATCAATTGCGAATGATATTGAAAAAGTTTCGCCAGGCAAAATGATCGCAGGTCGATAAATATCAATGATTGACAGAAAACTACACCGATGTCGATAGCTCTGCCATATACGGTACGCATAAAGTTCAAATAATTTACCTGGGGTTCAAGACCCGCTAAAGTGGCATAAGCCAGACCCTGAGGCATTACAGTCAGACCAACTGTTACCCCAGCGATAAGATCGCTGAACATTTTCTCCGAGTTGTATTTTGGGAGCCATGACAATATGGGTATCCGCTTTTTTAGACATTTTTTCATACATCCAACTCCGCTGCGATCTCGCCAACGATCCTCTTCTTTCCCTGCTGCCATTTCTAATCTTCTTTTCGATTCCCTTCTCTCTCCTGCTAGTCCTGACGTCTGTATTACCTGAATTACCGGAAATCATGTGATAATATAATTATACCTAATATATTGAAACCAGAACTAGGACTGAAGTGCCATATCATTCGATTATTCGATGCAAGAAAGATTGATAACTTTGCAAAAAAAAAAAAAACAGTCGCCATCATGCGTGCAATTGATTCTTAAATTCCGTTGAATTGAGGAAGTTGAGTGAAAAGCTTATAAAAATGAAGCATGGTGTATTGGATGATTTTGGAACGTATGGAAGGAAGAGAATGGCAAAAACGATGACAACAACAATTATAGATAATTGGAAAATGTATGTCGCGACAAATTGAGAAAAAGTTTATGAGATCGAATAGGCGAAGTTATGTATAACAAGGACTAGAATTTTTTCGACAATTTTGACGACATCAACGTGATCGACGATTACGTAATTCGCAATTCATCAAGATTGCGTAAACAAGATCACATGCAGGTTGTGATCGGGGAAACTGGCATAACACATCGTGACCGATGAACCACCAAGGTTGTCAAGTGAAATAAAATGTTACCTGCACGTTGCGCTATTGTTAAAACGTGCGAAAGATAATTCGTGCGGAAAGGATTGAGTTTTTACTCAATTTTTGTAAATATGTTTACCAAGGCCGTGCCGTTTTTACACGTGTTTATATATATACAAAGATTACGAAACTTGTTAGGCTGTAATATTGCGCGGCGATGATAAATATGACGATTCTAACACCGTGTCAAGTTGATAAAAAAAATCAAGTTTGAACTTTATAATAATACATTATACGTGACACCGAGTCAGTAATAAATCTTTCGAGAAAAAATCAGATTTCATCTTTGTAGAGATTTGGAATTCAAATTCGCAACGTTTTTCACGTAAATAAATCTCGTCATCGCGTCTTTTCGACGATGCCAATAAATAGACAATTCGTTTCAATTCATTAAACAGAATATACAGATACAGACACCTACTCAGAAATAGGTATATTTTATACTATTATCGAAAATTGCGAGGGGTGAACCACGAGGCAAAAACTCGTACACCATATTATCTCCAATTTCTTAACCCTAGAACCCTGTCGTAGTTTTCAGCACCCGAAACACCTGAACATGGGTCGTTCGTGTCCGTCGCTCATTTCACTATGTTATCGTACAAGGAAAAATCTGAAAAAATTCATAGGACTTCTTTGGACTTTCAACTATACGATAAAATTGTTGCCATACCTAAAAATTCCTGTTTCAATGCAAATTTTTATAAAAATTTTGAGATCTGTAGGCCATTTACACTCGAATGTCTGAAAATTCATATCTTTCGTTGTTTTCAACATAAATGCAAAATTCGAACGCGAGTTTTTAGTGGCAGTTACATAGTTTTCGAAAAAAAATATGAGAATTCTGAGCCGTGAAAATTAAATATTTATTTTGCAAATTGAAAAAGACTATATTTCAAGACCGGCATGTCTACTCCAATAAGTAGGGAACGATCGGAAAAAAATCAAAGCGTCTACAGAATGGTGTTTAGCCTGTTCATTTATAGGTTTTTTCAAAAAAATATATGTTACGATAGTACAATTCGATAGTTATATATGCACTCGCGACACACGTTGGTACGGTGATCCGGATTTGCTGACCACTTATCCATCTTTGCCCCTCGTCAAGACTATTATGTTATTCTTCTGACCAAAAATAATCCTCTTCTTCGATATTCACTAGTATGGATGTAATGAAGCATATATGCTTATGCTCATACTTCTATGTGCTTTCACTATATACAAAACTGCAGTACAGTCAAAGTACATAGAAGTACGAGCATAAGCAGATGCTTCATTTTATTCATATCACCTAATATCTTCCTCATCCGAGCCCTCACCACCAAAATATTCGACCCGTTGTCGAGGTCGGAGATAATTTGTCACTTCGTCGCTTGTACGCGCCGCAATTTTGCTTTTAAAAAATTACTACCTCTACAGATATGTTTTGTTTCGTCACTCGGATGTATTTTGATGAGAAATCCAATTTTTTAGAAATTGAGTTTTGACCTACCTAATCTTTGAACATGGGTCATTCGTGTCCGCTCCGAAGTTGACTACTCCACTACACATCGACAGAGTAAGAGAAACTGGCGGCGCTTGAGGCTCATATTTGTCCCACCCCAAACTTTTTTTAGGGCACAAGTGCAGGCCCGTACCCTCAAGGATCTAGGGATACTCACCCTCGAAAGATTTGGTTCGGACACAAACGACCCATGTTCAGGGTTTTAGGGTTAATATCTCCCAGTATCTCCCGTACATTTTTCTAACATTTCTAGATATTTTAAACTCTTTTTTCCAGATTTTTCAAGATTTCCCAACACTTTTCAACATTCTGCAGCACTTATCTCCCAATATTTGACAATATTTCCTGAATATCTCCTACAATTTGTACACCATATCTCCTCCGTGATTCACCCCTCGGAAAATTGCAAACAAACGAATTCCTCTTTCATCGATATAAATCACCCAACATATTTTTAACACTTATCTCAATGAGCCACAGCTGTATAACATTGATATCCAAATGAGAGAGATGCAGTGTGAAGATATTGTTAGGGGTGAACAAATCGAACGGTTCATAAATTACTAGTGATTGATTTTAATCAAATAATTAGTATGACAATCGTTGATAAAATAATAATAATAATAATAATAATAATAATAATAATGTATATAGACGATGTAACAAATGCCCGTGGAATATTTGAGCCACTGATCGTCATGTATCAAGCGAGACGTTGATCATTCCGACAGCTGATATTTAGAGTATATAATTGTGTCATTGTTTCGAAATCATTTGGCCCCGCCTTTATAAAAGAGCATTCCGAAGTTATTATGAGTATATGAAAAGCTTTGGATGCAGAGTAAATTATGGCAAGGAATCCAACAACCCGGCTAAATCAATTCGGATTAATTAGCGAAAATATGATCTTTAAGATAGAAGAAGATGAAGATAGAGAGCGAGATTTAGCATAACTGGTTTTTCCCCCTATTTCTCTTTCAAATTTACAGTTACTCGACAGCGAACTCAAACTGTATGCATAATCACTCACGCGAGTTATATACTCGTATAGATATATGTAGATATATGTACAATGTAGGTTTATGAATATTGAATATGATTTAGAACGATAGCGTCGAGTGTGAGTATGAAAGAGCGATATTAATGTACGTATGTATTACCTACAAATAACCCGACAAAAATTCGGATGCTTCGAAATTTGAAGATGCAATGAAAGGAAATTAGGAATCATTGAAAAACTGAATAAAAAATAGAATTGAGATGAGATAATGATACTTTTTACTACTATAGATACATACGTTGGATCTTCGACGGTTGAAATTATTTATTCGGTAAAAATTAATTCGTTAAGTACAAAGCTATTGCTCGTGATTATCGATCTGTTTACACGTATTAGGTATATGAATTATATGCTTATGATCGAGGACAATTGACACGGTTCACACCGTTCACTGAATGAACCGGCATCGATTTGCGCCCTCTCTTATATAGCTGCGTATTCTAGCTGATACTAAACTTGATGAAAGGAATAAGAATAAACGTCTAAGAGAACGAGACCGGGTAATCGACATTCGACAGTTTGACGTTATAAAGTTAACGTAAACTGGCAAATGCCAAAAGGCTCGAGAGGCCAAGTGGCAAATAGGTATACATACTACACAATCGCGTGCCACGCGCGAGTAACGGAGATAGTAAGTGAGAATAGAACAGCCTTCGTACTTTTTGCATTACACGTATTGCCGCATATCTACTTGGATACATATAATCACGTGGAGGTGATCGCTGATCGGAGGATCGCCCAGAGTGGAAATTTCAACGTTAAAAATACCAAACTACACGTTCAATTAGTGCAGCACATGATATAATACAAAAAGGAACTTAACATAATCACTTCAAGAATGATAAGTTCAGATTTTCTCAATTCTTCGCTTTTTCAGGTCCAGGGAATCACCGTCAATCGGTTCTGAATTGTCGTCTGGACATATTTTTTTTCGACGATATCTCAACAACAATTGAATGGCTCTTGACGTCTTTTTCGTCTTAATCTTTGTCAAAAATTCGAGTGAAATTTTTGCACACAATCTCGCATTCCACGACGAGGAAATGATAAGAATTACAAACTCGGTCCACTTCCGGTTTCAGAATGAGTCAGACGTAGGAAATTTCACATTTTTAAACCAACGTTCGTATTTCTCGAGATATACGACAAACCCGGCGTGGAACGATTGGAGTGAGCTGTTCAGCTAACCGAATTAAATAGCCCATTGCAATTCCGCCCACATCATTTACAATGAACAATTCTCTATGCAGAGAAATTTAATACGGTTTACAAGACGGTGTAGCTATATAATACCGATTTCAATGCAGCGATTATATGAAATTGAATATTCGATAGCTCGTTATACCTATACTAGCCGGGCGGAGATCTTGAAACATTGATATCGCATTAAGCGTGGATCGATACGTGAAATATGAATCCCTGTTTCTAGTATTACGATTTTTTTTTTTTTTTTTTTTTTTTTTTATTCGCCAATTTGATATCGCACGCGTTAAATCGGAATACCATTCGGACAATCGGTTTCGTATCACAGTTTCGAAGGAATCTGACAGAATAGTTGCGGCCTGCAATTTTTACTTGTGAAAATTGGCTGTAGTATTCTTTTGAAGAGAGATTATCAGCGGCTTCAAAAAAAGCCATTCCAAAGTTTCAAAGTGGTTTTATATACAAGATCCAGATCAAAAATTTTCTCTTAAATAATCCAAGATTGGAAAAGCTTGAAGTTAAAGAAGATCAAACATTCATGAGCTATACCATAGATATCAAGGGCTACCATGATGACATTGATAAATAATCGCCGGCTTGGTTCGGTTTAACTTTCAGTTTAGTTTGCAAGTTGATTAAATGACTTGAAACCGATATAACGAACGTGTTTGTTCTCAACGTCTTTGAATTCATCTCTGACCATTCGATAGGAAGAAACATTATGACAAGGCTAGAGGAGCAGATTGTACTAATAAGTACAATTGCAAAACGTGAATTACTCGAAGGTACAGACAGCAGAATCTAGGTATACCTATGTATAAGACTGTTTTTGGTCAGTAGGATTTCTCCGACTCCTTAATTTACGTTTATCAGTTGTCCAACATTCCTTGCACGCCTTCAGATTCCTCATTTGTAAATAATGAACTGAAACGACTGACGTTTTATTAATAACAAACGAGGCATCGAGGATTACGTTTAAATATCCATTATGATTAGCATTACCGAGTTAATTATTCAAACATTCCGAAACAGGTCTTGATGAAAAGGTATTTCACAGTTTCGTAAAATGTGCATGCAGTTGGAGTAAAAAGAGGACAAAGCGAATCTATGACAGCGTAGGTTTTTGAAACTAAATATAAGTTAATCTCGACGTAAATGGAATATGTTATTTCTATGCCTGAAGGATGCTTTTCAAGTTCCCATGCACGACGTGGATGTAATAAACAGAAGAATTATTGATCTCAACTTGTAAAGCATTTAGTGCAACGTTTTCATCGATTTGACACATAATGTTAGTAAACACAGATACGTATACGGACTGTCAAGGCCAGTCTTACCGCCGATAATACCGTTTAGCAAATGTTAGGAGGCTCTGACCACCACTACGTCACACATTTTTTGCCATATTTTCTCTCGCATGGGAAAGAGCCGAGTTAGGAAGTTGAGTACAAACTAAAGGCTAGGCAACTCGTCGTGGCTCGGTCACCCACCACATACTAGAGATTCACATAATATTAAAATTGTTGGTATTACAGCGTCATCTCATAGCGGTCAGTTGTAAATGCCGCAAATATCTCATGCCAGATGGCGAGAGCTGCCGAGTCAATAGCAGTGCGCCCTAGCGCAGGGGTGGAGATGTCGAAACAATTTGCGTCATGCAGCGAGATCTTTTTTACCGACGGAGCGTTCGTTCGCCTTTTCTTGCAAGATTCAAATCCCATCCAGATCTCCGATTGGTCTATCGAACACGCTGACCGCCGTCTCTGGAATCTGATTGGTTCTGCGCAGTTATCTCGATCACCGGCGAAACGTTCTGAATTCTTAAATGTATAATTGTAAACATACGTATGTATGTATGTATACGTTCAATGTTTACATTATAGGTAAGTGTTAACGCGTGGTCTCGACCGTACGATCCTTCGTGTCCTGTATACTCATATGCATACGCGTTATTTAGCTTTGATTTAGCTGACGTGCAATATCGTTGTCGTCTTATCGCATTCAAGGTGGGTATATGGAGAAATTATTTCACTTATCAATTTGTTCTTTAACTCGTTCGGCTCTTCACTGTACTCTTTTTGTTTCAAAGTTATAAAGTTGTAGTATAGTGTCTTACGATGGGACAGTAAGCATAGGCGTACGTGGATTTACTACGTAAACGAAACCACACTTGATCATTTCTTTTCGCTTTTTCGATTGATCAATCCTTATTAGATTTGACAACACAGTTCACAGCCTATACCGTGTTTTGGTCCCCTAAGTCTCCTCTAATCTTTATAGTCATTTGCCCGGTATTCCATGAAATACAATATTTATTCTCTTATACAATTCTTGTTTTCTTCCTCAAAGTGAAAATAGTTATTCAACTTTATTGACTAGGAATTCAGGTGCCCTTCTACCACTTCACTCATGAAGTTTCAAAACCTTTGCTAATTTCGATGTGGCTATTTGATAAATATTGACTATGGACGTTCAAAGGAATTCCATTTTACTCAAGAATCTCACCTTAATTTTACTCTTCTTAAGATACTTTGGATTGATTACTGTATCGTTGCTCATTGAGTTTATAAAAATAGCATCAAACTACTGCAGTTTGATTGTAAACCGTTTTGGTATAGTTCTCTGTTCTCAAAAGTCTGATGATAATCCATGGAAAGAATATGATTTTTCAATACATAATAGCAATGTGAATTCTTCGAGAGGATGTTACAGAATAATAAAGGCAGTTTCCGTGTCTGCTATCAGTAGCTGATAAACTGTTTCAACGAACTGTTTGCAACTTAATAACAATGTTTCTGGTATCAAATTTACTCGTTATATCAACCTCGTTGAAACCAAGTCCAGATTCTGCTTCGTTTCCCTGACTCTTGATATCCAATATTTTTCACAAACTCTCGATTCTGATATCATATGAGTGACTTAGTTCTTTTGTTTTGTATGTGTATTACAATTGATGAATAGTCATATATTTTCCATCCTTCTGTTATTATTATTGCTACTATGGCCAAAATCGCTACCACTTGTAATTTTTTTTCAAAATCGTATCCTACATCAATACAGCCTTGACTTTTTGCCTCTTGTCAGTCTACTCGATAGTTTATTCTGACTATTCACCACTTTGTCACAATCTTAACTCATTCGTTTTTTCTTTAGTATATTCTTACAGCGTTTTTTTTTTTCGTGCCTCATGCAAAACTTAGAAAATGGATTCCCAGTTGAAAGACGACCCTTCCTCTTCTGGTAAAACCACGTCGAAAGTTATCAACAGTATCCACAGTATGCCGTGGCTGAAGCAAGATTTATGTCCGCAAAGCGGGTGAATATTTATTTAGTCACTCACATTTGATAGCGATACATAAAATTTAATTGAAATAGTTTATGATTGAATATAATAAGTTGACGTGAAAATTCTTGACAGATAATATTCAGTATTTTTGTTTAATTTTTGTGTTGATTTTTCGTTTTTTATTCGTTGCAGTAACGCACAGCAATGCGTAGCAAAAGACGGGCAGATCTTATCCTCCAAAAAAACAGATGAAGATTATTTCCCAGGTACTCGGGATGAGAAAAAAGGGAAAAAGAAAAAGGAGAAGAAAGTAAAATCCATGGTCGCTATCGGTAATCTAGGAGATTTAGTAAACCTGACTCAACAAAACAAGCAGAAAGTTATGACCCAGGCTCACGATAATGATGAAATATCAGAATATTATCCATCTGCTGTACAGGAAGAGACTAATATCAACTCTAAAGTATACCAGACTTTAGCTAACAGCACCGTTTGGTCAACTACCACCAGTACTGCCGAAAAATTGTTCCCTAATGTCCAATCGTCGATAATAGATCGAATGGAAGAAGAGGAAATGCTCAGTAGAGCCATAGCTGAAAGCATCGCCACCATTCAGCTGGAGCAGTTTAAGAAACCGTCGCCGGTTAAAGAAAACCAATGGAAAGCTCTTTATGGCGAGGATGACGACGAAGGGGGCTGGTAAGTTTGAATTACATTACAGGCCTAATGGGCCTTTTTTTTTTCTTTTCTTCCAAAGTCAACCGCTTGTGAAATTGCTCTGTACTAAATTCAGCAGATCATTCCATCAGATGATTTTAGTTTGATTCATCGGTCTAACAAAATAATCGAGTAAATTAAGCACTCGAATGAATAATTAGCCAAACTTGGAACTTGATTTTTGAAAATATGAATTGAAGATTATAGAATAGTCTCAAGATTCACGGTTCACAATCAGTTTCTGTGGAAACAAATATTGTTCACTTACAATTGACCGAATTTCTGTACGTGGCTATCAATTAGAAATATGTGTCTTTTCCAAATACAGGGATAACGTAAGAAGGAATCTGCCCCCTTCACCAGAACCAACGGAATCGATTGGGGACCCGTCAGATCAGAGGAAAAGCTGCGACGACAATAGCAATAGTTCTAAGACTGGTGGTATATTGAAAAATAGGCACGACAATCCAGAACGGTATTTTATCAAGCCTGACGAGCTCGATTTTGGCTTTAAAACATGTTCAGAGAGTTCTAAGGACGAAGTAAAAACTTCTGAATCTTTGAAATCAGTTTCATTCAACGAATCTATCACCGTCAAGGTTCGTTCTAGCGAATCCAGCGAAAATGAGGAATGTGAGAAGGCTCCTAATCCCATTAAGAAAGAACCTGTTATTGACAAATATGGGAGGGTTGACGGATATTCCGAGCGTCGCTTATTCATGGGCAAAGGTGCTCGACTCAAAGAACTTGAATTTCTACAAAGTAAGTTTTGTTTGGGAGTTGGAGAGCCGCAATGTCAGAAATTCGAGTCAAATGCAAAGGCGCCAGCAGTTATTGAGACTGAAAAACCTGCCGTAAGACCTTCAAAAACTTTAGAATCAGAAAAACCTGTCCAGGAAACCGAGACGGAGAGGGAAATTATTGTAGAAAATTTACACGAACCACCCGAAACTAGATACCAGGAGTTAAAATCAGATTCACAAGCAAAAGAAACTACCGAAGCTGAAAAACCAGCTATAACTATTTCCGAGTGCCTCGAGACTGTACAATCCCAAAAAACTATCTCTAACCTTGAGCAACCAAAGACAGAGAAGGCAGCCAATTCGAAAAATGCCCACAGATCATCTGGAACTAGAAACCAAAAATACAAATCAAATTCACAGACAACAGGAATTACCGATACTCAAAAACCTGTAAAGGCTACTTCTCAGCGTGCTGAAAATTTACACTCTCAAAAATCTGTTTCCAATATCAAGAATCATAGATCAAAGAAGTCCGTTGCTGCGAAGAATGTTCACAGAGCCGTTGAACCCCCAAGAAATGCTAAACAGACTAAAGATGAAGCTGAAAAACTAACAGAATCAACGGTAAAATTACCCGTAGAGACACCGTCCCCAGATTCACACTGCGTGCGCGAAAACGCAACTACCTACAGCGCCGAAGAACCTTCCAACGAACATGTGTCCTCCGTTGAATCGAAATTAGCAATGGCAGAGAAGAAGGAAGAAGAAATGAAAAGCAGGGCGCAGATAACAAAGGAGATTGAAAATGTAGTAACACCCGATGAGGTAGTGTCCAACACTTCGGGTGGCATCCAAGTGGAAGAAAAAGAGACTCATTATTCCAAAGATCATTTGGTTTCACCGAATACCAAGACAGTCACTTCTGAGAATGAGAAATCAGCAGCCGAGATGGTTATTGATTCATTACAGGGGAAGGAGACTAAAGAGAAAAAATATATCAAAGATTTGGAAGAAAATAATGTTACCGATGCTACAATGTCAAAGGATTTGGCTGAAATGTTCAAAATGATTGACAATCTTTCAAAAGATGAAGCACCGGAATCAAAATCCAGTTACTGTTTGGTGCCGACGTTAGTCAGACAAGATAAATACACGCTAAACTTTTCTCCTATCAATATACAGGATATAGATTCAAATGAGGTGACGGTAAATGCCGAGTCCCAAAGTCCGGCTTGCCAAAATTTACTCCTGGCAGGAGTTTCATGTTGGGATTCAATCGACGATGCTCAGAGTTTGATCATGTACGATTCAGAATCGCAAAATTCACAGTATCAAAATGATAGCATTAGTGACTTTTCTATCCCTCTGAATACCGTCTCGATGCAATATCAAAATTTGAATAACATGCAGCAAATTCAACCTACGTGTATCAGAAATGAGGAGACACAAATTTATCAAAATACTCTGATAAATCAGTTGCCAAATTTGAACAATAACCCCTACTCTATGCCGTCGAATTACACAAACGTGGGAAACAAATTGCAGATGGATCAGAGAGATTATGCAAATCTTATTCATATTCTTGGCCTACAAAATCTACCGTATCAACACAACGTTTCAAACTTAGTGGATAATGAAGAGAATGTTTGGCCGGATCAGGGTATTCAAGATTCGAGGTGGATAGCTGACTACAAAAAATGGATATCTAATGAATCGGCAAGTAATGAGGAAAGATCATTTTTGGGACGAGCTCCTCCTGGTTTAGTAAGAAATGTGAAACTCCCACCTGGCTTTACAAAGAAGGTACATGTGCAAGGAGATAATGTAGAAGAAAATGACCGAACGATGGACTTGCCCGCTGTAAACGAGAGCGTGATTAACGATAAATCTAAACAAAGAAAATATGGTGATAAAAGATCGGAACTGCGAAGTAGAAACACTTGTCGTGAAGAAACGCAAGGGAATTCTGGAAGAGGTAGACCCGGGCGTCATGGAAGAACTAGTCGCAGTCCTGTGAAAAAACGTCAATATTATTCCAGGTCACAGAATGATTTCAAACCTCAAGAATCAAATCATACTGAGAATCGGCGGGGACCCTATGCTATTTTAGGGGCGACACAAAATCCGCGTGAAAAATGTAACAGCTTGAAAAACGACAACTTGAAGATTAGCCAAAGCCCCAAAGTACAAAGAGAAGATATCATCGAGATCAACCAGCCACAGAGTACTTCAAAATCGGTTCTTCCAACTGGCAATGATAACACGGGCGAAAATTTGATGGGACGGAATTCAAGTAATAATAATTATCCAGCCTCGAGTACAATGAGTACAAATTCGGATTTGGATCGTCGAGGAACTAACAATCCTAACGTTGCAATTCCTGTTATGTACCAAATCTCTGCCAATCAGTCTCTTTGTTCAAACGGCATGGCGAACTGGCAGTATAACATGAATTTAATCGATCAGACAAATATGCCGATAAATTTAGTGCCTGACTATCAAATGCTAGTTACAAATGCTCACAATTCTCAACTAAATCCTCTAGCAGATTGTTTTGAAGCATCGGGATATCAGAATCAGGACTATCAGCAATTGCCAATTCAAATGTTGAACCGAGCACAAGTACCTGGGTATGGTGTTCCACGTGTACTTGACGAGGAGGGAAATAATACCCAAAATCTAAGGCCTGGAAACATGGAATCATTTGAAATGTATCGTATGTTAAATCACGATCATCCAGTTGGCATGCAGCGATCCATCAGTGGGACCCTCAGCTGTCCTGATTATAATCTGAACGATTCACTGCTCGGCCAATTCATGTCAAATCTCAATTTTTATGCAAATGAAACATTACCAAATGTACAAGCTTTACAGGACGTACGTTATAATCAATCTCACAACACCACGGATTTAATTTTTGATAATCTCAAAGCAGGCAGAGGTCGCGGGAGGTTTTTGAAAAAAAATTCTTCGTAAACTAAACGCAAATCCCGATATCTTTTATCATTTATGCCATTCGTATTATGAGCCACGTTTGTGGAAACAGTTCTTCAAGATGCAAAGAGATTTTCTTATTCACTGTTGAGTTTTTTCAATTGATCGTGTGCAGTATTATTTTATATAAATCTTATCTCGTTTGAATATATTTAATCGTTATTTCATTATACTAGTGATCTCACTTCAGGCATGTAAATTGCTCAAAGAATACAATTATTTCCCAAGAATTCGATCAAAGTGTTCTGATCGAACTTATCCACGAAAAAATCTTCAAGTCACGTGCATTTTTTTTTTTTTGTTACTTTTTTTTCCGACAGAAAGAATAATACGTATTATTTTATTGGAAATGAAAATAAGAGTTTAAAATAGGATTGTTTTTTTTTCGATTCTTGTTATATTCTTGCCACAAACTTTATCGATATAAGTTCACTATTCTACCAGTTTGGCAGTTTATAAAAACGATGGGAATAAGTTGCCATAAAAAGCAGGTCCACCAAAGAGTATATAATATTACCTATAAGATGAAATTATTTATCCATCAATTTGTATAAGATTTATATTCGTAAAAGTGGCTGGACCATCAGTTTGTTATTATTACGTTATTGTTAAAAGTTGCTAAATATTCGAAGGCGCAAAAAGTTCAACACCACTTTTCTTAGTCTTCTTTGATATAAATCCTTCTCGTCGTGGAATCATTTTCTAAGTTCACATGACTGATTTATCGTCTCCGTACCATCAAAGTTTTGAATTTCAAACATTGAAGTTAAACCAAATATATTTAAAGCATTGATTGAATCATCAGCAACAACGCAAAAGTATTTTTGTGTCAAAACGTCGAGTTTTTGAAATTGTTTCAGAGAAGTTATTGATCCATATCTTTGTTACTTGGATGATCATTTTATCCGCGGCAGGCATCTTACCCCGAACCGATCGTTATGCTCAATTATAGATTCACGAACTTTATTTTTTGTTTTAAACAGGAGAAGAAGATGAAGGTCTTAAATAATATAATTGTTTTATTTTTGTATTATAAATATAATATATAGTTAACAACACAGAGTATTCTATTCCTAACTGTACGACATGTATGACTTTATTAATTACAATATTAATGTTGAAATATGTATGTACGCCGTGCACGTCATGGATCTCACAATGAAACGTTACCTGATATAAAATCCAAATCCTTTGTTTGAGAAAAATAAAAATAAAATAAAATAAAAAATCATCCGAAATTCCTATACAGAACAACAAATTTGTGCCACTTATGACGTGCATGGATAATTGACCAGGTATCATGAAGGTATTTCAAAAGAAATGCATAATTCACAATGTTTCACTTTGAGAATTCTTAAAAACTTGATATAAAAAAATAAACATTATGAGGATGATTTCTCCTGATAAAATATTCACCATACACCCTTTTTGAGCTTCTGCATACGTATATCTTTCGTATCTGCATATTTTTATTATTGATCTAGTTATCTAATTTTAACTAGGTGGTTATAAATAAGTTTCAGTAAGGTACTGTCCTGTAATTTATGAAGTTTTCAATTTTCTGCAAATACACCGCGATTATCCTTCTAGGAAATGCATACTTTATCCATATCAACTTCGTCATACTGCACTTATGGCGGGCTATTGACTAATCAGCATTCACATTCGATTTCTCATATTAACTGGCATTTAAACACATGCATATATTTAGGCCTGTCCGAATTGTACAAGTTCTCAAACAGCCTATGCGTACGCGAGGATTGCTGTACCCCTAGGAACCAATTCTCTGTTTTGAAATTTGTCCAACTCGGACAGATCAGAGTCAACGTCGGCGAACGACATGTACAATTGTACGTGAGGGATGCCAATTATGGGCTAATTTGTGAGACCATATTTGCTCAAATCTTACTTTACAGTTATACTTAGTTATACCTCTCTTCATGAGTATAAAAAAAAAATATACATGGTATATTCTACGGAAAATATATATAATATAAGTATCACAGATTAGTGCTGGCGACTTCACTTTCTCGTTGTATAGTCTTTGGGGCTAAGTTCGATGAATTGTTCATTTCCAACCTCGTCTCGTTACCTGCAGACCCGTTCGTGGTCTCTATTTCTCTGAGGATTGAAATTAACTCAGTTTCCGAATGAGCTGACAAGATTGGCTCCTTTGCAAGGCTTTGCATACTGGCCAAGACGTTCTGTTTCGGGTGCAACATTATCAGGCGACAATCTTGTTGCGCCAGATCTCCCCGGGCCGAGTTTATTCCCTGTGGAATAAATGAAAATAATCAATGAACAATCTTACTCTTGCTTTCAGTTGTAGTTTCGTTAAGAGAACAAATCTAACTAATTACTGACGGAAATACAGTTGTTCATCACTCCAAAGTCGTGGATCAATAGATCCCCGTAGGGTAAGTGTACCAGTTTCTGACCGTGTCCCAATTATTGACCTTTTTCAACGATTCCTTTTTATCCGTGAGCTCTCAAATTATCAAAAAAATCAATTCGTATTCTCCAAGTCTGTAGCAACTGATTTGTAAAACGGAAACATTCAGAATTCTTATGATAGATTCAATATTGAAGAAAATATAAGGGTCAATAATTGGGTCTTAAAGGGTCAGTAATTGGTACACTTACCTTAAAGGCGTCATATTTCACCTGGACTGCGGTGAAGTCAATTCTGTGAATATGCTTGCAATCCAAAACCATGTTCGGTACTCGTTTTTGAGGCTTTAAACTCGTCCCCTTCTGAACTAAATTCTTGGTCAAATATGCTCTCAAGTAATCGATGGCAGGGAAGAAGAGCGATCCCCCAGGACGAATTGATACGTAAGACAGCTCACATTGCTAGAGAATAATTAATTCAGACGGTTCACGATAGAGCAGCTTATACATATATGTATATATTTTGTTCCTCTTGTCGGTAATGACAATTAATAAAACTGTGGGCTTCTTACGTTTCTGTGCTCGACTTCTATGTCTGGCCTGGCCTTGAAGTAAATCAAAATTGCGACATCTACTGCGACCCCGACAACAATTCCTACTTCAACACCGAGGAATAAGCATGAAAAAAAAGCGACGCTTGCCGGAATCAAATCTCGCTCTAAAAAGATAAACATCGAAATAATATCTGGATCGCCTGTGAAATAAAGTGCGTTTGCTTTCAGAGAAAACAAAATAACAAGTCAAGTTTTAAACACTTACTGCTACACCTCCACATTGGCATGATCAAGCCATAGTCTACCATGAATATTACCGCACAGATAATCACCGAACTCAACGTCGCTTTCGGAATGTAATAGAAGTACGGCGTCAAGAAACTCAATGCCATAATAACAATAATTCCTGGAAAATAAACAAATCGAACAAATGAATATTAACGGCGGGCAATGGAAGTTCGTTCGTAAGTTTGTTTGTATGTACGTGAGTAGTATCTAATATTCTAATGCGTCATAACTCACCTGAGTACAATCCACCCATTGGAGTCCTTACCCCCGAAGCGTTATTGACAGCACTCCTTGAAAACGATCCACTCGCTGGTATCGAGCTGAAGAAGGAACCCACCAGATTACACACTCCTAGGGAGAACAGCTCCTGCGTGGCATCCAAGGTCTTGCCGTGAGCTGTAAGTTCGAAATTGCTCAAAAATTTAATCAATGCTGATAAAGGTGATGATTTCTTGAGCTCGCAGCACACTTAATAGCATTTGTTCTCTCGTTTTCGTACGGCGAATTCAGTTTTTTGTTATTGTTGTTGTCGTTGTTGTGATAGTAGCTATATACATCATGATCATATCGTCGAAAGATAAAACAGTGAATTTTACAGCTAGGTACTTGACGTCATGAATCCACACGGATGCTATATTGTATCTGGTGTGTAGATATGTATATTCACACGCATGTATTGGCATAAATATTTATTCATGTATAAATTTGTGTGTCTGATGAAGAATTTACCAGGGGATTTCCGTGAAGAACGAACTTCTCACCAAGCAGAATTATTTTACGTATTATCGTACGTGAGACACTTACTGAATGCCTTAGCGATGGCCACGTTTTGAATGACAGAGACCAACGGAACCACGGCGATCCCACTACCCAGTGTTTGACACATCTCAAGAAATCCAATGGTCCGATTTCCAGATTCGATAGAGAATTGTGGTAGACCAACACTGGGTAAACCTGCTGTGACCGTTCCCGTTAATTTGAAGGGGATGGTGGAGTACTTTTCGAAAAGATAAGCAGCTATCGCGCACAAAACTACCACCAATGCGTTTCTCGCAGTACCAATGAACCACAAAAACTTTGTTGTGTTTGCATTTGTCACCTTTATTTCCTTAACTCTCTGAAAAAGGATTGCACAAATATGGTTTAAATATTTTCGATATTCGCATTTTTTTTTCATAGCTTTTCAAAGTTGAATTTCAGAATGTCCGAGTGGATGAAGAGAATTTGATCCGGCATTCAACCGAGGAGGGACTCAAAAACATTGTCGTTACGATCAACATTCGACCAATCTGCCTCGGAATCATTCAAATGCGTTTATGCAGTACATACCTTAAGGGTAAGCAGTACGACGATACAACAACACGATAGAATCAAGTCAGGTATTCGTGTTCTGTTAACAGCCTCGTACAGTCCTTTCCAAATCTCAATGAACCCTTCTCCATGGGTTGTTACTCCCAGAAGACCTTTTATCTGACTACAAGCGATTATCACACTGGCGGCTGACGTGAACCCGGATACGACAGGCACCGAGACCAGCTCAACCAGGAAGCCAAGTCGCAGAAATCCGAGAGCCAAGGTTACGCATCCCGATAGAAAACACAGAAGAACCGAGTACTCTGGGCTTCCACTACAGGAAAGAAGAAAACAGGTTATTACTCTCTCAGAGATGCATCTCTACGATATAAATGACTTCACAGATTGCAGATAATATGAGTCGTCTTTGACGAATGCAACGTCATTCTTGTTGTGTCAAATTCGAAAGATTGCATTTTAGGCATGGACCAACTGAACACACGCTCAGTGTTAACGTTTACAAGAATCTGATCATATTTTATGAGTGCAGTTGGTGCTTCATGATGAATTAACTATAGATACGTGCGTCCATTTGAGCAATTTTGATTCTAAAAACATGTGATTTTTTTATGCCGTCGTAACGCTTGGTACCATTTGGATGAAATGGCATATTTATTTTTTTTTCGTGGTAATTATTCCGACTAGGCGTTCACGGGGAACCACCGTATACAAATCAGGTTTTGACCATGGTCTCGCGTAACGTACTTTCAAGTGCGAAATAGAAGCTTGTGTAGGTTTGGTCGAGGACCGGAATATACTTTCAAAATGGTACCATCTGCGTCATCAGATATTCCCAGTACTTTATAAGTAGTTATGAGAAGGTATGGACTATGTGTTATGACAAACGTTTAATCTTTGATTAATAAACTTGTGGCACCGTTGGAATAACATTATTATCAACGAACTGAACAATTATTTATTTTTGTCCATGCATCATAATTTCTATTTATTGATCACTCAATAATCGTTTCTTACTCACTCTGCTTTTGAGAAGGTCAGCAGAGATATCACGGCCGTTGGTCCGATGTTTACTTCTCGACATGTACCAAGTGCGATGTAAACCAAACTACCGGCAAACGCGCTGTACAACCCAAATTGCGGCGGCAAACCGGCCAAAGCGGCATAAGCAATTGCCTGGGGTGGAAAAATTGTATTATAGAGTTGGACGTTTTTCCCAAAGTCATTTAATTATCCGTACACATTGATAGCCTCTTGTGTCATTTCGGCATGATTATTGCCATTTCCGTCTCGAACCTGTTTATTGCTGTCACGATTCGCACAGTTTTAGATTTGAAGAAGAATTAGCTTGCTACTAATCACTCGAATGTCAAAATCACACTTAGGCTTAATCGTGTTTGATGAAACTATTACTATCTATAGCATTGGTTTGTCAAACCAATACACTGCAGATCGTATTTTCATCTGACACCGTCCACCATCATATTGGAGAAATAAAATAAATAATCGTGAGGATCATGGCCAGATCGAAATGACGTGGAACGCCAGATTGACGTGTTTTGTGCCTTGATCGTGAACGTTTGATGAATGAGGGCATTTTTCTTACCTGAGGAATGAGAGTGAAGCCAACCGTGATGCCAGCCACAATGTCACCGACTGCATCGCCAGCGGTGTAAGACGGAAGCCAGGTGATTATCGGTATCCTTCTTTTGGCTAATTTTACGAAGTTGAATCTGACCATTTTCTGCAGCAAAATAACGTTGCATGAGATATTTCATTAGCACAGTTCGAGTATTCACTAAATATTTTCCGAAAGATTTATCTTAGAAGTTCTATGAGGGTATTGTGATTTTCCCGGACATCATTTTCTTCACTGGAGTGGTACTTGAGTCGTAGCAAAAAATTTAGAACCGAATGAAGGAGGAGGCCTCATTCTTACAGTTTGGTATCAAGTTTTTTCTGCAAATTTTTACCTTGATCAAAGTGTTCATACGTGCCTTCGGCGATTCAAGATAATCCGAAGTCGACGAATCTAACATGGGTAATACACACCATTTCGATCTTGGCGTGACATATGTCTAGTTTTTTTTCCATAAGCAACACAAAATAAAAACCAACTTCCTTGTCGTCACGCTCGACCGGCGAAATTATTTTGGATCTTACGTAACACGAATTGAGGTTGCATTGAATACGCGAGGCAATGAGTCTGCAAAATGTTTGACAGATCTATGCAATGGATTTGAGCGAGATTGATTCCTGAGAAGCACTAATCGAGCTGTCATTAGAACCACCGCTTTAGGTCATCATGAAAATATCACGTGACAGAAAAATCAGACACGAGGAATATGTCTCTGCCTCAGGTACGATAACATTTAATAAACATCATCTTTGGATCCAATGAGCCGCGAAACGCTAAAGATTTATCTGCGGCGCTGAACCGCAATTCAGTGTTCATGATGAAATTTTAAAACGCGGCATTCGGCGGTTAATTGTTTGATAATACAAGACGTATAAAACGAAGTCCAGAAACCAGAAACCTGGGGCTGAAGTGACGGCTGATGAGGATTTATCTGACACGCAAGTGTTTTTGTGAATGACTGATAATTGTCTGAAATGTTGTGATTTGTGTTCAATGATTATGTTAATTCATTGGCAAGCAAAATTCATTAATTATGATCAATTATGCAGATCAATCAACATGTCAGATAATGATGACATCAATTACGTCCCAGAATTGGTGAAACGATATTGAATATCAAACGCGATTTATAAATCAACTGGTTCCTATATTGTCATGAAAATTTTCCGAATGAAATATTGAATCGAGATACGGACGTTGTTCTGCCTGCATGGCGTGGGAATGTTCTTATTCTTTAATTTCACTTGTTTGATTTTTTTGAACGGTGTAATAGATCATTATTCCCTCGATCAGAAAACTGTTTTATTTAGATGTGTAGGAACCACAAGTCACCATACGCAACTAACAACGAGAACCTAAGTTTTCCACGTGACATTCACAAAATCGTACGTCAGTGATGGTGAAACTATAAAAACTGTTAGTCATTTTGCGTAGAGTTTCAACCAACGATAAGGCACACATGCAGCACGTTGTTATTTCGCAAACAATCCCAATTGTTTTCACTCAACTAATGAATTGTTCCGGTAACAAAAGACACATCATGAGCTCCAAATGAATCGAATCGCTTATCAATGTGGGTAAAGATCTTAATAGAACTCTGGAATACCTGAAGTGAAATATTCAGATAACTTTTATCGAGTGAGTGAATCTACGAAACGGTTGTTTAATGATGTATGAAATGGATTACCTTGCACATTGTGATCAGTAGTGTAATAAGCCGTCAAACTGAAGTACAACATTTACACACTCCACTGTTACGATATCACGAAACACACCGCACCCCGCGACCGCTTTTCTTCAAAACAATTCAATGAAGAATTCTTAAAGCTTACCCCAGTGGATTTCTGCAGGTCTAAACAACAGTCATTCTCTTTCTTCTTTCGATAGACTACTAATCTTTATTCCGTCAGTTTTGTACCCACATTCCATGGCGAACTAACTCAATCTTTTATCGGAGAGCAGACTTGTTTGTGCTGTTCTTTCTTCGGCTACCGCAACATATACAATTCCAATGACTAGAATTTTCCTCATAGAAAGGAGGATAACTTCCGATGATCTTCGATATGATTAATGGTGTGTGTTTTCCCTATTCCTTCGTACTATCTAATCTCAATCCTATACCGCTTGAGACCCTTCCATAGGGTGGACGGTTCCCGATTTTTCCGTCAGTTGAATAACAAACCCAATAAAGCCATTCGAGAATTAGATCATGCTGGAGCATGGCCTCAAAGAGTCCTTCGAACATGGTGTCAAACCTTAGAATCGTATCAGTGCGGTAATATGATTCGAATGGAGACTTGGTTTGAAACGTGCTAATGATTTACGAGCCACGTGTGCCCCACGTGAACCGAAGTTGTTACTATACAGTTAACGATATCGCGTGACGGGATGATCTTGTGTACTCGGTCTACGTTGTCTAGTACATCCGAGCGAATTCCGAGCACTATATACATATATATGTATACTCGTATAAGTCTAGTACACTGAAGGTAAGACGCCAGAGAGAGGAAGAGAGGTGGAGGAAATGAGCGTAATAAAACGGACACTGTCGCATTCAAGGCAATGGTTATGTCCGCTCTGTGCAAATGCCAGATATGTCTGGACACTATGGTATGGACATTTCGCATAATCGTTGAGAAAAATCGGTTCTTTCTCGATGAAGCAATCTGCTGGAAGTTACCCTCGTATACACGATAACCCGCCGCATTGCGCGTATCACTTTGGAATACCATGATCCAGGTGCGGCACACTTGAACCTGCAGCAATGTCCCCATTCGAGCGAAATTTCTATGCAGTGATTAGATCCCACACTATGCGGCTGACAAGACCTGTTTTTGAGTTTATACTCTATGAGCCTTTTTGTCATGTGTAGCGAGAGAGACCGGTGAAGGAAATTCAAATCCAATGACACCTGAGTTATCGTAAACTGGTCGTTACTCGGCATACCCTGCAGTTTGTTATTCCTGCATTGTCTTATCTATTGTTATGCAAGTCTCGTTGCTTTACGGAGGACACAGTGTAATATATTAGTAAGAAAAAAACCTTCCAATCGACGGAATGCCACCATACGGGTCATCGCGAATTAGCTATAACTATCCGTTACCACCTACGCCATATATGGATTCGTGATTCTCGACAAACCTGCTCATCGCAAGCCGTCAGAATCTTTAACAGTTAAATATGATCGTCATGATTTATTACCTACAACTGTACTGTATCTTCGAATTATAAGGAAATTTTCCATTACCCAGGAACATGTTTCGCGAAACTATTACACGAACGATTTCATGGCCTGATTTTATGCAACAATTCATCGAAAGCTTTTGAAACAAAGAACCTTTCACGATTCCAGCTTGAGGATGGGTTTCATTAACCAATCACGATTCATTGTGGCAGATTGTTGACGTTGCCAATCGTGATCATTGCACTTGCTGCACTGCCAGACTCTTTAATTGATCCGTATACTCAAAATGTAGTTTGTTGATAATTGATGTATTGCTAATACTGACATATTCCTTGTGAATTTCGCATAGGGCAATGATAAGGAAGTGAAGTAGCAAGGATCAGTCGATCATCTATCCATTCTTTTTTCGAAATTAAAGAGAAATCAATGACAACTGTGGACTGATCAACGGAGACACAGCATGTGATTTGTTACTATAGGTAAATGCCTATGAATGGTAACACTTACCCTTAAAGAACAGGAATCTATTCGATCGATATTGATTTAAGTACACTTATAAAAAATTCCACGACTAGATTCACAAGTAGAGAGATATTGGCGAAAACATTAGCACAGTATGCGTTGAAATCCTGAAGCACCACCACGAGATGAAAATGAATAATGTTAAATTAAAGAAAAACGGAGAAACACACTGGCTTTATGATCGCACCACCAAGATCTTATCCATCTAGTAATTAAATTCAGCAAAATATGAGGGCAGGGAAACTTAGAGGCGACTAACAACTACTTGTTCATTCCTTGCCGTTCACCTGTTCAACATAGGCCGGTAAAGTTGCTGGACGGCTTCTTGAATCTTTGTGCGCTAAATCAGCGCATGCGCCTCAGTACTTTGTCAACGCAACTTATGCTCAATTGGTCCAGCAAATTGATCTTTTGACTAGCACTTGGCCAAAAGTCTCCGAGTCCTTGGGAATCGGGGGTTCCTAGCTGACCGGATGCTTCATTTTCTCGTCTCATTCCATGCGAACCTACAGCTTAAAATAAAGATTCATCTATCGCGTCTATTCGCGTACATGCATCGATGTTAATATCTCAAAAGTTATTAACGCACTTGAAAGTACGTCACTCTAGAGAGTAAGAATGTCCTTTTTTCCTGTTTGAAAAATATCACCCACTTTATGCTCATAACTCGTCACGTGAGAATTTATGACCATTGGCACGGTATGCCAATTGATTGGAAATATCATCTGATATTTGTTTAGTACAGGTGTAAACTGGTAAGAAATACGATATTATAATTCGAGGCTTTTATGACTACGCATGATATTCGTTCAATGCCACAGATTATCCCATCTCAACAGTTGTTATGGTGGTCATTTGTATCTGAAAACTCACCAAGAATATTCTGGAATCACAATTACAGACAAGGTTTTTATAAGGCAGTCAGGAAAGTACACCATTGAATTTGAAATATTTTCGAAAAAAAAAAAACAACTAAGATTTTCAATAAGATATTGATTTCCTCTGCAAAATTCGAACCAATTGTCAGAGATGATTTCACAGTTTTTCAGATGCATCGACGTGTCTCAACTATTCAGTTCTCTGGTGTTCTCTTGCAAATGATCAATGATAATTCTGTATAGAACCACCGATAAAATGAACTGAGAAGTTATTCGATGATTGGGACCACCTGCCACGGTAGTGGATATAGGATTTTTGATCTATCAATCTGTCTTACAACTTTTTATCTTATTAACAACACGTTAGCTACTTGAGGGCATTATACATATTATCAACTCCTACTGATTCCTTGATCTCAATTAATATGCTCGGCAGTAGGTAGTTAACAATAAGTCGGTACCTGACTTGGTAGATTAGACCGCCTCGCTGCTTCACGTGGTCAATAGCACGTGAAGGTTATGATAATTACAGGTTACAGTATAGCGCCTTACACAGTGAACAAAAATTGTTACGTAACTCATTCGATAAAGCCTTGAATATATATATACAGTGTTCGGTTGTATTTTTTCACATCTCTTTCTTTGGGTCTAGCAGTACTTACGTAACGTTAATAATTTAATATCATCATAAAAAAACATACCTACATACACACATAGATGACGAGCACAGCTAATAGAGATAACCAGTTCCGAAAATCAAAGTATGCAGCTTCCTCAATGGCAAATCGTAAAATTGTCCACCATTTCTGTGAATTTGAGTGAAAAAGTTCTGATCACGAATGTAGGTATTACTTTTTCTCCTGAAAGGGAAATTCAAAACGATAATAAATTCAGTGAGCTGATTTTATATAGTTTAGGATAAGAAAAGATAAGATTTTCTCAAAATGTGTAGGTCTGCCTCCGCATATCCTACTTTGCATGAAATAATATTATTTCTCTCCACGTATAATTATCATCGATTGGACGAAATTTGGTGTTTTTTAATATCCCCCAAATCTGGTCCAGCTGCTATATTATCGTTTGGACAACACAGCCGCAACTAATCAGCCTTCAAAGTATATAAACTAATACCGTATACTTCGGAAGCTGACACCTCGTGGGTGGTTCATCCGAATGAGGTTTTACCAGCTGGAGTTGGTTTCAACTAGATACATGAAGATAAATGGACATTTAGATATTTCTCGGTTATTCAACCAAGTACGCTAATTGGAAATTGCACACGGTAGAAAATCCCGTGCGTCTATATTATAAGAAATTGAATGGAGAAAACATCCGGCAAAAACCCCCTTTTATAAACACGTTTTATTAAATTATATTCAATTATTATATAACCGAAGATATCCATACATCAAATAATACTTTCATTGATATTCTTTTTTTGTTTCTTTCGTCTCTTACAATCTAAACAGGTACGAAATATTGACATTCAGTTTAGGTATATACCATTCGTATGTTACACACATTTACAAGTCATCGCATAAATATTATGACAAATTTTATATTATAGCGCTTCTTGTTTATCAATCGTCAGTAATTGGTCATCATATCTGTCAGCGTAATTGCCGGTGCCGATCTATGCGAACGACCTACTCCGTTGTAGTAAATCAATTCCTAGAAAAGAAACAAAAAAAATTACACAATACGGAGAACGATAAACAAACGGATACAACTTCATGGTTACGTGTAAATTTGTATGGAAATTTGAGACGAGAATAAGTCAATAACAAATATACGTTAGTTGAAATCAGTTAAATCCTCACCTGACTGTTCTGATGCGAACAAGCTCGCACTGCACGAAGGTGAAGCTCTCGTCTCGCGAAACGGAAACCACCAAGCCCAATTGGATCGGCATCCAAAAATTCGGCACCGGTTGTTCTCCGCAGTAGATCCGGCGTTTCCGTGAGTCGATCGGATGATAATGAACACAATGATCCGTAATGGGAGTGATGAAAATGGGAATTTGATTCGAATATACGATTTTGTCTGCATAACGGATCTTCGCTGACTAACCAGTACGTTTTCATTTCACCTTTACCCTGGAACGAATATGTAACGTCACGTTTTTTCATAGAATTTATTTTCTTTAATCGTTACCGATTCTTTACAAATATATACTCAAAAATGTAAATATTTTGGTTAAGAGAAGCGCAAAAAGCCCCGTAGTCTGTTAAGTCTAATTAGTATTCCAAATATGTTTATCTAATAATAATTCGAACCATCAGGTATTTGTATACAGATATTTAAGAAGCACGTACCAAAAAACTATACCGATTCATTATTCGGCCACGATTATGCAACACATGTAATAATGCTTATGGTAATACGAAGTTTTGTACAGTGAAATTCCTGAAGAAATACCTCAAGAAAGACCAACCAGACAAATGTCATTGAAATTGTACAAATGATTGCCAGGACATTGATACATGCATTTTTGACGACCCAATTTTCCCCTCCCCTTCCCAAATACTTGAGCCGAATTTGCTCAAATTTAATAACGGATTTGAGCAGCCATTGATCGATAATATGTTTATCATAAATGCACAGGCAGATACCCGAAAAAACTTATCACTGTTCGCTATTTTGGATATGGATTTTGGTCTATGGTTTTTTTGGCACCAAAATTTCCAAATGCTTTGTGTGTTACAGACATACATGTATTATAATAAATTTACATATGGGTGCGAAGGAGAGTTTGAAAGGAATACAAGAAGGATGAATACCGATCATTCACAATATTGTGCAAAAAAATTTTGTGGCCAAATTCAATGCTGTGTGATTTTTTCACCGAGACCTAGTTACTGATTTTTGCCAACATTCCACGGAGGTCTTTGCAATAAACTCGCAATGAATTCATATACCTTAATATCCACTAGGCCTCGTTCTTCGGCGTGATAACCGCCTAACTTTTGCAATAACCTCCAGGTGTGTTCCGACATATGAATTCTAAGCGGTGATCCTGACGATTCCATCCTAGAAGCCGTGTTCACCGTGTCCCCAAAAAGACAGTACCTTGGCATTTTTAGTCCTACCACTCCAGCGACGCAGTGCCCTTTTTGAAAATTATTATTGATTATTGAGTATTGATTAACTGATCGACCTCTTTTCAGGTACGATTTTTCAGGATGAACAAATGTCATGAAGAGCAAAGGTAGAGCAATTCGCTTGATCATGTATGAATGCTATATGTAAAATTGATGTATTGGCTATCAGAATTATTGATAACCCTGGAGACTGAGATATGGTCTCCAACTGATTAGTAAAACTGGCAAATACTATAAGTATTCAGTATTTGCGTCAGAGTATCAGCCAAATGTTATTCACACGAATATGATTGCGAGTAAGTGCTTGTAGTCAAGCATTTCGCTTGACGCGAATGATTAAGTACGAGTCTTATACTATAAAGCAATTGCCTATTCATATGCGTACCGTCCTGCAATGGCCTAAAGGAAGTATTATGCGTATTGACATCAATGCTCGATGCTCCCGACTAACCTGAATGAATTCCTATTCGAATTTTGAGTCTTTCACCCGGCTTATGAGGCAGTTCAAATCTACTGATACGGCGCAGAAGATGTAATGCCATCGAGGCAATTTCCCCCGCGTGCTTATCACCGTTTCGGACTGGGAGTCCAGAAACCACCATATAAGCATCTCCTATCGTCTCCACCTGGATTTGAATCAATTTCATTGATCTCGTCTACCAATAACATTGCATCGTATTTTCCAATGACATGGTTATCTGATAATGAAAACGTACCTTGTAGACGTCGTAATGCGAAATGATATAATCGCAACAAGTGTATAACTCGTTCAAAAGGGTCACCACCTGCAATTGTAGAAATGAACAATCTTTCGGAAATCTTAAGAAAGTGTTAGATAGATGGTCTTGAAAAATATCTTGGCGTCGAAAAGTGTGTGAAGATCGTAAAATCGATATTGTGACATCGTTTGAAAAAAATAAATCTGTTAACACCAACGTGTGACGGTTGAACTCACACCTTCATATTATCTGAATGACTATGGTAAATCTTTTACATTGGGATAAAAACGTTGATTGAAAATTGAAGACTAACAATTTCATGAATTATGAATGAGAGTTTTATGTGGGGGGGAAAAAAAACCCGAAGATAACAATTTCTTTTGTGAACTGCAAGTTATGCGCGTACATAATTAATTTTGCAGGCAATAAAACTATATCAAATTGCTGTCTAAGTTTTTATAGCGTTATTATACAGCTGACAGTCTACGACCTACGTACATAATTTTCTATTCTTGAATTATGAATTTAGGCGAGTGAGTAAACCAATAATTATTCAATTGATGAATTGAATCGATAGATCATTTACACCGCTGCTGGGAGCCGCATTTCATATTTTAATCTGGAATTGTTTGACCAAATCTGAGACTAGATTATAAGTTACGTTTTACGTTTACATTGAATCAGTACCTACCTGCAGAGGGGTACTTTCTGCCGATAATTCAGTGAAACCAACGATATCGCTGAAGTATATTGTCACGCTGTCGAAACTTTCAGCTTCGACAGGATCTCCTCTCTTCAGAGCCTCCGC
Source organism: Ametastegia equiseti (assembly GCA_963989295.1). Lineage (NCBI taxonomy): Eukaryota > Metazoa > Arthropoda > Insecta > Hymenoptera > Tenthredinidae > Ametastegia > Ametastegia equiseti. Next base: position 7,311,642 of record OZ022394.1, on the reverse strand, counting down.
TACAGTTCTGTAAAAATGAAAAAATGATCATCTCCCACTTGTAATTTTGGTTCGTGTTTTCATTCTACGGAATAATCAATGAATCTTCAAAGTTTCTTAATAAATTATTGAGTATCCCTTGAATTACTTGGGCAACATGCGGTGGAGCAAAGCGTCCGTCTTTTTCTTTTCCTCGACCAATTCGTTTGTTCTTTGCTGTACCAGACCCTCGAGATTGCAGGCATATTTTTCCATGATGGCGAGCATGTTGTCAAAGATATTTGATTTTCTGTAAAATTTCATTGATCAGAGGTGCCAAAGATCGAAACACGTAGATATCGTTAATCGATCGAGTCCGATACTGTGCAGATAATTGATATCACTCACAGTCCAGCCTGCATGGGCTTCAGGATCACGGAGACAAGTTTAATGTCTGGTCTTACATCAGGCTCCTCGTGCCAGCAGGACTCTATGCATCTCAAGATGTAGTCCGAGACTCCTTTAACACAACTCAGTGTCGGTCGTAGCCTCTGACCTTCTCTTATATTTTTCACTATCTCCGAGGGGGTTAAGAGTGTGTCGTCCCAGGGCAACCGACGGGCCATTATTTCGTAAAGGACTAGAGCAAAACTGACGCAAGAGTAATTTTACTCACCCCTTGTACAAGGATAATCATTTTCCATCAGGATTTATACCTTACCTATAGACATCCCCCTTCTGTGAGCCTCTGGCCAAAGCTACCGGAGCTCTGAGCAGTTCTGGAGCTCGATAAAGCATACGTTGAAGCTCTTTTTTCTCGTGGTCCGGTTCTTCCTGGCCGTATTTAAACTCGTGAAGACCAAAGTCCGAGATCTGTAACACCCAACGACTGTCGACCAAACAGTTACTGCTCCTCAAATTACCGTGAGAAATAATGTCACTGTCGTGAAGGTAGATCATGCCCTGAAATCAAATTTGGAACATTGATGAGCTTTTGCATCATCAGTGATCAATCCACAAGTCCCTTATATAGATCAGTATAATTCATAGCATACTCACCCGAAGAAGATCTGCCACTAATGACGAGACGAACATTGGATCGAGCCTCAAATCGTTATTGTGTAGCAAGTCCTGAAGTGATCCACGTGCGCAGTACCCTGTCACTATGAAAATCGCACCTGGTTCAACAACGGCACCCATAAATGGGATTAAGTTCTCGTGCCTAATTTCCCTGATTTGTTTAAGCTCCTTTCGTATCGCACGTGTTATATCCACCGTTTTTTTGTAAATCGGTTTCACTGCCACCATACTCTCACGGTGTAGTGCGACACGCGTGTGAGCCTTGGGTGTCCCTCCAGGCTCTCCTAAATACACCTGTAGAACATGGGATCGATACTATTATTCGCATCACACTTACCACCGTATCAAACACTGCGCAGCTGATATCATGTTACCAATTACGTCGCGGCATGAATTTCCCACCAATTACTATATACGGGTAAGATCTTTATCGCCTTTCCCACTTTTTTGCTATTTCATTTCACTCTCCGACTGTTTTTTGTTCTCTGATAGTCTGGCATGCTAAACTTATTTTTTTACATTTTTTCTTTAATATTCATGCGTATAAATTTTCTTCAATTTACGATTGTGCTTTAATGGAATAATGATTGAGTAATGATTAAGCGAGACTTAGAACACATGTTGCACCGTTACATCTTACGTCAGCTGAGTAAAGTCAATTCACAATACAAACAGAGAGATGAATTCCATGGATAGATAGTGAGTTTATCTTACCACGCTTTTTTCATTGCACGAGTCTGCCACGTCGCTTGGAATCATTGTCAAGTCTTTCAATTCTATCTTCCAGAGTATGCAGGCCAGTTTTTGCTCGTATCTGTAATGCCTGTGAATACCACAAGACATCTATGGGTATTATATGCATACAGCTGGTGAGGTAAACATGCAATACCCTATCAGAAAAGGTGTACTGTCTGGCAGCTGGACAGCTACGATTTCCCAAAACAATTTTCTTTCCAATATCGTTTCATTAATTTCCTTGTCGAATAATTATACTATGGTGGGTATTTTGGCAGTGCTGTCAGTTGCCAACGAATGACAATTCTTATAGTTACATTGCATTGTATTTCAGTTAGGACCATGCCACGTCTTCCATGCTTTTCTAGGACTGACTCGATTTATTTTTGATACTATTTTTCCTTCTCGAATATACGTATAGTCTATCTGTATCAGGTAAATCTGTATCAGGTACGAGAGTCGTAGCTGAGGCAGTCCATCATTAATTTTCCTATAGCAAAATGTCAGAAGTGCCTCAGGGAGATTTTAGCTGAACGTCGAGCTGATAAGTATCTCGAATGATACGTCATAAAAACTGCACAGTTCGTTTTACCGATGTTCATAATTCACTGACCTTGGTCAGGAGGATTTCAGTGGATCGTTGCTCAAGAACAATAAGGCTATTATAACCAATCAAGTTATTTACGCTTGTTTCAACTGACGCAGATCTTCTCTATGTACTAATTACAACATGCCATTAAATACACGAATGATGAAGCGACTATAATATTGCACATATACCTGCCTATGTATAGTAACGCGTGTTTTTATAGTTACTGTTATATCCTGCAGGCTCAAAGTTTTTCTGCTGATTATTGATCGAGTAATATATTCATAATTGTATGTATACACTTAACTACGTATATATGTATACATAACAGAACTATAACACGGATGCAAAGTCGCCACAACAAAATCTTCTAGGCGCCATACAATCACGTAAATCGCAACACCTGTATACAAATTGTGAAAGTTTAACCCAATTGGCAGGTTCGTTTGAATTAAATCACGTTTTTTTTTTTTTGTTTTTTTTTTTCATGTCCTTAATAGCTGTGTTGTTGTTTTTTTCAAATAATACATCGAACTGCGATCAATTTTTAGTACTCGCTACCGACTTTCTTATTTGATCTGTTATGTTATGGCTTCAAAAACTTCAGGCAATGAACCTACATTATTTTTATTCCATTTATAATCGGTTGTCGTCTCATCAGAGTTTCGTTAAAAAAAAAAAGTGTGAACGTACACAAATGCGTGGCTGAGTGAAGAGAGCCGAGATTCGATCCTAGATCAATTTTCATTTAGTAGTCTGGCATAAATACTTTCACAGTATTTGTCTCCTTTGACCTTTTTTTTTTTTTTTATCTTACCTCCAAAGACGTACGCGGGATTCAACGTGATTATTTATTTGACAGAAATATTTTGCAATAACTTTTGCGATACTTATTATAAAATATACGTACTTGAAAGCAAATACTGCGGCGACAACAACGAGAGCAGTTGCAGCCAGCAAGGCAAGGTGAAGTCTCCAATCGTTGATATTCGACGATTGATCGTTACGTTCCTCGTCAACGTCATCGCGGCAGAGTTCCCCGTTGAATCCACATTCAGGAACTGCTCTTGGCGGCTCAGGACCTACCCATTGAATTTCTACAGGAATGAAAAACCACGTTATTCAAATAGCTATTAAAGATCTTTACACAACGTGGTCATATTCGCCAGAGAAGGCGAATATACAATAACCATGTACGATTTGAAAATCTGATCTTTCATTTTTTCATTTCATTTTTTTGCATCGCTTGATACCATTTCCTAGACCAATAATTATTATTCTTTATTCTATTTCGAAATTGATTTCCGGTTGCAATCAGGCTATAACGATGCGAATCGCAGTTGATAAAAATGTATACCCAACTTTATTTCGGAAGAAATGTTTCCAGGATGTGCGGGTCTATTCGAAACCAGTGAAGGACTAATTGTGGAATAATTCCAAAGATTCACATTACAGAACGAGTCGTACTCGCGGATTTTTCTCGGAAGTAATTTGCCTGCTGCAAGGATCGCTTTCATACAACAAGATTGTACTTTATTTTAACATAAGATATTTTGCGAGTCGGAAAAGTATCCACTTTTTGCGCGGCAAGCTTTCCAATAAATAAAAAAACCAAACAAAAAAAACAACGACAAAAATAGTTAGAACAAAATTTTCAATTAGAGAAATTTCAACTACAGAAGCATTTTTCGTCCTTTACACTTCTTATTGGTAAAACGGAAGGATGAGTATACGTGTCGAAGTTAACGCGAGTAGGTATAGAGTTTCTGAACACGATCAGTTAGAAAAAGTTTCGGAAATTAGATTTAGTGAATTTTTTTTTTTTTTTTTTTTTGGTTCGAAAATCAAATTTCCAGATCGTGACTTATCTTCGTTTCGTGCAAGACGAATATATATATATATATATATATATATAAAGGGGATAAACCTTTAGTTGAATTGATGTATCGGAACTTTGGTATTTCTCCAGTATCGTTATCGCTGTACTGAAAGTATCCAACGGGTTGCATCGACATCTTGACTGATCCACTGGCCTCTTCGTCGTCCAGCAGAGATACAACTGTAAAGTTACCCTCGGCGTCCCCATTTTCGTCAATAAAAACCTACACGCGATTACCAATCGAAAATTCTACTTTAGTCGAGCTAATCATGCGCAATTTCAATTTTACGTAGCTAAATAGTACTCTAGCTTGTACATTCGGGTTTATTTGGATATTGACTACTTTATATGACGATTTACACGTACGTCATAGCCTTGGACAGAATGATAACTCCGATTACGAATTTTTCCCAATATAGCAGATCCGTTTCTCGGATCTTCACCTTCAGCCAATAACTCGGTTGCCGCCCTTGCGTAAATCATCACTGCGTCGTACAAGTGTGCCGCTTGGATTGGCATCTATGCGAAAAGTAATTAGCGAACCAATTATAATCGGATTAAAAAGTATTAATACATTCCACGAAGAGATGAAACTTACACAGGATTGCTTGCGGATGGATTGCAGTAATTAACACATACTTATATACCTATATACCTGTATTATGAACTTCATGCAGATTATACGAACCGCAGTAGTCAGGTAATTAATCATAACTCTCAAACAGAAATCTGTTTAGTTTAAAAAATTGTAAATCCTGCAGTAACATTGATACCCTTTATCAATACACTTATTAAATGTATCAAAATTGAGCTGGAATACATTTTTGATTCCATTTTAGTTCTTGGTATAATTTGTAAAATGAAAAATCGATCTCTTCGAATTTTCGACGAAAGTCACCCTCGCGGATCTTGTGTCTGAAGAAATAAATAATCGAACCGCGTTCGGACGCAGAGTGGGACAAAGAAATAACGGTTTTTTGAAATACAAGAACGCGTGTCTCGCTAAAAAGAAAATAAATTGTATTTGCACTTCTGATTATATACAGTATGAAATAACGGATGTGTTGGACACAAGGTGTTCCTATATCCTACAAGGTGTAACTTTCATTGACCCATTTCAAAAAGGTGATTCCAGTTCAAAAATTATAGATTTTCCAGTGTCTATAGTCTAGAACGGGAAGGGCAGAGATGAAGTCATTTCATATATCGAATACAGTAAAACCGAATAAAGAAGTTAAAGTAAATTTAAAATCGAAGAAATTAACCTTGACATGGAACTTGTCAACCTCTAAAACGTCGTTGAATACAAAGCACAAGATGCTGGCCCGAGGGTATAGAGGAAATAGAAAATGAGATTCTGTCAATGCTGATCTTCTGTTTGTTTGCGTTCCAAAAATAGGAAATCTATTTGCCACGCGCGGACAGTATAAGTACCGAAGTGTTTGCCATCGTTTCAATGCACCGAATAAACATTTTTAGAATCCCTTATACAAAGAAAAGAAAGAACAGAATTGCGTCCTTTGTATGTATTTATATAAGTACCAACCGCTATTGTTTTGAAAACCTCACTGTGATACGGAACGCAGAAGGGGGGCTCCACGGAATACTGCTTTATATCCTCACATACTTTCCTGGAAACACACATGAAACCCCCGATAATTGATTAATATTAAATGGAATTACTCGGAACAGAATAAATCTCCTTGTCGAGAACAATCTGACATCACTCACTTGAAGTCAGGATTTATAATATGGGTCGGAGTCAGCTTGAGGACAGACCGGAATCCAAATTTCACATCCTCTGACATGTTTCTATCCGGGAGATACGGGTCAATGTAATCTGAAAATACCATCAAGAAGCTGCGTATGTCACCCTTGTGAAAATTCAATACGTACTTCACGATCAATTTATTATTTTTGCAAAAGTTCATATCACATCGCATTATGAGCGTCTACTCATTTCCAAACATCTAATAGGTATGAATTTTGACACACTGTCAGTCCGATTCGGTTTCTGAAGGATCAGGATTGTCGAGAATACGAACATTCATGAATAAAAGCCGGAAAATAGGCAAAATCGGTCGAGTCACTCGGAAATAAGTGAAAAAAGAATTTCATTCGATTTTCGAAATACTGACAACGTCTTTTATGGCGCTTTTCAAAGTTCATTTCTCATACTCGATTCATGCCGGCACATCTTCCAGGAAAAATCTGGATTTTAAAAGAAATCAAATTCCAATGGCCTGAGTTACTGGTCCCCTTGAAGTGAAATTATTTGCGGTGCGCTGACGAATAATCGTATTCGTATTCTAGAAATTTCGGAGATTAATGTGATTGCTATAATTGCAGATAATCTGTAATTATCAAAAGCGTGACAGCTTGGATCGGTCGAGAGGCATAATCTCTTGGAAATTTAATTTGTTCCAAAGTGCTGGAAAGTTGATGAGATTAAATTGATGAAAAAGAAAACAAGAAGGAAAAAAAAAACACAAAAACTAAAGTTCTATAACGAACGAGAATGACGAAGCTCGCGAGACATTGATTACCAAAGTTTTCCACGCTCTTGAATGCGGCTAATCGTAAAATAATTACGTCAAGACTTTATTTTCACAAAATTATAGAATATCTAATGAGAAAGCTCATACTTCGTTGAGTGATGTCTATCTTCCTTTTGGGATCGTAGATCTGTTCGTCGACGGAGACGATTATATAATCACCGCTGTAGAGGAGTCGACGTTTTTGAAGACACTTGACGAAATCAACCAAGGCTATGTGTTCGCCGACGAAGAGATACACTGTCGGGAAATAATTTCTTATTTATTTTTATTTTTTATTTTTTGAATTGGATTCCAAAAATCCTCATCATCGGAAGTCAGAAGAAGAAAAAAAAAAAAACTACAAAAAAAACTCAAAGCAAGTTTTTTTCGGTAGTAATTTTACTCGAAGACGTAAAAGAAGAGTTTGATAAAAGTTTCAAGAGCAGTAACAACTTTAACGATTGGCTGGCAAAACAAGGCGAAGAACAAAAAATAAAAATTATTTATTGATTTACTATAAACAATTACCACCCTGAATACCATCCAATTATATTTTCACTGTTGTATAAGGGATCATGGATCTCTCTATAGAGGGCAAAGATTCAGATTGCTCGATTATGTAACACGTGGGTGGGTTCGAGCCCTGTTTATACAGTAGTAAGTAGAAGATGATGGGTTGGAAGCACCATGGCAACTGAAAGGAGATGCTGGGGGATTTCGATGGGGCAATTTGGGGAACGTGTGAATTCGTTTCCCATTTGTAGCTTCATGAAACGTGATTACGTGGCTTGAAATCAAATTTCTGAATCATATCGATTCACAATTATTAGAATGAAATATTCGGATACATAATTGTCAAATCCAATTACACGTTTATAAGACACTAGGACATAGACCGCAAAAGTAAACTGAAACTCAACCGACCGTAACTGTCCAATAATTGCAACCCACAATGAGTGTCCATGATTACAGACTTCAGCAAGATCTTGACGTGTCTACGAATTATATACAGGCTATTGTGAATATCGCTGGTAATATGAAATAATACAAAACAATTCGAACATATTCTCTATTTAATCTCTTTGGAATACTGGCGTCTGATTGTGAATGTAGATTGAATACGGAATTAATTACAATATATTGGAAAATAGTTTGACAATTATCGACAGCCAACTATAATTGATTGAAGTACTGAACCCGTCTCCGATAGTTGATACTACCTAAGCCATCGCTAATGAAAAAGTGCGGTAAGAAGTCAGAGTTAATTTCCAAGGTTTGGGTAGGCTTTGTTAACTTTGTAAATTAAATAAGAATAAATTGGGATGGAGGGTGGGTCAAGGAATAAGAAATATACTTGATAACTTCTTATTGGCACGATTCTTGTTACCAGGAGATTTTCTTTCCCTCCCTATAGCTTTTACATTTCAGAGCGCAACATCGAGTGCGAGATGCACTTGTAATCGATAGCCAGGTTAGCTATATACTACATTTGTCAATAAGAAATGTGAAAAAAAAAAGAAGAAAAAAAAGGGAATATTGAATTTCCGTTAAGAAATTGAGTCGTATATAATCCGTAATCTTTCCCTCTCGCAGTACTAAATAAATTTTCTTCTCATCGCACTTGAAGTATGTAATCAATTTTAATCTCGAATTAATTAACAATTCAAAGATATACTTTACAGCTGATTGTGAGAGACGGGAAGAAACGTTCAATTAACTGACATAAACTCAACCTAAATCCCGATCTTTCTCCCTTACCTGCGGGAGTTGTACTTATACATATTAAAGTCTTAGGATAGGCGAACCGTATTATGCATGGAGCATAAATCAGAGCGAATTTTAACGAGTATCTACCCAAGTTTCAAGGCGTGAAAACGATGCGAATAAACATTGGACATAGACAGTAGATATATTAACAAACAATTACTTAGCAGACAATCATCTCTGCTATAAAATGCAGGAATCTACAATTTATTCGATTCTCTTTTGCGGAGTTGTGCAATCGATTACAGATACATCGTTCTGTTGTTTGAACGGAGTAATGACATTGAAACAGAATCCAAATCGTGTTAAAAACTGGAAAATATTGATTGAGTGCTGAGAGAGAAATTTAATTGATTCAATATTAGGTAGGATTTTTTTTTAGAATTCTAATTAACCGTGACAACTGATGATGAGAATTCTTGTATCGAAAATTGAGAAATATATTGTAAAATGTAATTACCTCTCGTTCGGGAATAAGTGGCCGTAACAATATCGTCGAGTTTACTCTCGAAAATTGGAATGTAGTCGTTGACAGTGAACGTGTCCATGACAGTGATGCCGTAATTCTAAAAAATAAGAAAAATAACAAAGTAAACGTGTCAAAAGAGTGTCAAAAAAATTACCCAGCATGTACCTCGACAACTACAAAATGTCTGTTTTGTTTCAGAATTTCCAATGCATTGATAAAAAATATATATATGAAGGAATTAAATCCAGACTGAAAATCACATACTCGTTTGTTACGAGCTCAATCGTAAGGGTAGGGGGCTGAAACTTGGTTAAAATCGTTTTACCATCAAGGGCTAATTTCTCGTGTAAATATATTCCAAAACGAATCCGATGTAGGGCCACTCGTAAAAAATTTAGCCATTGAAATGACTATTTGCATTTTTATTTTTTTTATTTCAACTGAAAGACACAAAAAAAACTCATTAGCCCTGTCCTGACGAATACCATAATTTGATCCATAGCAAACTAATATGAATCAAATGTTCTATCTCGATATCGCGCACGTTTTCAACGAATAAAAATAACATTCAGACAATTCCACTGAAATTTACAAAATTTACTATTATTTTCTTATACCTCTGATCCTTGTCCCTTAAGATACATAATAATAAAAATTCATGCGATGGTTCAAAACACGTGCGTAACTGTACATACATATAAGAAAGGAGAGAAAGGAGGATGCGACACGTGATTCTTATACCTGCAAGTAATCCTTAAGATTCTCACTCCAAGCCGGCCTGGTTTCGCACACAACGACAACGTTCGTCCAAGAAAAGGCTCTCAGTAGGGCAACGACGCTTTTGCTTATCTTGCTGGTCGGCGGAAGTGTTCTAGCAAATGTGTAGTACACTCGACTGTCCGATACTTCAGGGTCTTCACATTTCTAACATCAAGATTTACATGGAATGTCATTTTCGTCGGAGTATATGTACAATATCCTGAAATACTTCGAATGCCTGGTACATCCGGTGGAAAAAAATCAACCAATTAATAATAAAAATTCCTTGTTTCTGCGCTGACATACTATTCGTATGATCAATTCGTCAGTGTAGCACCCGAAGAACGTATTCTACTTATTATATTAGGTTCCCTGCCAGCCTTTTGGGGAAAAAAAAACCAAATTACACTCGAAATTAGACAAATGATTGACCAACAGCTTGATAGATATTTCAACATCAGAGGGTACTGTTATTCGTGTTGAAAAAAAATTCATTCTGACAATTCTTCATCATCATTGCAAATTCTATCGAATAGTGGTGATATCAGTTAGCTAGCTATATTTCTATCGAGATTTTCTGTAGTCAAGCGTATGATTTTGTTGTAATATTGATTTCGAAAAGGTGAATAACACAAATTTGGTCAAAGCTTGTTTGAATAGAACGCTGTTCATATACGATGTGTAATCAATTGATTAATTAGTCAGCCAGTGATACAGTGATGAATAAAATTTGATTACGAACGGGCGAGCACTGTTGATTATAGTCAATTTCAAAAGTTACATCTCGCCGTCAATATACGGCAGACAAATTGATGGCTAACTCGAATTTCCGTTCAAATTGTGATTAACGGCGTTATGAAAATTCCGATCTTATATCAGTGATCGGCGAAAAGCGAAATTCGGGCGAAAGTAACTTATAGAACTTGTATCAACTTAATAGGTTGATGATAATTACAAACCACTTCAGTTCGCGACTCCCACATCACCACCACATTTTCTTCAATCAATCATTGATCCTCAAATCTCTTCAGTTCTCAGCAAAATACCTACCACTCCTTCTCATCAAAGAATAACTTCATTTTATTTACTCCGAAATATACCGGAGTTGGTTAAATACTCGGGTAAAGATTTATCCTCGACTACATATCAATCCGAGTTGGACATCCCGTATATATTGCGCGGCTTCAACCTACCATATCCTATATACGTTCCAGAGTAGATAGCTATACACATTTGTCTCCTCGATAGACAACCTGAAGCCTTTGTAACCCCGTTACGTTATGCTAAAAGTGACTGCAAATATTGCAGTTTTCTATATTCCAAATGTGACGGTAAAAGTAATAATATCAGTGAATTGAGCTATGACGTGAATGCACCATTTTTTAATTTTTTTTTTTTTTCTTGTAAAACCATTCGTAGCTTCAATCCATATGTAACCTTGTCTTCTTTGAAAAGAACTACGTGGTGGTTCATAAAAGGATAACCGTAAAAAGAATTTGGAATAATGTTACACGTGGAGAAAAGTACATGCTTGTATAGAAAACTCTGCATTCGCCCAGTTCTCTGGATTTACTTCATCCCACGCATATACCGAGCTAAAGTCAAGGAATTTCTTTGCCCCAGAAATTATCCTGCGCAAATTTTGATCCTGGCTTTCATCCAAATATAGATTTTTCTCCGTGCCTGCTTCAAATTACATACGCATAATGCGCGGGTAGAGGAATGTCTCTCGCTATCTCGAATTGCTGAACTCAAACTGATGTTTTTTTTTTTGTACAATTTTCAAAATCGTTTGATTCGATAGCAGGAAGGATTCTCGAGTAGGCAAACGAACTGGCTCGTGTTAAGTGTATCATAACGAATTCCAAAATTCTACTAGTCATGATTGATAAGACATACAAAAATATTAAATGTAATTATCGAATGAAATTAATCGCAGTTGCTACGTCAACCCTAATGATTGTAAAACAGTATTGTTTCCGATTCTAAACTAGATATATACCTACATTGAAATTCATTGATTACACAATTTCACGCGTACTTATCGCTATATTTGACCCTGGGCCCTTTTAATTCTAACAAGGTCCACACCTTAGTTTCAGTATTTAGAGTATAAAAATTGTTCTGAACTCTGGACTCATTGATATAGATTGCAAAAGTTTGAATCAACTTTCAAGGCTCAACGGTCTTCGTACAATAAAACAACAAGCTAATTGCTGAGCCGCCACGCGGCAGTTACTCATGCCAAAAGTTACAAGATGGTAGAAGTCTAGCGAGTTTTGAGGTGCATACTAATTATTCCCTGAAGTTTTATATTACGCATTTACATGGCTCTCATACGGCCTTTACACTCATTCAGAGACAAATTTCAACCCCGAGTTAATTAAATCGATATAACGGCTGATCTGCTTCATTTACCTAAAAAATTCATCACTTCTTCATCTATCTTGATGCCTTAAAGTTTATATAACAGTCAATAGGTATGAAGATTATTCCGCGATCAAATAAATTAATGAATCAAATGTGATATTCATTTGGAAAGAAACTCACGTATGATATCAATGGCAAATTCCAAGCCGCTGCGACTAATGCTTCTGCTTTGCAGGAATCATCCGGTCCAATAAAAGCCACTGTCCCAGAATCTCTCATTTCCGTCATTATCCTAATGCCTAATGCTGCTAATGAGTCGGCGTTGCTTCGGCCTGAAAGAATGAAAATTCGTCAAAAGGTTGAAACACATATTCGTTTAATTAAAAACTCTAGAAGTCTCCAAAGAATTAATTATCATATGTTCGTATGAAGATCTGGCGTTTAATTATTGCTCACCTATGTCAGCAGCTAGAAATTTTAATTCTCTTCCAGGTAGAAGATTCGGGTCTAAGTTTACTGTCGCTATAGCCAGCGGCAGCGCCCCGAGAACCACCTGTTCGATTTCAGAATATAATGAAAAATCTTTGGTTTGATTAAACGTCAATTTATGATTGCCCCAAATTACTCGCTTCAGATTACACAAAAATAAATTGAAAATCCATTTACCCTGTGATCAATCAGACATCTATGCAAATGCCAGGCCATAGGGATTAAGACACGTTGTTCGTCGTAAATCATGAATTAATCATTCGACGAGTGTTCGAATAAATCGGAATTTTACACGGGAAAAATTACTAATTCTGAATGGATTAGGCTATCATTACTATAGGTCAATGCCGAAATACTCAGCAAAAAATCTACACAAGCTTTGGAACACGAGGAACTAAATCAAAATCCTTTTTTTACTTGGAAGCTTTTTCATATTACGACTAATCCTAATAATAATTATTTTGTTCCCTTTATTTTGATTATTACAACCCGATCGAAGTCCTAGCGAAAATTAACGACTGCCACATGTTGTGACCAAAAGCCAAGTCGACCAGGGATTCTAACTATACACAAACACGGTTATCTCGAATAAACTTCTACTCAACTATGGGGATCCATGAGTTGGGTCAGGAGAAGAAAATGATATTATTATTAATTATAAATATGATACTAGAAACATAATTGTCTTTTACGAGAATGAAGCATTTTATCTACCTGACTTCGTCCGTAGGATCCCAAGAACCCAATTGTCAAGCTCTTGTTAAATTTGTGAACTCCAGTGCCAGTCAAGTAATTATATAAAAAGCTGTAGTCTTGAGTGCCTAGAGCAGAGCTTGCATTTTGGCATTTCTGAAATTTTCTACCGTTGTTTCCATGGATTTTGTCCATCGAAAACACGAGGATCCAGAGTGAACAGAACACCACCCTCTCAAGAGTGCACAACGTCATACTTGACTGAAACTTATCTTCTGTATTTACCTTACGATCAGATACAGAATATCAATTTCCGCACTACTATCAGCTCCGACATTCAAAGTCGTTGCTAGATTTGTACAATTTTGAACCAGTAAACAGTCGTCGGTTTCACCCTATTAAATTGTATGCATGTGACAATCACCCCATTGGGCAACTGCTGCTGATCACTGATGATGGAACATTCCAACATGGGCAGAATTCTATAGTCTACAAATTTATGCGTAACAAGGTTGATGCTCTAGGTCAATGTCCCAAATACCGTTTCACTTAGGTAATCATTGCTTAACCAAGTTCAATGATAGTGTGAGCATATCCGGTATCTTGCACTCCGAAATTGAGTGACTGTGCTTTCAAAGGTTCCGTTCCACGGATTGCCTACTGTCAACACGATTCTATCGAATAGGCGACAGTCTGTCTAGTCGGTCTATGAATGACTGGCTCAATCGCTGTTAGTTTTTGCCTGCAGTGATCTTCTGCTATCATTAGTACTATTATTAATTGTTTTAAGGAAGTAGGCAGTGTTTTCGAAGTGTTTTGTCGCTTCGTATTATCAGTCAATGCGTTTAGAGATTGGTTCGATGGTTAGATTTATTTTCGAATGGTAGTGATAGCAGAATTTTTGTTCTATCCGCGTTTATGATGATTTTCCGTTTCTTTCCCCATTCATGTTGACAGGTGAAATATGTGGGCTGTTATCGTTGGTCCTGATGTTCATAGCTAGAGGGGAATTCAATCTGACGATGAGATATTGTGGGATTCTTCTTTCTCTACTCTACTCGGTTTTATCTTGATTATGTGATTTTGGCCTTTGCAGATTCCAGTTTCATACATTCAGTTATTGTTTCATAATTATATTCCGGTCCGAAATTTTTTTTTCTAGTTTTTATTCCCATGAAATTCAAGGGGTAGAATCCAGCTGAGAGATACTCGCGTTGAGTATCTTCTCCGTCTTATTCATCCTCGCCATGAGATTCATCTTGTCAATGCTCATTATGCTTTGGTCCACAACCTATCTTTTCAATCCAATTTTGATTCACTAAGGATTTGGGTAACGATTGTATTCGGAGTTTTCTTCCAATCGAAGCCAATTTTCCGATTCGATTTAGGTATTGAAGTTTCTCGAATCTCCAAAATTTGATATTGTGTTGCTGGCTAAAAGTCCGATCCTTATCTTCCAGCCCACAATATTTACCTCAAATTTAGACACTAATTTTTGTGGAAAAAAATTTGAAGAATCTGCTTCACGCGGTATGTTTCTGCGATTGCATATCTTCTTGGAACTTACATATTATGATATAATTTGCGCGATGTGGCTACAGTCAAATTTTGTACGATGTGTCTTTACCCTTATCATTCCTCTACTGTTTCGTCCTTAATTTTAAGTTCGGCTCGTGGTTAAAGAATTCGACGCAATAATTTTGATTTCAATTAATAATTTGTCTAACCTGACCCAGACTTCTCTCGTTCACGTTACGAATTGTTCATTTTCGAATAAATTCAGATACTCATATACGTTTGAAACACCATGCGGATTCACGTTTCCCGAAGTACTGGCGGGTTTTTCGATGTCTCTGATAACCACGCGTTGGCGCCGCTGGATGGGGATGTTAGATTCTGCGCAAAAAGGACCGCCTTAAGAATACAACCCCCCAAAAAGCGGGAGTTGATTTTTCGTAAAGCGCACGCCGTCGTAGAAATAAAGTAATCTCGTAGAATTTGATATATAGTATTCGGTTGTATCATTCGATTTGAACTCTAGACAGAGACTTTTGGTTGCTGTCATGTAGAAAATGGGATCTTTCCATCGATATTCATATCTACCAATAGAAATGGTTGATTTAATCAAAGATCAGTCGAACTTATCCACCTGTGCAGAAGAAAAGGAGCAAAAAGTTGTCAAAATAATAAAATGCCCTCGTATACAGATCCACCAATACATTTTTCTTTTCTTTTATACCTGATCCTCCAACTCCGAAATTCGACAAAGCCATCTGATGTTCCATTAAATTACGCGATATAGTCATCAGTATGAAATGTTGTCGGTATACGACTTGTCACCTGTCACCAGCTGCAAGTTCGCGAGGATATTCGTTTGGAAATAAACGGAAATCGCAATAACGATTACCCGGTAACTTGTCTTTGTAGGTGATTTTCAGAAATTTCCAGTCCGACAAAATCGTAAGTATGCTTTGAAAAATATCGCGCGATCCGCAATGTATATTTTACAACGAATGTATATACTTGGGAACCAGTGAAAATAGCAGTTAGCAGGATACGTATACTCTGATGAACCCATTCTCGGAATCGATGGAAATCGTTGAATATTCTCAAGCACATTATCTCACAATTTCTTGGAACAGGAAATAACACAAAACCATTGGAATTTGATTTTTCTCGCCATTATTATACCCTGCTAATGAAAGAAGAAAATTGTTCAGATAGTCCATTGTATGTAGATATAATATACAATACACATTATTCGCATCGTATTAAAGGGAATGCCTTTTTTTCATTGCTTTCATACAGTTACAAGATTTTCAGAAGTATTCAATACTGTATTTCGAAATTATTATACTTTAGACGTGGCGAAAACACCTGCGTGTGACGGATTCAGGGGTTGAAAAATTGAAATTTTAAATAGTATACGTACGTCGTCATGTATTCAGGGAGAAAGTAATTCCTTGACAATCTCAAGCGACATTTTAGACATCATATTAAAATTAAGGAACAAAAATATGTTTCAGTTTCGTTACCTCTCACGTGATATAGTTTAAGAACAAAATTGAAACCTGTGATCCACATCCACGCAGAATATTCCACCTTCCAAAAATGTATCTACTCTGTTGGGGGCCGTGGAAATATGTCAAGCTTTGAACTTCACATGATACATACCTATATCTCGAAATCGCATTGTGTACTAAACATTATTGTGCTTGGCATTACTATAAGCTTTCGCATGGGTCACCAAAATAGACTCCGGTGGAAGTGTAGAAAAGAAATTGTTGCTTTGAAGATTTTCAGACATATGCAAAGAGAAAATCTTATAGTCTCGATTCGAATGTCACATTAGATGCGCGTTTATCAGTTCAGCGATATAAATTTTATACATGTATAAAAGGTCGAATAATTGATTATCAGAGCGCCATGACTGTCCGTATGAATAATGCAGGGTGAAGATAGCGAAGCTGAATTTCTTTAGGATGTTAAATATGATGGAAGGTCTTCTGTATCACAAGGTAATTTTTATTTCAAGGTTTTACCTGCCGAAAAATAACGTATTTGATGATCCCCAGACGAGATGAACCCCTTCGGCACGGGGCTAAAACCCCCGGGGATGTATATTTCTTACACAGAATCGGCTATGGAATTTTTCTCCGAGTTTTTCCACCGCCTCGTTACGTGCTCCCTGAAATTATGGAAATTTAAAATCGTCAGGATAATATTGTCGTCGCGTGCTGTCTGGCTCTGTATATGAAAGTATACCTACGATATAACTGCGCCATCTCAAAGCTAACAATAAGGCTCTGATGCTCGAACAGCTCGAGCTCAACCACTTTGCTAAGGATCGATCAGGGACGAGGCAAAGAAATAACATTACCGGGAGGAATCTCTTAGAAGGAATTCATTGTTTTTCGTAAGACTGTTATGCAGCACAGTCACGCTGCAAATGAAGTAATGTTGGTGTTTTCATTAGAGAAGATAGTAGGACCGTTTTGTTCGTATCCATCGCTCTGTTCGCTGTGTATTGTTGCCCTTTAATCCAGCCTGAAACGAAACGCGGAGCTTTGAATTTGAGAAAGGCCTTAAGGGCTCTGAAATTGACAGATGAATATTTGTCTTCTGCAGGCTTCGACGCTCTTTGAATTTATTTTAAACGGAAATTGGAGCCGATTATTATCGACACTGATTTCGTTGCCTTATCGATTCGGATACCTGATTATTTTCACCCACGTATTATTTCACTAGATGTTTTCGATTTTTCCCTCTTGCTCTGATTAAAAGTGCTGAAAGTTGTTACCCACATGGAACCAATGCAATTTTATCATTCGCATGATGGAAAGTAAAAAAATTCGTATATCTTTAATGAATGTATACGCAACGGTCACCCCCGAATGAAATGAGATTGCCTTTGTATTGCCGCAAGTCTATTAGATGGATGAGGGATTTCTATTCGTGTTGGAAATTATCTAAATTAAAATGACTCATCTCTAGGTCAGATGGATATGAACAAAAAGTCGAATTTGTTAGATGCTTCAAGGCGATTAAGTCACACCTGACCGCACGGAATTGCGTATGATGATGGAAGATACATTACCTCTGAGGCTTCAATGGAATAACGAAGTTCATGTAATTCAGGTGGGATTAGGTCCGAAAACTTTCATGCCTCGGCCTGAGGCCGTAATTCTGTCTGCGATTTATTTTAGCTTACTTGACACGGTCCGGACATTTTTCGTCGATATCATTCTTCATGTCACTATATAAAGTTGTAGCGTAAAAAAGCGCAATTATCGAGTTCTTGCTGTATCTGGTTTTTGGCTTTGCAATTTACTTTGAATTTCTTTCATTTTTTCTTAAAGCCCAAGAGGTAAAAAAGGTTAAGGTTGAAAATTTGTTTCAAAAAGGCAGAGAAGATTCCATCCGTGATAAACAATCAAGGGAATGAACGCGTAGGACGGTTTGTCGATAGTTTTTTTACACCAGAAATTCGAGATTCACATCGAATCCGAAAAATGCGATGGAGATTCGGTTACAGACGATTGATTTGGAATAAAGTGTCGTTGATTATGGTGCGGACCATTTCGGTGACTTTTATTCAATCGATAACTTGGAAAAAATGCCACTGCAGATTCTATGGGCTGAATTTAACGATTACAGAGTGTTTATGGTAGTTCCATCTGTTAGCGAAATACCAATAAGTTTACGATCGTTTTCATCTCACAGCTGTAACCGCATTGTCTGCTTCAGACAGTTTGTAAATTCTGAACTCATCCAACGTCTGCCTGGCATGGCAGTGTGAGTTGGATTTGTGAAGACCATTGACATATAAGCTCAGTCGATATACTTCCATGAAAATAAGATTAGATAGCTTTAAACTCTCCGTAGACATCGTATACTTTCGATCTACCCGCTTTATATCAAAGTCGCGTATTCTCGTCTGAAAAAATTTGATTAAAACCTTCTAAGATGGTGGGTATACGATATAGCTGATGGGCAATGCTTTTCAATTGTATATGTAAATACCTCGCGGTAGTTTTTCAGAAGTTATACCAGAATCACACAGAGCTGGCAGATCACACAGACAACGCGTATAAATGTAAAAAAAAAAAAAGAATACTTCGTCTTTTTCCCAGGGATGATCTCCTCTTTCAAAGGTTCCCTTGTACGGCGATTTATTCTGAAGAAAAATAAATGAAATAACCAATTCCCTGGAAGTGTAATCTTTGGTCGTAGAAATTCGAAAGATTATGTGCTGAGACGATTTTTTAAAAATTGCCATGTAGAATCGTCGCATAAATTTCAAGAGCCTCTGTACCATATCCTATTCAATCTCTGGTTATAATTTTTCATCAAGTTCCGTACGCAGACTCGATATTTTAATTTATATTGGCCAAATTCTTGACGACATATATCAGCGATAGTATTCTGCGAGCAGAAATTATTGTGGTCAACATACCTCGCCCTCGTATTTTGAAAGTATATAACAAATCCAGCAGCTACCCGAGAATTTATAAACAGCCGGTGCTCATAACTCCCCAAAGGACGTACCCTCGCCGCCTACAGAAAAACAGGATGATTTTGTGCTACACATGATATTCGTTATACGCAATATTGAAGTACTATTCGGTAAACACATTTTCTGACATCGTTAATCTGAAATAAATTATACCCTGTAAAGAAGAATGAATTAAAATTCATCATAGCAAGAAATTGAATTGCTTTGCTCGTCACTATTTTCATCAACAAGAAATTCTTTGAAACAAGGTCCCACCCTGATTATATCATTACTCAAGGTCGTAATTCTATTCGGAATGGTACGAGAATCTTGTGCCATGTTTTTTAAGTATTGAATATAATTGCTTCCAATTATGGCTCCCTGCAATTGTTGATCCTGTTAATCACTTTCGATCGACGGACGCGATGTTGGCCTTGTTGTTCAAAAGCATACCATACACTGAGTCTAAAAACTGATCGATAAAGATTTTGCTACACGTGTGCTGAAATATCTATGCTATTTAGTCAAACAGGATAATCCTGCAGAATAAATTTACGAAATCTTCATATTGCATATTGGAATGATCAAATGTTAGACATTCAGACTGTTCCCTGTACTTGACAAAAAGCTAAATTCTTGAAGAACTTCTCATATGCTTCCGACATATTTCTAATCGTTTTCATAATTTTTGGTGCCTGAAGGTTTTCATTTCATAATTTTCACCTTCATCCATTTGGCACGTGGAATCTGACCGCTTCAATTGGTCCCCTGTGAACCTTCGAAGAAGCATTGGCACATACTCAGGTTTTGAATGACCAGTTTTAACGATAACCGGCTTCAATGAGAATTTTGAAGATAATTCAGGGTATACTCTCTATATTCGTATAGAATGATGTACTAATTGTAATTGGAGACAAAATCTTAGCTGGCGAGGGTCACACTGACGTTGTAAGCTTATTGCAAACCTCTTGTACGCCAGATGAAAGAAAAAATTGTTTTGTCTCCCTCCGGGAATTTGAGATTTAACTGCTGTTGAGAATCAAACCTAATTAAAGTGTCAATCTAATTATTTCTATTCTTCAACTAACAGGCGGGGGCTTAGTATACAACCCGATAAGTGAATTGCAAAATTAATTAACGTCTCAAGGTTGAGGTACGCAATTCCAACCGAAGCTCATATTGCCTGACAATGAGAGTTTGTATCCCTAAAGTCGTGCATTTCTTCTTCGTCATGAAATAATCGCGTGTCTTTCTTATTTTATATACTTGAATGAAATTTATAAAGCTCAGAATCCAAGAGTATCACGAATCGATTGGATTACGGTATTGGTCAAGAGTTTCGGAGCAGTTTCTTTTCAAGCGTATCACGCCTTTGTCCATAGTTCCAGTTGGATCCTTTGATGATTAAACAATACTGATTGAATTTCCTTTATAACAGAATTCCGCTTTCCGCTCCGCAGAGAAGTACGTTGAGCTGCTTAACTTCAGGCGCGAATGATGTCCCGGTCTGTAGTTCGAAGGAAATTTTACCGGCATGGTTGGGGAAAAGACTGGCAAATATTCTACATGACTGGACAGGTGAATTTCTATTTTATTCACTATTATACAAATATCAAGTTCCCTACTCAGACGGTACTACCATCGATACATCAACTATCCTTTCGACGTTGTAAATGTCGGTAAGAATCCACGAGATTAATTTATCCAGCGAAGATATAATCGCTGCAGAACCCTGCTTTAACAACGCTTTTCGCTTGATTATTCATATTATTCATCGAATTAGCCGTACTTTATTTTTTATTTTTGTCTCACAAAATCATAGTCGAGAAATGATCATAGATAAAAATTGAGTTATGCTTGCGAATGGGAAGCTGTGTAAATATGTCAGAGTTCTTTCACTGCTCGTTTATAACTTGATTCTTCATGATATGTTAAATAGCTACTTATGGCATTATAAATCGACGATATCTTCCGCTGAGAGTGATCAGTGGGTTTGTTTTTTAAAGCCTATTCAAGTATCCATAAATTGATTCAGGGAGGCCCACGACTCAATTTATTATTCACAAGTGGAATTAATTTACTCACCCTCTTTTGCGGAGTATTATATTACATGAATATATCTGAATTGTGATGACTGTCACATCGTGGTGCAGGTCAGTAACTCAATACTGATATCTCAGACTAGAATCTGGACTAGAATTTCATATCTATTGGTCCCCTTATTTCTCATTCTGTCTTGTTATCTTGTGATCGTCTGGATCTACTTGTGTCAAAAATAACAAGGCACTCATACGGCTCGAATTCGGAGGAAATTTAGTAAAAAGATGAACATTCGATGTAGTCCTCCCAAGTGAGGAGAGAGAAGTATCGAAGCCACTTGCAGACGTTTGCATTGATGGAAACAGCTTACCGTTACAATGACGTATTCATGCTAATTGGCAATACTCCGTTGCATATTATTCCCAAAATCACAAGGATGTATCGTTGATAACGTGCAACTGCGAACCTTTCGGATTCCAATCAGCATATTCGTTTTTCTCTTTCGCTCACAGCATAATCTCAATCTATCCTCGAGTTCGGTTTACACCTGAACAGCAAAATAATAATTTGCAAAAGAAGAAATTCCGCTGGATATACCACTACGTCATCCATCCGGTGGAACGAACGTGCTCACCTGTTACAAAACAGAGTTCAAGTTCAGGTTGAGATGTAGTCAATTAAATATATACTGGCTCAATTCAAATTCAGCTAGTTTTTAGAGAACACGAGCCTAATTACTTACAATTGGTATTTGTATTCGCAAAGGGTATTGATGATTTCAATATTGCACCTATCAAAGCAAAATAGTAGTTCAGAACTAAAAAGTCATGTGAAACAGCTAATGACTGCAACTTATTGTCAGTCAAAGATCTGATGCTGTCAGCATAATACATAACACATCTGTTAACGTTCGGCGTGACTGCTTGCACCGGAAATGAGTCGTTGCTACACAAAAAGCCATATAATATGCTTGGCAAATCGGGAAACAGGAGAGGAATCGTACATAGGGTCACCTTCTGAGAAGGTGAGGAATCAATCTCCCCTTCATTAGAAATTTACATTCATGTAATATGTGATTGGGATAATGGCTATTGAAAGGAAGAAGAAAAGGTACAAGGGTGGGTCCTTTTCTATGAGGGGGTTGCAGATCGACGCCCAAAATGGCCATTAAAAAGGACTCAAGTGCGATGACGATCGCGATCCGTTATTGAATTTGCTGATCTGTTAATAATTCGCAACCCACGTTGGTGAACCGAAGAGAACTGGATATTTATAGATCCAAGAGAAAATAGTCTCGTATAACTTGTCAAGGTTTTGCGGGTTCCTGAAACGTGAGCTGTTATAACTTGCGAACTACCTGTCGCGACGGCAAGAAGATGATAGTCTACGAACCACTGGCTACTACCATAAATATCAATGCTAACGGAACCATCAAAACCAATGGATATACCGAACTCCGAACTCCGAAGGCGCGACTGAGACAGTCGCGGAAACGCTTAACGATCACAACATCCAAATGGAGCCCGTAAACTTGCCAAATATTGCCGCAGAGTTGATTTTCTAAGCAAATTATCTCGCTGGTACAGCTACAACGACCAATTTAAGTCAATTAAGAATACTAATTGAGGTATACACGCGACGTTTCATTCGGAATATTAGGAATATCGCCTTGTCTATCCAAGATGAGACCGTATAAGCAGGATATCTGTCTTTCCAGATCAGTTATTTATTTATTGAGATTTACATCAGAATGTGACCAGCGGATACATCATCTTTTTTTTTTAATCTTTTTTTCATGTCGTCACTCATTGTTTCAGGAAAATTTCAAATCAAGGATACGAACTCGTGCCAGTCTGACCTTCAGTCGTTAAGTAGTGAATGAAACAGTAATTTTCATCGATGGAATTACGCGTTTTCACGACCTTGTGGTTTGCGATTTTTTTTACTTCTTCGTTCAATCATATCGCATTGCGTTACTGAGGCACCTGCGAACTGCACTCGTGGCCGTGGGCCAAAGGAAATGGTAATTTCCTCTTTTACTACATAAGTATATGCACGCAGTGGTCACTATACCTACACAATACACTTTCGTACCAATCAAAAAAATGTCTTTAATGAATGGCATACATTTTATAATATAGGACGTACTTCACTGGACAACCTGGAGATCTCCAAGAATTTTCAAAAGGTCATCTAAAACCTGAAATTGTCAGAGATTAGAATTTATAAATTTCGATTATGGGCATGGAAAGAGTTCTCAATATTTTATGAAATCTTATGAGATGTGCCACACAATTACATATAAGAACTAAATATTAGAATCAAGATTTAATTGAACACGACTAATGGCGTTGAAAGAAATATTACAGAGCGTGATTCACAGTCAGAAATGAGTAGAATTTCCATAACGAAACCATTTTGATCTCGTAAACGCTAGTTAAGAAGTGCGCATAATATATAACTGCTAATTACAGTAACGTAAATTCCGCGCGGACGGCTATGATTTCTAACTACAACTTTCTTGGCGGTTAACACACGCGTTTGCCGTCAGAATTCCATGCTAATTTTCCAGAGTGTCTCTGCAATTATTTCAAGATTCATAAACTCGACTTCAATGATTTATCGCTATACATGTATGTACATAGAACAACTTGCTACGGGTATGTACGAATGTACGAAAAACGACAAAGAAAAAAATTTACAATTAATTATACCGATCGCGTATAACTTATTATTTTTTTTTTTTATCGTATCGAAATATTTCGTAACTCGCTGAATTAATCGGCTGGGTGCAATCACATCGCAGCTTTGATTCACCGAATTATTCAAGCATATTCACATCCTTGTATAAAATGTCGGTGGACAGAGGCCTTCTGAAGCTGGCGAATGACCTTTTTTAACATATGTTACTGTGTGGAGTCCCCAAAGCTATCCTGCAATTTGTACAGAACTTTTTTGTAAAAAAAAACTGTTACAGATGACTTGATTCAAATTCATGCACATGTAGTACATCCTCTAACAGCGGAGAATTTGTTCTTTCACTTTCTGGTAGGTAAATAGGCAGTAGAAAGATTTGGGAATGTGTAAAAAATTTAATTCCGAACAGCCTCTGTAGTGACCTGGTAAACATGGTATTCGAATTATCCAATTCCATGTCGAGTAACACTTGGTGCCTGTTGAATATCAATGAAGTTTTTGGGTTGTCATTAATTCAAGACACATCACGCACTGGCGTCGGATGGCTGTGAAAAAAATCGGCCCAATAATGAGGTAATTATCAATTACCATTTCGTGTTTGTATCACCAGAAAGCATCTCATCGTGGGGATGAGATGAAGTCAAGACGAACGAGATTCATCGAAGATGCAGAATTCCGAATGTTGGATAAAAACTAGAATAAACTTCTTGTCGATCATAGGAAATTTTCGCATCATGATGATTTTCGTCCATGATGTAATTCAATTCAATTAAAATCTTACATGTTCTATGCCAAATTCCACTATACTTATCATTAGATTGTTAGCCACATGATACAAAGATTTGATGAAGAAAAAAAAAATGGCAAAAATATGGTCCGTCGTCTAGCGGATCAAAATAGCCAATCGTAAAATACTTCGAGCATTTGCGAAGGCCTAAGCAATCGCTAGCTTCTCTAGGCCAAGGTCTCTGCCGGAGAGAATGACCACAAGGAAACGGTTCATTCATTCAATTTATGTAACCAGTCCTAAATCATAAATAAAATCGCACGTATTGTAATACCGCATATTAACTCGAAGTTTATTACTCGCATTCGTTACTAATTGCCCCCAGGGCTGAGACGTTAAGAAGAATATAATCGCAGTCGGTATTTCAGATCAACCTCAAGCAATTTGACGGTTCGATGAACCGAAGTATAGGTACAGCCTGTGCCATCGAATATCCAAGACCCCAAGGTATGCGAAAAACTGCCTCGAACATTTAAAATAGAACAGAAAAAAAAACCCACAGAAAAAAACACATAAAATCGATTCCATTCTACGCATGTTTGTATCATGGAAAAATTCACTTTTGTGACTTTTGTGTTTCGGATGATATTAGTCCTGAAGATGAACAAGGCCTTGCAGTGAAGCCGTTCCAAAGAAAAGGATAAGTGTCACTAATGTTAAATCTACGACAAAACGGACGACAAATCTGAATCGCTCTATAATTGTAAGCACAACGATCAGATCAGACGTTGTTATTCGATTTTCGACCCTTCGGCAGTCGTCGCCCCATTTACAGAAGCGATCAGTTAAATGATCACTTCAATTCTCGGAATAGCACCGAACATATTCAACGCAGATAAAGAGGTTTACCGTTTTGAGTATTCTGAGATTCTGGGGGATATAATATCCCTATATGATACAGCGATAGTATATGAAAGGTTTCTCCTGAACGTAGGCACATACCTACACCCGAGAGGGAACGTATGGCCATCCCGTTTAAATGGGCTGAAGATATGGAAATAATCTGCAAGCGCCACAAATCCTATACCGTCGGCTTAATAGCAACTTCGACTGCATTCCTGGCAAGGATGCACCAGCTGAACAGGTTCGCTTTATACCCGAGTCCATACCTGAGAGGCCAGGATAAAAGAATCGAAACCAATAAGGAAATTCATGTCACATATGCTTTGGTGGGCGTCGTTATGTGCAAAAACAGTTAACCATCTACATATTCGCCATCGGAAACAATTTTTAGGTCATCTCTGCAGGATTCGATTTCTGCGTTCATGGGATGACACATGTCTATAGATACTGATACAGGGAATAGTATGCTACTTCGTATAGTAGCTTAACAACAACTGGATATACAGTTTGATGAACACGAAAATGGCTTAGGCCCACACCGATTTATTCTTGTATAATTTTATCGGGTCTTGAATAACAAATGATGGCACTCTACCGACGACAGGGAGGTCTTGGGATTCCGGTTGCGGAGAACTTTGGTAATTGCTGATGCGATTAGTCCGCGAAATCGCGAGGCATCTGATTCGTTTGTATATATAATGTATCGCTTCTCGAAACTGCGTTCGTTATTTTCGTTCGAAAATGGATTGAAAATATCTACAGAGTCTTAATTCCGGCTGGGCGAACTTTACGGAACAAGAAACTGTGTCGTTCGCATTGATGCGATCCTCGTGATATTTCTCTGACTCATTGTAATACGTTATGTGAGTACCGTAAGATCTTCTTGACGCTCTCTCAGCAAAAGATAAATAAATACCAAATTTGCATACGTGTATTGTGAGCCGAATGGCACACACTTTTTTACACCGTTGAATCTCTGCATTGCGATCCGAGGTGCAATCAAGAGATTGGCAACCCTGACACTGCAATCTTTTATTGCGAACAAGAATCCTTCAACTTGTGACTGGAGCCTTTGATCAACAAGCAATGATTGCGTACCGTCAAGTCGAAGATAACAGATGATCGAATTTTTTTTATTTCCAAACCCACCATCAAGGACCACGTAACTTCCTTGTCCAATTCTATACCATTCGTTCCGAATTCCGTTAGAGTTACCTTCCCGGACTTTTCCCGATTAACGATATGCCGAACGGTCGACACAATTCCCAATGGCTTGCCAATCCGGTGAATTGTTCGAAAGTATCGTTCGTACCTTCTGCAGAAATTCTAGCGGGCTTCCAAATTCATTCGAGGTTGTCTTCGCCTTGGCCAGCTTCGCCTTCACCTTCACCTTGATGGCATTGTGGGCGGTGACCAGGCGTTATGATAATGACCAATTCATTGACACACATCGAGAGGCGCTCCTCATATTCGACTCTTAAGGTGTAAAATACCCGGTCTCTACTATATGGTACATTTTTTTCTTCTTTCTTCTTCAGTTCTGGGTTGATGAAAGGATTGCGGAACCCGGTCAGCTGTGCGAATAATTCCAAACCGACATTCCTACCGTGTGTTGCCGACGAAGTGACTTATTGTTAATGACTACGATATGGAGAATAAATAGCCATCGAAGATCTGGGTTATTAGCTTTGCTCCTACCATTCACTCCCTTTTACGTGTAGCCATATCGATAAACGAGAAGATATTACAGGATGTTTTGCATATATGCATCTTCCAGTGGCTTGTTCCATTACCATATGATCCTGGATTTTGCTTCCTGGACGGTTTCTACGAAGCTTTGAATATCTTAGTTCAGCTTCTTCTATATAGTCAGATTTTTCTCTGCCATGAGAGATACTGGTACCAAGGCACAGAATTGCATTTCTGGACGGGTTCTGATGTAATGAGAAGGTCCTTAATTTGTAAAAAAAAAAACGAATCTAACGAAATCTGTTTGGATGGGGACAATAAAATCTAGTAAGTAAATTTTGATTTTCAGAAAAAAGAGGAGGCTCTGGGTGGACCATAGAATTAAGAATTCCGCGTAGAATCTAGAAGTTCTGGGAAATTCATCAGCCCCATGACTCGACATAAATCATGGCAAGACACTTTGATGGGCAATCGAATAAAATCAGAATTAACTTAATCATCGTGAAATAGGAAGCCGTCTCGATATGTCTTCTCCTGCAATACCGTTTCACGCCATTCCTGTGTGTAATTAAGATGAAGATATAACATCCTCTGTTGATATATCGACCCACTACTAACCGAAAATTACCTTGCTGAATGCTCTTTTTTTTTCAGTTGTCCCGTTGCCCCACCCGTTGAAAACTTGACCGCAACCAACGCGTTTTGTATTATTCAAATTCTGGCGACAACGACCCCGCGTCAACGCGACATAAATGTATATTTATATAAATGCAGATCAACTACGTACATCAATTCGCATAATTGTGCCACGGAATACGAATCTGTTTGAGAGGGAAAAAAACTTATTTCACTAAATATTTTGTATACCTCGATATCCCAGCAGTCCGTATAGTAATTCGACACCGCATACCCTGAACATCTTTAATGAATTAGAGAACAGTGATATTTGCATTTGGCTACCGGACACTCGTTGAGTAGGACATAAATTTCATCGTGCGATGACTTGATTACCAACTTGATCCGAAGATCGGTAGAGTCGATAACGTCAGAAGCGTGCGTATGATTTGAAGTTACAATTAGGTGACAGCTTACAGATCGTCAACACTCAAAATCAAATTAATCCAAACACTGAAACGGGAGTACGACGGATCAGACTGTCCAGAAAAAGTATATAACAGCATAGTAACGAAGTTTTTACTTCACTTTTATACGCCAAGTTTTACGCATCAATGGCCACCGTGAAGGATTAGAATACGCTAGGCAAGGCTCACTAGATTATACGAATTGTGGATTACTACATCTGACACTGAGTCATTCGAACAAGTATGCGTCCAAAAAACAATC
This sequence comes from Ametastegia equiseti, assembly GCA_963989295.1. NCBI lineage: Eukaryota > Metazoa > Arthropoda > Insecta > Hymenoptera > Tenthredinidae > Ametastegia > Ametastegia equiseti. The sequence goes on along the minus strand of OZ022394.1, from coordinate 7,282,925 downwards.
TTTGAAAGAAACAAAAATGTCTTTTACCAAAATTTTGTTCGAACTTTTTTTCCAGGATGTAAATCATCTTCGAGACTTAGGAGAATTTTTATTCTTATCTGCATCCTGAATATGCTGAATTCTATTGTCCCCGTCAAAGTGTTTGAGGTCAAGTAATTACACCGAACACGTACGGAAATCTCAAATCGTCATCATCGAGCTGGAATATGGTCATGCATATATATATTCGGCATAAATCATTCCCCGTAGAGAGCGGTGCCTAAACAAGTTCCTTACGCTGTTTGTACAGACGAGATCGAATCTATACTTGATGTAATGTTGTATGTAAATTATCGTTTAGAAGTCTTTAGAGCATCCTGACTTCTGCGAGGCTCTGTAATAGCTAAGAATTATCGAGCCAAAAAAAAAAAAAAAAGAGGAGAATAGGAAAAAGATTGCAGGAAGCGGAAATCTGTTCAAAAAAAAAAAAAAAAAGACTAGATCGGTGACGAATATACCGAAGAAAATGAAAACATCCTTATAAACGTATACAATTCCCTGTAGAACTAGACGGATTTCATTCGTTTACTTAAAGGCAATTTTTTGTATTCTTGAAAGTCATTTTTCTATACGAGAATGTGATGGGGCGTGAAAGAAGGAGTGACAAAAAAATTCATCCATTTAAGAGGAATTAAAGAAGACGCAAGGATACTAATACTGGTTTTGATTTATCGAAACACTCTGATATTCGGCCACAGGGACATCTTCAGCCTTTTAGCGTTCACGCGAATCTGAAAGGAATGAATTAATTCCTGGAATTTGTCAAGTATCGCTGAATCCCTACAATATAGAGTCATCGCCACGGCTCGGCAAGATTGATAATTGAGAGTTTGAGCAATAATTTGCCAAAAAAGATTTATTCGTTTGTTAAAATAGCCCAAACAAGCGTGGGAGACAAATTTTCTGAGGCTATTTTTTTTCCGGGTTTATTCTCACAGCGAGAAGCACAATACTTTATTATCTTACCACTTGTTATTTGTTTCGTGGACTCGGTTCGCCACTTTGGTTGTTAGGTCAAATAACGCAAAAGCCTTTCAATATTCCAAACATACCTCGTCTACTCCCTGAAAAATTCGTTTAACATTCCTAGCATTTTTCGCGGTCACCTACACGCGCAGATTACACGCAGACGTATTAGACCCGTACGATGTATTCCATTTTATGACATTCGATGACGACGTATTCCTTATGAGCTGAAATTCTATACTTGAATTACCTTTTTCGCTTGCTAAACATCAACGAGCAAATTTGACTATCATATTAGGCAAATCTGAGTGAGCTCTGCCAAGAGAAAATACACTGCTGGGGGCTGTTGCACTTGGTGATGAAGTAAAATCTATACGCGTCATCGAATGACCGGGGTGCGCCTACGAGCGTCTGACACACCCCGAAGTTTCGCCAATTGTTAAATTCTAGATTAACCGTTAAAAATGTAAAACAGAAGGCATGCAGAATTGGTTTACGTGACGTATGTGTAAATGTATAAAATTGTCGTGGATCAAATAGAGTGAACGATAAGGATTACATATTGTGGTCAAAGATTTGCATAAGCCAATGAAGCATGAATTTAAGGCGAAAGGAACGACATGAAAAAGAACTCACCCGGGTCCGAGGGCCCAGCATGTCTCAATTCAGGCTTGAAACGATTTTTGAGTTACCCGGGGTAAAAGTAACTAGCGAGATGCCGATCTGTTGAGGTTTTCACCTTGGCCGTGACCGTGTCTCAAGTTCCTTCGAAGGTAAACGAGCCTTCAGACAGTGGATTTCGATTACTTAATCCACTGCACACCAATGGCACTATAATATTTTTACTTCTTCTTTTTTACTCAGATCGAAGATTATATGTTCATCGCCAAATTGGCTCATAACATTTCAACCGATTGAATTCATTACAAAAGTACATTGTAATCGACTTAATAGGTATCACGGAATACCTGGATATATTTTAATCCAGCTATAACGTTTTGAAATGTTCTTCGTTCTACGCATCATCGGAGAAATATGCCCAGGTTTGATAGATAATAAAGAAATACAATAATTAGTAAGTAGACGACAGCAAGTACTAAGTGTTTATTAACGAAACGTGTCTTAGGTCCGGATGCTACGAAGAATTAATGTTAGTTTTGACTAGTCGTTGTGTACAGTTACACCTTGTCAATTATGTAGGCAGTTGAGTGACATTCGGAAATTGAAGGCCAATCAGCGTGAGCAGCACTATGTCATGTAATCGAGGTATACCTGCCTACTGACATAAAAGATCAATCAGGTCCTTGATAATGAAAAGTACTTCTCGTGTAGAGCATTTAATTTCCAGTTCAACCAGATACACCCAGTGCGTTGGTGGCGAAAGAAAGCATGATGATTTGAATCAATCGTCATAAATTCTAAATAATTATTAGCTTCTATCACACCTGACCGTGACGTGGATTACCCCGAATCTTCTCGATCTTTACAAATCTTCCGTACGTGGTATTCCACGTGAAACAGGCTACCTTTCGGTTTCTAAATCGCCGACGCTGTCAAGTATTCGGTACTACCAACATGGACATCAGTTTTTCGGATAAGACACAAACGTTACTATTGAAAAATACTTTCGAACAAATGTGTATCATCGTCCTCAATTAGGCTCATTTGTCGTCTTGAAGTTTTCTTTTTTTTTTTTTTTTTTTTTTTTTTTATTGCGAAGGACGACGATAGGCATCCTCAAATGGCTGAGTGGGCACTTTGTTCATTTGGCTGAAATATTTTCATCTTTTTTCCCGTCAAATTTGACCAACGTTGGGCCTGAGTTCGTGCAACAAGTGCAGTTCTTTAACAAGCCGATTAAAAATAATGGTACGAAATGAACTTTGGTAGTAAAATATATCGACTCGGACCATATTTCATTTTTCCAACCGCAAAATACATACTGGTTTTCTGAATGTGGAACGCCTCATACCCAGAACTCTCATCTCAAAGCCATGGTTCTTATATATTCTCTGGATATCATAAGGGGACCGAGACCCGAAAGAGAATGCGTATCTAAAAACACGAGAACCAGCTTAAGGTCCCAACGGCAAGTTGTGAGTACCAAAAATGTGTAGGTATCGATCAAGAAGTCAATTAGCTACCGCAGTCAATGCTAATTCAGCCAATTACAGGTGAGTAAAAAATAGATCGACGGTCTATCAAGCGATGGATAAAAATAGCTTCATTGTGGTGTTAGACTTATCTCTGGGATGTAAAATGCAGTATTTTTAACCATCAGCACCGGCTCTGTTGTGAGAAAGATGAGTCACGGTAGGCAGGTACATCGAATGCATCAACCGCAGCGTTAATTATTTCGCGGTTTTTTGCTTGCCCAAAGCGATACTCGACCAGGCCGATTCAAAGAAACTCTTTGATAGAATCCGTTACTCCGGCACCAATGTTTGCGTAACTATACCTATGGTCACCTCAGGTGTCTGCAGTTCACAATCAGACCAGTCTTGCAATGTTTACATTGTAAAGTGAATTTTTTACCGCTAACCAGTCTTCTTGCATTTCGACAACTTGAACCAGTCCAAATTTCTTAGTACGAAAGAACAAACGACCTTATCGGCCGCACTAAGATTTTTTCAAATTTTGATTTGTACGCACGATTATTCAGGTGAAGTCATTCTTTCTAGATCAGGGAAATAGACGATATGTATAGTTTCGTTGACATATCAACGAAAAAAGGCGAGAGGGGAGTTGAAAAACGTATGAGATTTTGTATAAAAAATGAGAATAAGCGAACAAAAAGTGAATAACGTATGTTAGTCCTGAAACGACGTTGGCAACATATTTTTGGAGCGTAAAAAATGCCCGTGAGTCTTTTTCATCTTATATCCGCTGTCACTAGCTACACTGCAACCAATGCAGTATTCATCTCGAGTACGAGAAGACGTTGAAAAAAAAAAAGTGAATTCTTGCGATCGTAACGAGACCCTGAAGCTGCAACCGGTGCTGAGTTGTTTCGAATCACTGATGAAGTCGCTGTATGGCAAATACACCAGCCATGATATTCTAGCCACTCGGGTTGCTAAGAATCGCGATTGAAATACCGTTGAATTAAATTATACAGAAAGATCCCATGAACTTCGTTTGAGGTTCCATTATCGCGGCAATCGACTCGAACCTCAATTTTATATGAATTTAGAATTGAATGAGTAAAGTTTGCTCCATCAAACAGGATCTAAAACAGAGCTTGCAATAATTTCGTAACTACAATAACGACTGGTGGCGTAATTCTTTGAAGAATAATTGTTTTTGATTCCAGAAACTGCAAACATAAGACTCCATAAATTTCCTAATGACATATCTGAATCGCGTATACAAAATTTCTTTTGCAAATAGCGAAAATTAGCCAGAATTAGCTCCAGGTACATTAAAGTATACGACTTTTCGACTTCGACATTTTTCAAGGTGGTCCAATTAAGGCGCGGATCCAATGACCGCCTCTTTCCTCTATTTATTTTGCGAGTATCACCATGTCAATGGTCTCATGCCCGCCGTTGCCATACCGTTAACTTGGTTAATCACCAAGGAAAAAAAAAAAAAAAAAAGAAAAAACCCCGTAAAGATACGAAAACACGAGACGAAACGGCGTGACGCACAGCGTCCCTAAAGTACTTTCTGTACTTCGAGGATTCAGCGTCATGACCGCATGGAAATGGAGATTGTCCGTTACTTTGACCGAAAGGGCAACCGCTGGTAAACAGGATCAAAAGGTAAGATTATTTATCTCGGTGGCCATTAATTTGCGAAACAGTCTTTTAACCCTTTTTGCTTTTATTGTCATTGCTTTTCGACATTAATTACCTGTTCTTCTCGCACATAAATCTTCCAAATTTGAAACTTGCTTCGCCACAAGGTACTCGATGGTGTTCAGGATCTTGTTCAAGAAAAAAAAAGGAAACAAGGACAAGCATGATCCTGTACGGTTGATTTTTACTTTCAGTCTTTGATAATAGATGCTGGCTTATTTATAGTTCACATTCCACTCTTTCCAAAATTACGTAATTCGGTTTTATTTTCACTTCAGGTTTGGCAAAAATCACAAGTTTGCATACGTGAAAATGATGTGATTGACGATTAAATTCACTGGAAAAATGAAAACTGACACTCGTGACGAAGGAAATCGTGTCAGCATTGAATCCTTTATATATATTATATAATAGTTTAAACTAGAGATGGTAATGATTGAGGTCAAAAATAGGTGATTAGGAGCTATAAGAATTCTGGAATGTAGCCACGATCTTAGGTTTATAATTCTTTGGCGATCTGGATATGCAAAGTGAGATCCTTCCTTCGTTATACAGTGATCCCCCGCCTGTATACGAATAAAAAAATTACCATAATTCGCGAGATTAGGCAGGAAATCTTAACCCGTTACAATCGCTAGTTGAGAACTAACGTTTCGAAAAAATTACATGCAGGATGTTCGCGATCTCGCGGCGAACCGTTCACCGCCACTTCTGACTTGCTAATATTTTTATAAACAGGAACTCCACTAGCTGTTTGTCTCGAACGTAGCATCTGCCGAATTGCTTCAAACACAAATTCTCTTCAAGAAAATTTTGCCTTGTTCAGAATTAAAAAGCTCAAAAAATCAATTTCACGCTTTTTTCCGGAACATTGATACTGATGTAGAATCATAAACTGTCGAAAACGTAGATCACTGAATTTTCTCGAGTGAGAAACGGAGCAAATTTGAGGAATTTAGCTATTAGGCAGCTGAAGGCGTATAAAAACGCACTTAAGGATTCCTCCGTAAAAAATGGGCGCAGTAGGTATCCGGCTACACAAGAAAAAATAAAACAGCAGCCCTACCAAATTGCATGTTTGGTAAGAGGAGCAAGCAGTTTTGTGTGTGTAGTGCATGTGACTGGTTTATTTATAGCAGGTATATACACAAGAATATACCTTGACCAGGTGAGATCGGCATCAAGTTCGAGGCTCGCTCAGGTGATCGCTGATTTTATTACCTTCAGTTTCGTCCAAGAGCCGAAACTGCGAGCTGCGATTATTAAAATCGCGATGAGCACAAGCGTCGTAGATTTAGCCTGCGGCACCCATGAGTAACTTGGCAATTTTTACTTGGCCAAAAAATGTTAATTATACCTAGGAGTCCTTGAATTTCTGAGTAATTTTACCTTTGGGTCTAAAAACGAGCCCTCGAACCTAACACTGTCCACCGAGAAAATAAAAAACGTCAAATTCTTTCAGAAAATTTTTCAACGAACAAAATGCGTGATACAAGAAACAATTTTGGCTGTAAGGTGAAGAATTTTTCTTAGATTCATCTTTAATTTTGGCCTCTCTCTAATCAGTTCAGTTATTTAATTATTTATTTATCTGATGAATCATCAAATCGTGACGCAATTTCATCAGTAGGTATAGTGATCGTTATGTCATATCAGCGGCACGAATATTTCTGTTCAGTTGAGACAGAAAATTCTGCACCAACAACTCATTCGTGTGGCCATTTTTTCGTATATTTTTTTAAATTATTTTTCTTCTCCTCTGTCTAATGACTCAGAGAAACATTGAACTTGTTTCTGGCTAGGAAAAACGAGTATAGCTATACATTTTTTACAGCATTATTCTTACAAACGTATACAGAGGAACGAGACAGACGAAGCGTGTAACGCATGCGGGTTCTGTAATTGGATTATGTATTTATGTGCGCGCATGTTATACGTAGGTATACGGCTATTTATAATGTACATATATTTATATATGGAAGGGAGAGAATGAGTTGTTAAAACACGCTTTTTTTATTTACACCGGTAGTTTTTCCCTCAATTACTATATTTGCAGATTAGTGCGCAGATCTCGACACTCGCACTTCTTCATCGTTCACTGCGGCAACGCAAATTTGATCAACATTAGTTTCATGCCACGCTTTGATAAACCGATCTCGCGTTTACCCACATCATAAGGAAATGAATTAATAATTTCTTTGTAGTCTTATACACCTCCGAGATTTATCAACTAGTAACAAAAGTTACCTACCTACCTCAAAAGCAAGTAGGAAGATATGAAACGACCATTAAACAGATTTTATTCACGCGATCCGTTCGGGGTGCGAGGAAAATTTGTCACATCTTTTCAATTTTGAATTCTCAGATGAAATTTCCCTAAGAATTGAACCACCAAAGTTGAAAGTATGCACATATTATAACATGGATGTAATTGAAGCAAAGTTTTTCCTCACTTGAGGGGACCAGTACAGCTTGATTTCACAAATTTCGACTAGTTCAGAATTCATTTATTATTTTCACCAAAGTTCATTTGAAATAAAAAAAAAAGATGTTCTTTTCTCAAACCTGTGTCATAAGGATTTGGAGCCGAACAAAACCTGAGTCCTTAACGACCCTAATCGCATCAATGTTGCTCTGAAATCATTACGATAAATATTTTGAAAGTGAAGATTTTTCTTGCTGTGAAGTAAATTTTGGTGAAATATAAATGAATTCTGGACTGGTTCAAATTAACCCGAAATCAAACTCTAATGGTCCCCTTAATACCTGATATGTCCCGGGATGTTCATGTGTAGGATAAAGAATCATGCGTTACATTGCAAACTGCTAAAGGTGTTTGCCAAAGAGAGCCAATCCATATCAAAGAGTCATCCATCCATCCCTTCCACTTGTGCCTCCGGATGGATACGGAGGCAGAGTGGCGGACCGCAGCGTTCTTTGCAGACACGGCTAACTTGGCGAACTCTATAAGTAGGGGCCATCGTCGATTCCCTGACTTACTCCACGGTTGTACTCGACACCATCAGAAAGGAGACTATCGATATAAAGCTCTGCTAGTAGGCTATGTGCCGACTTTGAGATAAATTGACAGTCAAGAGGATAAAAGGATAAAAATAACTGCACCACTTATCGATTTGCTAGTGTTTTAATTGGTCATCATTTTGATTTTCTTTACCCATTACCTCACCCAATTTTCATTCATATTCATTGTTATGGTGTGATGGTGCAAGTCAAAATTTCTGCAAGTCGTACAGTTGGATGAAGGTAAGTGAAATTTCAATTTTTCTTATCTCACTACCCGATTCTAGACATTTGATAAAATATAATGAGAAGGAAATCATGACTGTATGTGAAAAAAATCATTATCTTTTATCCAAGAAATTCTATTCTTCTATTATCTCTCTTTTGGTTCCGTGAAAATGATTTCAGCTCCACGAACGGAGCGCGTATTATTATTGAACTCACCGTTGGATCGGCATTGAAATCTCTATATACTTCACATGATCATTGTCTCCACGAGCCAAATCCGTAACTGTATGGAAGAAGAGCGTAATCTATGCGAAATAAAAAGCACGTTTCTCAGGAAGACACAATGACCGTGCTGAAATTGCCGATTAAAACTAATTCCTGGTTGTGTGGCCACAGTAAGAAGCGGCAAACTAGTGTGAAATTTAATTCTTTCGAACCTCGTAAAAATCACAAGGTTGCCAAAAGGCCTGAGAAAATCATACGAATTATAGTTAATCTACCGCTTCATACTTGTTGAATCACTTTTTTCTCGCACACATATATAATATCTAATTCGTAGCCACAACATTATTTCTCAAGAAAATAGTTACATTCATCATTTGCGCTGAGAGAATCGTATAGAAAATTTCGAAAACTATACAAATCACTGCAAGTTTGGTCACCCAAAAATTTCTACTACTTAAAAGATTGCAGCTATTTATTTTTCGTTCAAGTTTTTGCAACGACAAGAATAAACCGAACTGGGATTTCAGATGATGTGTATTTTTAGAACGGAATTTTTATTTTTTTTTTCCTTTCATTCTTCTGTAAACGCATCCCTCGTTACTGCAGTCTGCACTGACGTATGCACCTGTTTTTCCCACTTACTCTTTCAACATTGAAACGTTCAATCCCTTCCAAGGACTTGAACGATGCTACTGGATTCTGTAACAAGCCGACCAGAAAATAGCGATGCTATTATCTGTGTAAGATCCGTGATCATTTTTTGCCGTGACATGCCGATGCGTTCCCGTCTGTCTGCATGCAGCATCCGAAGTCGCAAACGCCTCTTTGGAAATTCCGCAAATTTGAAGAGTATTTTTATCCAAGAAATTGCACTCCATATCCATTAACATCACTTGTCTTTTAGTCACTTCACACACAACTCATACTTCTACATAATTTAAATTGCGTAGGATTTTATTTCTCAAATGAAATCGATTTATGAATCATGCGGCAGGAACGGACAGACTATTTTATACTTACCGCATGGATTATGGGATACAGTCTTCTCAGTTTCGTTTTTTCAAAAGATGCTGCAGCAGTTTGTTGATCGTCGTTAGGGCTGCATGCATAGCTAATTCACACGTAGTCCTTAATTGTCCTGCATCGCGGGCGGAAGCTTCAGACAGGCAAAACAGAAGGGAAAAAGGATGAGGCGTATAACTCGCGGTTGATGAACGCAGAATAAGAAGAAATAAACTGCAGAAGGGAGGACGGTGTAGACGACCTTGCTACTTTCAACGACAAGGCTAGCCGCACTTCGTAAGACGATCAGGCAGGATAAGTTAGGGTCAGCAGACTCTCCTGCGATCGAATTCCTATTTTTCAAATCACTTTATCCATCGGAAAATAACAATGAAAGTTCTGTCAGTTCAATCTGCAGGTCTTGTCGACAAATTTCTTCAAATTTCGGATCGAATTTCGATATTCAGATTTACTGCAGCATTTTGAATAACTTGTAAATTGCATAGTGACTCAAGACTCGCCATACCTTTGGCTTGATGCATATCGTTCATTGAAATTCTATTGTTGAAAAGCGACCCGCGGTCTTCCGTTTTATCAATCGCACAAAACCATAACAAATTCCTGTATTAATTACTGAATTTTTGGCACAGACAGAAAAGGAAGTCGTTGAATCGACTGCCTAACTGTACCTTCTTGTTTACTGATTCATAATGCATGAAATTCTTACGCACAATTAATGATTATAATTTCATTGGGCAGGATAATAATTCCTGCCTTTAATACCGCCAAACTTTTTGAGCAAATACCAGACGGGTTTAAATTATTGATTACAGCGGATGAAACATTTTTTTTTTTTTTTTTTCAACTAATAAAACGATTTCGAAATACGCTTCCAACTCTTTCGGAGACTGTAAAACGTAATAACCATATTTTGAGACAATTGTGGTTCATGTAACTCGCAATTATTGAAATCTACCGTACCGTTTCTTCGGAGGCTATCGAAAATATTGGTAGCCAGAAACAGTATACTATGTAATTTGACACGCGTCCTCCCTTTGAACATCATCTCCAATTATTCAACCAGAGGTCATTGACTATAACCAATGCCTTCTCAGTATCGAAAGTAACATGAAAATTACCCTCGTAATACCGTATCAAATCTTTTCTCTGTTTCTCAGTAATCAAACTGCGATACCAGTGTTTTCAAGAGTACGTTGAACCCACGAAAGTTTCGACCGAATCGTGGGATATTCATTTTTTATTTGTTTGTTTATGTTTTCGTCCAATTTCGACCAGGTTATCGGAAAGATATTTTTCCTATCGAAAAAAAAATACAATTGCTTAGACTAATTGAAGACATTCCAGAACCCAGCAAGGCATAAACGTTTTTTTTTTTTTTTTTTTTCAAGGTCGAATTCTTCATATTCTCTCGTCTCACGGAGAGGAATTCACCTCAGGTGCGGGAATAATTTTTTAATTGGGTTATAAATAAGTCTCATATAATGCACACCACGTGCATAATGAAAACCGATTACGTGCATAAACTCGGACTGTAAAAGGCGAATCACGGAATAGTTATCTTATGACTTTATAATTACTATTTTATGCGGAGATATGACGAGGTGGATAAATCTAGGATCAGCTTAAGTTTTGATTTTGGAAAATGATATTGAAATACCTACTTCCTTATACACGGTTCTTCCTTACAAGTAAATTAAAAGTCCTGCAGTAAATTTATTTTGCCTCGATCGAGGATGGGCACTGCCATTAATTCGCGGGGTAGGTAGGACGAGGATCGTATCTCAGGACGTCGAACCTCACCTAACAAATGGGTCGAGTATTTCCTGGACCGTAAACATTTCAATAAATGGTACTAGTCTTGCCCGACCATATACGTACTTTCATCACTAAACGCGAACGGACTTTGAGCTATATCGGGTTTGACAAGACAATGGATTGCTAACAGACAATAGACAAGTGGCTAACAGATACCGATGGAATTTGTATTATACGTATGTATGTACAGTACTTATGTACATACTTACGTATCAGTGTCTACCCGCAAATTCTAGCGAAACCAAATACAAGCCAGAATTAAATTGCACGTAAAATCTTGATGATAGAGTGCCGATTTCATGGTGTAATATGAAGATCCTCTCTTTGACGCCTCGCGCACCAGTCGAACCATGAAGGTTCTTCGTTTTCCTGCTACGTATAAGATTGCGTAAGTAAGGTACACATTCCGTTTTTTTTTTCTCCTTCTTTATAAATTCTACCGATGCTCCAATGAAAAAAAATGCTCAACGAGTTTCGGGACTGCGTCACAGTACTTGCTTAAATTTAAAACGTAAGCTCCTTCGAGAAGCAAAAATCTTGTTCTTGGTCCGATCGAACTGGCTATAAGGCTGTCGGTTCAGCCTTTAATTGAAATTATCAGAGATCGGTGTAATGCACTATCCTCGTTACTTGGCTGGCCCCTGCGATCGAAATCGCAAACAAGGAAAAAAAAAAAACTCCTCGAATCTTAAATTCGCATTAGTTGTAATACTCGGAGAGTAGAAAGGGGGGGGGGGGGTCTCCATTTTATGGAGCCACGAAAATACCAAACGGATCGATCGGCTTACGGTTTGACGTAATTACAGCTGACGTTTATACTCACATTCTGTAAGTTTGCGTTCTGAATTGTAATCGACCTTGGTGAATTGAGCCCGGGTAACAATATATATACGGAGCAGAAGAGAACGACAGATTTGATTTTGTATTCAGTTCATACATGCCGTTATTCATGCGAACTGTGCGAACGAACGGACCTAGTCACGCCGTTCGCGAAATGTTTCATTCATCAAAGGTAGCTGGGAAGAACAGATCGAAGAGTAACCTATATTCAAAAAAAAAAAAAAAAAAAAACCCCGAGGCAATATCCAATCAACATTTATTCGCCCACTTAAAAATTTCGACTGAAACCGTTTCGTATCGTCGTTGTTAGAGCACATACCAGTGAATCGATAATGGCCATTGTTTCATAAGATGAATTAATTGAAACGAAATCTTCATTTTGCCACGGTGTACAGCTAAATGGAAGTTCGTGTGTAGAAGAGTGAAACTGTAACTTCCATTAGCGAAATTTTTGCGGTGTTCATAATGAAGCTAATTTGATGAACTTTATTCTCTTAGAAGCCACAATCACGTTTCGTTTTTTTTTGTTTTTTTTTTGCCACCGCATTTGATGAATAGGAGTAACGGCTTTGCGTTAAAACACATCGTACAAATCGTGGACAACGTATAAGTCGTGTCACGACGTGATGACATCGCCGGGATGTTCTCACAATTTCCACCAGTTAGAGACGATGGAAAAAAAAAAGAAAAAAATCACACACGTAGGTTTATGTCCAACCGCTGAAATGGAGCCAATCAATCAACCGTTTAAACGAATTTGATTCAGATTCGATCAGTAAAGTCGTGGCTTAATTAAACAGTGCTTTCAATTTGTAATTGGCTTTTTTGATCAGTTTGCTGTCATGATCATCTCGGCAACGGTTCTCTTCGAATTAAAAAGGTCCTCGCGACTCTTCAGAAATGGCGGGAGGTGGTTTTTTTTTTTTTTTTTTCATGTCTTTTTTTTTCCGCATTTCGAAAAACACGTACCTCGGAACAAGATTTATGGCACGATACGCGAAATGTATGCAGAGGTATGTTCCACGCTTGACCACCGAGTCTTTTAATTCTACGATAGGAGTTAACTCTTAGCATAACCGCTAGGAACATGTACTAAAGCCTAAGGAGATCGGATATTCAAGGAGTGGTATAGGTACACATAAGCGCGGAGATAAAATCATAAATCATGTATCAAAGATTGTAAGTCAAGAAGATCGTAAATCTCCACTCGTAGGTGTAGGAGGAGTTGGGCAAAAATTTTAAAACTGTTTCCAGCCTACGATAATAAGAAAGGTGACTCAAGGCCGGGGTCTATTTCCATTTATATATTTACCTCCTGGATATACGGTTTACGGTTTCCTTTCCAGATACATCTCTCGAAGATGTGTCCTTTTTTATTTATTTATTTATTTTTTATTTTTGTTCATTTTATTCTCTTCCTGTACACGCAGCTCATTAGCAACGGGCGGTATTATGCTTCGCGCAATTAAAATATGTACATAAGTGTACGTAAACTTGACTCAAACTACCTGCAACTAGTGACATTGAACTTGCCTCCGATCTTACATCACGCAATTCAACGTCCGCTGTAACAGAGAAAGGAAAACTTATCCTGCTGCGGTCGGGCCCCGATGTATACACACATATACCTATCTAGATGTTGCATGTTCCCCTGTCTCTTTCAGTCACGCAGGTGAACGTGAGTTCGCTCTCTCTACGATCATCGGGCTTATTACGATATGCTACAAACAAGGAAGACAGAGATAGCTTTACGGTTCAGAAAAACATCAATGGTAACGCGATTGCGGTCAAATACCTATGCGATAATGACTATCATTTTTAGATTTTTTTTTGGAAACATTCATAAGTCCGAAATTCATACGGTGATAATCCAAGTTGGTAGACAAAATTTCATTAATCTAGTCGAGAATAATATATAAGGTGAAAGTCATGTTTGTTGGCGATTTATCTTTACAAGTATAATAGAAAACCAGCGATTCCGAGTTTGATGAAAATGAATTGATTTCTGGAATGATCTTTCCAGTACATGGATAGATTTTCTATTGTCCATGATAAGTTACTGAACAATCGGAGATGAAAAAGTCAAAATCCAACCTCCAGATGATCTCAGGTTTTGAAAGATCTGCTTTTGCTTTGACTAAGCGGTTTGGAATCAAGCTGAAGCTAGCAGCAAGAATTAGCAGCCGAACAATTTTTAGCTAATGAAAATGAAGCAGCAAAATTTAAAAAAATCTGCAATTTCGCTATGTTTCATAAAAAGTGAATTAATTTTACCAAAAAAGTCATAAATTTCTACTGTGTCATCCTATTTGGAAAAGGATTAGTTCGTTTGGCTGCTAACTCAGACTGCTAGCTACAGCTACATAGTTTTGGATGGCTTACAAACCTTGAATTCAATTAACCTGATTCTAGTGGAGTAGACCTGACAAATTTTTATCTGGTTAAGCTTCATTAGGAATTCCCTTGGTTCAGGTGTGTTTATCCCCCTCAGGGGATACTATCTAATTCACGATTGGCGTTTGCCAACTACCTACGCGACATATTGAAATGAATCGTTGAACTCCGTGGCGTTAAAACGAGGCGATAATGATTTACACTCAGCATATGTGCTTATTAGAGATTTCGCGGAGCACGGAAGGCAAATATATACGACATTCTGTACTACGTATATCAACAAGTCAATGTACCGTTGAGATTCTTCGGGTGCCAAAGTTAATTTCTTGCCAGTCATTGAATTTGAAAATCGTTATTATTATCATATTGATCCGCTATTATCGAGCAGATAAATCTCATCTCGAAAATACCAAGTCGATCTAGTTCACCGGATACTTACTCGCGCTTAATACATTGAAAAATGATACCTCTGAAAAAAATAGTAACAAAAAAATCAATGATTAGGTACATCATCAATATTAATGCCATTTTTTTCCCCCCAAAAAGTCTTTTATCGGATCACCAGACTCTTGACTGCTTGTAGTTTCTGGGCTCGTAACACAGTTGGAATTGAGCCAGAAGAAATTCCGTAATATTGGCAGCCATCGATTGTCGTGACCGTCGCCTAACTGTCCCAAGACCTTGGCTCACCCTAGCAGACTAATGATTTTCCAATTCGCCAGTAATCGATATCACATTGTATTGTGATTTCTCGGTTCAACTCGACTCTTGATCTCCCACGTCGAGAAGAATTCATCCGGAGACTTATTTGTAATAAAAATAATGATTTTGCCTCAGATATACGATCGCGGCGAATCGATTGAAAGACATTTTGGCCAACGTGGTGGAGTCTGTATAGTAACGATTTATTGTTATTATCCAAAGATACAGTTAGATTGGCACTTCATCGTATGGGATATACGATAGTAGCAACTGCCTCAAATGTGCGTAGATGGGACAACTGTATATAGTTGGCGATGATTACGTCACGATCATTCCTATCGATATACAGTCATTCGAATTATATGTGCGTGCGATCGAATAAAACTATCAATACGCAAATTGATTCTACTCGAAAACACACAACAATGCGAGGCATTCATTATTCGTTCGAACTCTTCGTGGTCCGGAATTTTTAGCATCGATTTACATCGATGTTCAGAGGATTATAGTCTCTCTTCGAGCTCACCGGAAATCGAAAGATTGATTCTCACAATTTGCTGGATCGTCTAATCACACATGCTCCTCCGTATAGGCGAGAATTATATCTGTACGTGTTGCAAAATGAAGAAGGAGACCAAACCGCGACTGAGGTAATCGAAACCGGCTGTGAGATTGGAAGAAGCATGTCTGATCAGGATCGATCGTTAAAACGTAGAACCACAATTTATCGTCTTTTCTATGGTAAAAAATCGTTGAAACAAGAAAAAAAAAAAATGAATTTCGCCTTTCGTTGGGGCCGTTTTCTCGCGATAGCTAGTGCAGTAGAACCAGGAAAATATTCTGTTGCAAAGTTCACAAGTGATCAATTCTAAAGCGTCTTATATTTTTAATATCCAAGCTTTATATTACGTCACGTGAAAATTTTAAAAAATAAAATTTTTTTATTACTCGTCCACCACCGTGCAGTTCAACATGATCGGGTCGATGACCAGCCATTAAACTTTTTCTGCGAAAGAACCATCGGCTTTACCACCGACCAGGCTATAAGTTAGTCTTCCTGTACTTACCGAAAAGCAACACAATATTTTTATGGGTAATCGAAATTGTCGGCAAAGAAATGATTGCGATTCAAATTGTAGGTTTTGTTATAGAACGGGCATCCTATACGGACCAGGCAATTTAATAACTAATTAAAAGTTCAGACGACAACGATTTACAGTCGCAAAACTTGATATTCATACACGTGTACATCGATACTTACAATAAAAGTATATTACTTATACTGGATCGTATTGGAAACGCGCAAATCCCAGCAGCTTGGCAACTTTTACAGCGGATACGATCGAGATTTATTTCAATCGAGGTCTGAACGCCTGAAGCTAATTTTTTTTCGACGCTGTTCAGAAGCGGTTGTGAGCCGTCATAGATTTCGGGCGCCGGCGATTAGGTTGTAGAACAAGTTCGGTGACTAAGCTCAACTCGGGCAACAAAAATAAAAAAATTTCCATAGATCTGTCAGTCCTTATTCTCATCAATGATCGACACCAACAATCGTGTAAAAAATAGGAAGCAACAAACGTGATATAACGTCGCAAAAATAAGATGATTCGTTTTATGCAAAAGGGACAGGACCTTCGGCCTAAAAGCAAAGGGAATTTTTAGCTTCATTATGTTTCGTCGCACTTTTTAAAAAAATGTATTGCATTTTCGTTTTGGTCTTATGAATAACCATGCATTTTTTTGAAATAAAATGCAATAACGATTTGGGCAACATGGTGAGCAAACAAGCAAACCATGGTTTATACAAATCCCAAAAAATCTTCAAATTGATAATACTTATAAATCGTATATTACTTCTCTATTCCAGATTGAGTCTACGATTTAAACGATGTGGAGACGCCTTTGGACGCTAGGTGTCCTCTTGGCACTGGGATGTTCGTCCTCTGCAGACAGAGGTGAGTAATAAGTCATCAATAAAAAATTCCCACAACGTAGATCCGATCGTTCGTTATTACCAACAGTGTGAGGATCAAGCGCATGTCCTGGAGTATAATCTCAATTTAAAATCTCGTGTGAAATAAGAATCTCGATACCGCGAATCCGAGTATCAATTGAAGTCGTGTACGTCGCGATGATGGCCATTCTTCAAATCATGATCGAAGATTACTGACACGCAATCGAAGTAAACGTTCAAGCGTGAAGCATATGGCTTCAAATTCCTCTAATCCAAGTGTGATATATTTTCGTCGATTCAAAGACCAAAATTTACTGCTATCCCTATCGCTAAAAAACGAGTCCGCTGAAGGACCTCTTCCATGTCCTACGTAGCCAATGTTGTAGAGAAAATTATGGTTTACGTGAATGAAATTTTGTTCGTCCTATTTTTAGGGGCATCTAGGAGCAGAGCCTATCAGTACGAATTGCGGCAGAGCAATCCACCCTTCAAGTGTACCAGCGAAGGATACCACCCGGATCCACATGACTGCAAAGTTTACTACAGATGCGTCGATTGGGCAAATAATAGTCCTATGACACAATTCCGGTTCGAATGTGGCCCCGGAACAGTGTTCTCCAAAGATAAGGGTGACATCTGTACATACCCCTCGGACAGCGGTAGACCCGAGTGTGATGATTCTGCAAACGAAGTGGATGGGAATCCACAGGAATTTCAAGATGTTCCGAAAAATCCGGAAAGTCCTCGACCCATTCAAACACCATCGACGCCTCCTGCGCCGACATCGGCTCCCACTACGGCCGCAGCTCCTACGACGGCAACAGAAACCACTACTTCTTCGCCAGATGCAACGGGACCGGAAAATAGCGCTGGTGGTCAAAATGGAGATCCACAATGTACAGCTGAAGGCTTTCTGTCCGATCCCAAAGATTGTCAGAAGTTTTATAGGTGTGTGGACGGAGGTGCGGGTTCCTACATAAAATACGAATTCACATGCGGCACAGGAACAGTTTGGGATCCACAAATTGAGGGGTGTAATCATCCGTGGGCTACTTCGAGAACTGATTGTGCAGAAAGTGGTCAAGGGGAAAATGGCAATGGTGATCACGATGGGCAGTGGAATGGGGATACTGGAAATGATGGTGGTCAATGGAACGGTGATACTGGCGACAGTGGTGGACAATGGAACGGAGATAGTGGTGATTCAGGACAGCCAGGAACACCAGGCGATCCTAACGGACAGCCAGGTCAACCAGGAGATCCTAACGGACAGCCAGGTCAACCAGGAGATCCTAACGGACAGCCAGGTCAACCAGGAGATCCTAATGGGCAGCCAGGCCAACCTGGTTATCCTGGGCAACCGGGCCAACCTGGATATCCTGGCCAACCCGACCAATCTGGCTATCCTGGATATCCTGGGCAACCAGGTCAATCTGGATCTCCGGGGTCTCCGGGATCTCCTGGAACTCCGGGATCTCCGGGATCCCCTGGATCTCCTGGAACTCCGGGATCTCCGGGATCCCCTGGATCTCCGGGATCCCCTGGATCTCCTGGAACACCGGGATCTCCAGGATCCCCTGGATCTCCTGGAACTCCGGGATCTCCGGGATCCCCTGGATCTCCTGGAACACCGGGATCTCCAGGATCCCCTGGATCTCCTGGAACTCCGGGATCTCCGGGATCCCCTGGATCTCCTGGAACTCCGGCATCTCCGGGATCTCCGGGATCTCCTGGAACTCCGGGATCTCCTGGAACTCCGGGATCTCCGGGATCCCCTGGATCTCCTGGAACACCGGGATCTCCAGGATCCCCTGGATCTCCTGGAACTCCGGGATCTCCTGGAACTCCGGCATCTCCGGGATCTCCTGGAACTCCGGGATCTCCTGGAACTCCGGGATCTCCTGGAACTCCGGGATCTCCGGGATCTCCTGGAACTCCTGGAACTCCGGCATCTCCGGGCTCTCCTGAAACTCCGGGATCTCCGGGATCTCCGGGATCCCCGGGATCTCCTGGAACTCCTGGAACTCCGGCATCTCCGGGATCCCCTGGAACTCCGGGATCTCCCGGATCTCCTGGAACTCCAGGATCTCCTGGATCTCTGGGATCTCCCGGATCTCCTGAAACTCCGGCATCTCCGGGATCTCCGGGATCTCCTGGAACTCCTGGAACTCCGGCATCTCCGGGATCCCCTGGAACTCCGGGATCTCCTGGATCTCCTGGATCTCCGGGATCTCCTGGATCTCCTGGAACTCCAGGATCTCCTGGAACTCCGGCATCTCCTGGATCTCCTGGAACTCCGGGATCTCCTGGAACTCCGGGATCTCCTGGAACTCCGGGATCTCCTGGAACTCCAGGATCTCCGGGGTCTCCGGGAACTCCAGGGTCTCCGGGATCTCCAGGTTCTCCGGGGTCTCCGGGATCTCCTGGAACTCCAGGATCTCCTGGAACTCCAGGATCTCCTGGGCAGCCAGGCCAACCAGGAACTTCAGAGCAGCCAGGCCAACCGGGATCTCCGGGATCTCCTGGAACTCCGGGATCTCCGGGATCTCCAGGATCCCCTGAACAGCCAGGACAACCTGGGTCCTCTGAGCCAACTGGAACTCCTAGACCCGGAGAATGCTCTGAGGAAGGATTTTTTACGAATCCTACAGATTGTCGTAAATTCTATCGTTGCGTGGCGGATGGTCCTGGTTTCCAGAAATATGATTTCGAGTGTGGTTCTGGAACAGCCTGGGACGAAGGTGCTCAAACTTGCAACCATATAGCACAGGTGGCAGCATGCAATTCGGGAAGTAACGAAGTTGAGCAAAGTACAACACCAAACTCATCAACGAGCTTGGAACCGACTTTGACAACGACTGAAAGCCCCAAGAACACGGATTCTGATCCGACAACGCCATCCGACGAGTCTACTTCCAGTACTGAAAGTGGTCAGCAAGTAAGTTCCACGGAACATGAACCAACTACTCCGTCCGGAGATTCTAGTTCAAGTACCAGATTTACTGACCCAGCAACTTCCACGACGCCTGAACAAACTACTCCGTCCGGAGATTCTAGCTCAAGTACCAGATTCAGTGAGCCAGCAAGTTCGACAGAGTCTGAACCTACTACTCCGTCCGGAGATTCTAGCTCAAGTACCAGATTTACAGAGCCAGCAAGTTCTACAGAGCCTGAACAAACTACTCCGTCCGGAGATTCCAGCTCAAGTACCAGATTCAGCGAGCCAGCGAGTTCTAAGGAGCCCGAACCAACCACCCCGTCTGGAGATTCTAGTTCAAGCACCGAAAGTGGAGTACCGGCAGAAACTTCTTCCGAATCTAGTTCTGGATCATCTTCAACGGAGCCATCAGTTCCACCATGCGCCACACCTAAACCAAATGTCACATTAGAATGCAAAGAAGCAGGCTTTTTCGCGAACCCATCACAATGTGACAAATTCTATCGATGCGTTGATAACGGAAATGGTTACAGCATATATCACTTTGATTGCCCTCCCGGTACTATCTTCGACCCAAGTACAGACGTTTGCAATTATGCTGACTCTGTATATCCACCGAGAGATTGCTCTGGAACTCAGACGCCCGCAACGACCGAAACTCCTGGGTCAACAGCAACAACGTCGTCAACGACCGAAACGGAAAGCGAAGACACTAAGCAGCCCTCCGCTTCAACAGTACCATCAGAGTCGACTACCCAGGAACAAGAATCGAGCACTTCCACTGAATCTGTGACTGAACAAACAACCGAAAATTCATCAGACCCAACCACTACCGTGGAATCCGAATCCAGCACCAACTCAAGCAATCTTGAGACGACTACATCAACTGCATCCGAAACTACGGGACCATCTGAAAGTACAACTGAATCCACGACAGAATTGTCAACAGTCACGGACACTCAACCCCCCACAGAAACAACGACCGGCACTCAACCCCCCTCAGAAGCAACCGATAGTTCTACTGAAGGCACAACACCGCTCACTACTGAAGGCACAACACCGCTCACTACTGAAACGACAACCGCAATCGGTACTGAAGCTACGACTGAAGTAACTACTCAAGGATCTACCGAGCCAACGTCAGAATCAACGTCTGAACAATCCGAGTCTACTACTACAACTGTGGCTGCGAGTACGGAAACGACCGAAGCATCGCAAACAACAACAGATATAGCAGAAGGTACTACTGCAGGGTCTGAAACAACGACGGATAGGCCAGATAGTACAACTGCAGGCTCTGAAACGACGACAAATAATGCAGATAGTACTACTGCAGCGTCTGAAACAACGACTGAACAGTCGGAGTCCACGACAGACGGGCAACAGACAACAGAATCTGAAGATCACTCGACATCAGACTCTCCATCATCGACGATAGAGTCCCAAGACACAACGACTGAAATGTCGGGCGAAACGACTACACAAGCCAGTTCTACTGACAAGCCACAAACTATCGCACCTTGTCCAGTTGCAAATTTGACTGACGAACAAATTGCGCTAGTCTGTCCTACTGGATTCCGTCGACATCCGAAATATTGCAATCTCTTCTATCAATGCACGTCTGCTAGCAACATGGAAGTGAAAGTATTGGTTCTCAGCTGTCCAGAAGGCACTGCATATGACAACAACAAAATCCAGTGCACACCTGAGGAAGCTATGACTGAACCATGCGACGGACCTAGAGCAGATGCCAGGTTTTACAGAAGGCTGAAGGACAACTCCATGCCTCCCGTAAGTATTGACTACATGGCCATTTCATGAAATTGCTTTTGTGCAAGACTCCTCATTCCATTGCAATAATGTTTGATTTTAGGTAAAAGTGAGGACTGAAACCCTTTGCCCAGGCGAAGGCCATTATCCACATCGGGAAGGCTGTAGCAACGCATTTTACAAGTGCAAACGAGACTCGCGTAACACACTCCAAGGATATCTTTATAAATGTCCGAAAGATTTCGTGTATTGGTCAGTCTCAAGACGTTGCGAGAGAGCCAGTAGGCTGCCAATGTGTTCATACCTGGCCTACAAAAACAAAAATTATTCCTGGGAAGGACGCTGGGAGGTGCCAGTCGAGGAGTACAATCTTTCTGCAAGAATGATGAACTTTGACGACTATTAATTGTCCGAATACTATTACTTGCTGCATGTGTAGTATTCATAGACGATATAGTATACGACATGGATGTTGGAAATCTCACGCGGATACTGTGACAAGATTTTCACCAACCACTCATAATTCCCTCGTCGAAAAAAAAAGAAAAAAAAATTGTCATTTTGTGAAAACGAAGTTTGAACTGTTCACAAACTGATGAAATTCCAAAATTTGTTTTTATACTTCTCAATTAAGGTCTCACCGATCGGTTTCCTTTTAATTGTTTCGTTTTTTTTTCAACGAGGAATGTGGAGGCATCAGTTTTTGAGTAATTATCACTGTTCATTCAAAGAGTTAATATTGTCAAACTCTAGAGCATGCCTTTTTTCGCTTCAATATTATTATTAACCATTATAGAATCTCCGTATGATTTTAAAATACTTATTTGCTTGAAAAATCATACGTGACATTCAGGGTATAGGTGGCGGGTTGCATAGTTCTGAATATATTCATACATTTTATAATGTATGCAATTATATTATTTAAATCATCTCTATTTATTTTACTAACTAGAATTAATTGCATTAACATCTTGCCAATAAAATGCGGCAAAAAATCAAAAACAATTAATGTCTTATTGAACTCGTCCACGATTGTAAATATATAATATTTAACTTTGATCTACTTTCATATTTCCATAACGTTTTAGTTACATAATTACACGTATATCTATACGTGAACGTATATCACTTGATAAGAGAATGAATGATATCATATTTCGTAGCCGTACTATTGTACAACTTTTTTTTCACAAAATTGAGTTTTACATATAATATGTGTGTTTATACTTGATCTCGGTGCGAATTGTTTTTCTTGTAATAAATATTTTATATCAAATGATATGATTCCCTGTGTTATTTCAATGTGTTATACACCCCGCCTCCAATTATGATGTTGATATAGCGCTGCTTCAATAATCATGCCTTATTCGAATTGATTACATACACAAAGAATGTACACAGTGAGAAAAAAAATGGCATGCATTTGTGCAGACTGTCAAGATGAAATTTTACGAAAACGAGAAATGAAAAAATCATAGAAAAAATTTGATTTCGATGCAAGAACCTTCGACAACACGAAATTACAAATTTTGAAAATCTGGCTTCTCTTACAGGACGTAAAAAATATGCTCATATAGCACATTATGCAACGAGTGCGAAGTGCGCCAAAAGGCGATTTCCGCACGAGTTGCCCTTGGACTCCCTTGATGCCCTCTCGTATTAGTGGCTATATATACTCATGTATTTTTTCTTTTCTGCGTTTTGCCAGAATTCATACCATTTGTTTTTTCTTTTTAATTCTTTTTACAAGTTTTACCAATAAAAAAAAGTATAGGTAGTGATTCTTCACACAAGATGTGAGTAGTGTACCCTGGGACCTTACCTGCTGCCTTCTTCTTCTTCAATTCCCCTTTAAATGACTACATGATGCCATCAGGCATCTAATCCTTCCCCCACCTCACGATGTAATTTGGAGCTTTTGTATTTATCGCCAGCCAGCGCCCTCTAACAACAGGGGCTCTGTCGTTGGAGTCAACAGGTCGGTAAAGAAGACCCCTAGTCCACCCTAACATACCTACTACTACCTACATACTTTGGTCCAGATTGGCCCATCGAGTTCTGCTCGACCGGGGCAGAGTAAATTTGAGTGAGCCAATCAGGGAAGAGGTTTGATAAGAAATACCTAATTTTTTTCTCAAACCTCGTTCTCGATTATTAAAGCAACGCTTGTAAAGTTGGCCTGCAACTGACCGAAAATCGAAATACCGAATTCGGATTCTTTTTGCGTCAGCAAATATGTCCTCTGAAAACTCAACAAAAAACAAACAAAAAATGATTCGTGGACGGATCGACCAATCACATGGAAAAGCAGCCAACATTTCCATGGTAGTTCAATTTCTGACCGAATGGCGACGCTGCCGAGCAGAATTTCAAACTGTGCAACGGTTTCATAATTTCCATTGCAAAGCCCAACAAAGCCGAACTGCAGTGAAGTCTTGTGAACAGTGTCCGAGTAAACTGCCACCGACGGTGACAACATATTCATGGTAATATCAATAAAAATGATCTGCACTATTTATATGTATTTTGATTATTTCGGTCCAGTTCAAACACCGATTTACAGAAGTTCGGGATTTCTGTGATAAATATCTTCTAAGCTATGCCCTTCGAGTTATGACCGGTATTTTTTCCCCAGTTTGAATTGAATTTTCGTGTATACAATTCTCAGCAAAATTCTCCGCTTATTCGATTCCCAATCACATCATCATTATATTATAATTTGAAAGCATATTCACAAGTCTATAATTTCGGATTTCTAGAGCTCCCGTGAACTGGTTTGATTATCGTTAGTAGACACAAGAAGTAAACTCTGTCAGATAAATCCCATTCAGAAGAGATGGCACGGATCCCTGAGCTGTCATTTTCCCAGATCTTTTAATATCTTCCCATCACGATTTCCTAATTACTCGAAACACTTTGTAATCTAAGACTTACAACGAACTGTACAGATGGTAGATGCCTCCGTGAGGGTGGCGCTGAGGAT
Organism: Ametastegia equiseti; assembly: GCA_963989295.1. NCBI lineage: Eukaryota > Metazoa > Arthropoda > Insecta > Hymenoptera > Tenthredinidae > Ametastegia > Ametastegia equiseti. The sequence continues at coordinate 7,258,227 of OZ022394.1, read as the reverse complement.
CAGACCACTGGTCCCATCCGAAGTTGAAAAAGGCTGTCAAATATGCCTGGAAAAAATGAGCGGCCAGGCACAAGTCCAAGTCCTTGGAACGGACAAAGCTTTCACTTTTAACCATGTATTTTCGCCTGAAGTTGATCAGGAAACTTTCTACAACACTGCTGTTAAAGGGATGATCGATAATCTCTTCCAAGGTAATTGTTCTTTGATAAAATTTACTCTCTTAATCTTACGGCTCGATCGCCACTCGTGAGGCTTCTCTTCAGTGCAAAGAAACTTTTCGATTCACTGATTTCGTTGAGGTATACTGAAATGTAGGATCGCAGAAAAATTTAGGCTTCGGGTGACTGGACTGGGATTCGAACCCAGGTCCTCTCGATTGCCGGTCGAGTGCTCTGACCGCTGAGCTACCCAGGCCCTAGACCCAATCCTTCTACGATCCGTACATGTTCTTGTGTAGAGGCCTCCGATCCCACAGAAATAATAATCAGTGTCGTAGTTCGGACCAACTTAAGTCCAGGAACTCGAAACATTATTCAGGTAGAGAGTAGGGAATTTTCAAAAATGCAATTCTCATTGTACATACATTGAATTGAATAAATTTTTTGGAAAAAGTATTTGCGTTACTTCGATAAAACATTTTTATCACCAGAGATGATTAACGTAATTTGTGGGAAACGGATCCTTAAAATCAAATTGAATTTGAAATTATTAAAACGGATTTATTTTGCGATCCACTAAGTACTGGTTCCTGAAATTTTCACACCGTCATAACAGGTTCTAGTTCCGTATCCGTATCCAACGCAAATGAGCCTGGAAATGAAGTTTGAGTTGATTGGCAATTAATTACATTTTTACATCGTGCACCTCACCTTTTAATTAAATCTCAGATTCATACTCGACTATTATCAGTTGCTTATTTCTGTCGAAACTTAGTAAAATAATTTTCCTAATTTTCCAGGATACAATGTGACAATTTTAGCTTACGGACAAACAGGAAGCGGGAAAACCCACTCGATGGGAACTTGCTGGACTCAAGGGAGTGGAGAGATGGGAATAATCCCGCGAGCAATAAATGAAATATTTGAAATAGTGGAGAAAAAAACTGACTGGGAGTTTCAAATCACAGTATCATTTATGGAGCTGTATCAAGAACAATTGTACGACCTACTGTCCCAAAAACCTCGCGAAAACTGCATAGTCGACATTCGAGAAGATGCTCAAGGAATAAAAATACCTGGCTTAATGGAAATACCCGTTGACGGAACTGCTGCGACTTTTAAGTGTCTGTCTCAAGGCTCGCTGGGTCGAGCAACTGGGGCAACCGCTATGAATTCACAGAGTAGTCGGAGTCACGCAATATTCACCGTCAATATTCAACAGCAAAAGAAAGATGAAGCGTAAGTATCTATCGTCATTTCCCGATCGCAGATAAGCTAGTATTTTGCCACCAGAAAGCATATTTTCACAGTATTTGAATTATAAATATTGTTCGATGACAAAATTTCAGTAATTCTGTTTGAAATCAATCGACTGGTGTATTAAATATCTGAATACACTGTACAATTTATCGAATAATTTCCCAACACAGGAATACGGCGACAACTGCTAAATTCCATCTGGTAGATTTGGCCGGCTCGGAACGCAGTAAGAAAACAAAAGCCACAGGGGAACGTTTCAAGGAAGGTGTGAACATTAACAAAGGACTTCTCGCATTGGGAAATGTTATCTCACAATTGGGCGATGGAAATTCAAATAACTACATTGGCTATCGGGATAGCAAACTTACGAGATTATTGCAAGACTCGCTCGGTGGCAACTCCATGACGCTTATGATTGCGTGTGTCAGTCCCGCTGGTCAGTAAGCACTTACATGATCATAAATAGTATTATATTTCTGAATATGAAAATTGATAGGATTAAAACAATCATTGGATAGAATCTTCCCATAGAAATAATACTTCTTATCAGGTTCAAAGCGTGTCTCCCAATCCGTAAAACTTCCCTACAATTCAATACCTTCCGCAAATTATTCCGATGCTAGCTGTTCCTTAAGTGAAAACTTTGTTGGTATTGCTTCTCATTGTTTTTAACCATTGAATTATGATTATACAGATTACAATTTAGAAGAAACGATCAGTACGTTGCGTTACGCAGATCGTGCACGAAGAATAAAGAACAAACCGATAATAAATCAAGATCCGCATGCTGCAGAAGTAACTAGGTTGAACAAGCTGATACAAGAATTGAGATTAGCTTTGCTATCTCAAGGTAGCAATGTTACCGGTAGTTTGACATGCCCGCCCGAACACCAAGAGCTACAAAGTAAACTGGAAATGCTACAGGCAAAATATAAGAATATGACGGAACAGGTGAAATCAGATTTCATTGAGTTTCTTCACATGAATGAACGTGCTCAATTGTTAGAAAATTCCAATGAAACTATCAAGAAAAATGTAGCGGAACTCCTGGTGCATATCAAAGAAATCATTGATAAATACGACGCAGATCCCAGCAATACTAACGAGCATCGATTGGCATTGGTCACTGTATACAACAAAATTTTAGGTAAAACTAATTTATGGCTTATTTGAATTCTTCACCTGCCGCTTGTCCGAAAGTTAACTAAAATGCTCATATTTTTATTGTAGAATTCCAGAATGACCAAGAACAGACTGCGAAGGAACTATTGCATCACGAGCTCTCCATCGATAAGCAGCCTGTTGCTACCAATGAAGGTGCGCCGAGTTCGAATCTTGGTGACAGCAATAGCGACGAAGCTGATCCTTCGATGATAGATCTGGACGTTGAAGAAGAGGAACATACGCTGCAGCAAGCAGAGAGAAAGGGTGAAATGAACAAGATCAACCGTGAATTAGCTCTGAAAGAAGCATTGGTTTCAAAACTATTGGCCAACTCTTCGCAGATAGTTGAATACTCTAAAGAGATGGAAGAAATGGAGCTTGAGATAAAGAAACTTCAAGCAGAGAAGGAGGAGCTGCAGAAAGTTTTGATGTGTGTCCAATCGAACAACGCTAGCTCTAAGTAAGAAATTGTATTTCGGTATCAGTCCACAGAGTCATAATGCGCTGGACTCATATTTCCAAATTCTGAATGTATCCTTGACCAACACCTTATTTGTTTCAGAATCGCAGAAACACGTAGAAAGAAAGTTCAGGAGTTAGAGAAAAAGATAGGAGAATTATCAAGGAAATGTATAGAGCAAGCAACGCTTATTAAAAAGAAAGAAAGATCCGATGCTCAAGTAAAGAACTTGCTCAATGAAATACAATCGATGAAGCAATCGAAAGTAAAATTGATTCGCTTGATGCGATTTGAGAGTGAAAAATTCCGAAATTGGAAAATTGCCAGAGAGCAAGAAGTGAGAAAATTAAAAAATCATGACAAAAAATTACAGCATCAAATAGTGCGTATGGAAACTCAACACGGAAAACAACAAAATGTACTGAAACGAAAGGTCGAAGAAGCATGTGCAATTAACAAAAGACTGAAAGTGAGTACATAGTATTTAACACATGATAACCCGATAGTGATGATCGAGGCATAAATATATGATGAAATACGTGAAATATACATATATTTTCTAATACTTAGATTTGTTGAAAATACAGGAAGCACTGGAAAAGCAAAACAGAGCCCAACAAAAACGAGACAAATCTGGAAACTCTGTTGGCATACAAGCTTGGGTAACCCAAGAGCTTGATGTGCTCACTAGCACAATAGACGCAGAACGTTCGTTGGAGAGACTGATGCAAGATAGAGCATTGCTGGCCACAACATTGTCGAAATTTGAAGCCAATAAGGACAAATACGACCCCGTCACCTACCAAAAACAAGTTTCGGAACTCACAGAAGATCTGCAACTGCGCAGCGCCCAGATAGCAGATCTGCAACAGAAGATCGTTGCCTCTGATCAAGGTGAAGATTTCACCTTGACTATCTAGACAAAATTAACCCTTTGTGGCCACACCTTTGTAGAATAACTAAGTTCTCGCAGTGGGTAAAATTTACCTAGCCAAGTTTTAAATGGTTGCTGTGTGAAAACTATCAGTCCGATCGACATAGCAAAAATACTGAAAATAATTTAAACTTTCTAAAACATGTGTGTAAAGTAGTTGGGTCAAAATTCAAATCAGAACATGTTCGAAAAAAATCGTAAATAGGTAAATTAGTCAAAAAATACACCTCTTTACTCAAAGAATCAGAATTTCTTGAATTTTTAATATTCTCAAGTCAAATTTAAACTGAATTTCGCGTCACATATGGTACTTTTAGGAAAAAAATAGTGGCATAGTGCACGTTTGGACACAGGTATTTATTTCGCCACGTGTAGAGGATCGATTTTGGAGTAAAAATGAATGCGGATTTATCTGAAAAATATAAGTGGGGAAAATGTGCGTTTTTGCTGAAAAAAAATCGTAATTAATGCATTTGTTGAATATTTCTTACTCAAAATGAGGTCCGGGTAAAATTTAACCCGGGTAGCCACGGAGGGTTAATTGTAATGAGGTATTAACTCTAATTTTCTTATACTTTTGTAGAAAACAAAACGAAAACTCGGTTGAACGTGATACAGTCAATGACGGATGCGAAAACTGCTTTGAAAACACTATTTGATATTGCTGCTGAAACGAGGAGAAGCCAGTTTGCCAAGAGCTATCAATACGATGACCTCATGGTGAGTGCTGAAAGCTGTATCAAGATTTCAATCCTTCTTTTTACAATCTTCAATTAATTCCTCATTGTTTCTAGGAGGAGAATGATGCGCTGCGTATGAGGATACGTCAAATGGAGCTCCAACAAAAAGAGCAGGCAGCTAAACAGCGAGAAAAAGAATTAAAATTCCAAGCGGAACAGGAAGACATTGTATCAGGCCTACTTGAACAGCTACGTGGATTCGCTGCTGCAGCACCAGAGAAAAAAGAAGAACCTCGCACCCCGACTGAACAGCAAAACAATGTAAGTGGATGGCGTGGTAGTTAATAACCGTTTTTCGACAAAAAGTCACAACTTGTGATTCTTTACTGATATATTTTTTTCTATTATCAATACAGAATTTTAAAAAACGACCCAAAGTACGCAGAGAGTTGGAACTCATTCAGCAAAACGTCGAAGATTATCCCTTTACGGATGACAGTATTTTGGAAGACGATGTAGAAAAGGATCCAGATTGGACCAAAACACCACTTTATAATAGAATCAGCAAGATCATGGTTAGCATATTATTAACTACGGAGATTCAAAACTGATAAAACATTTCAGTTTCTAGATTTTATTGACCATTTCTTTTTTTCCAGACTGTTAATGGAGAGTCAAGTTCGGAGAGCGGAATCGCCGGTAAAAAGCGATCCTCAGATGGCGATATTAAGTGTGCCTGTAAAACCAAATGCACAACGCGATTATGCAGTTGTAGAAAAAACGAGTTGGCTTGTGTAAATTGCAACTGCAATCCGGAGATTTGCCTCAACAAGGACAAAGAGAATGTAAGATATTTTATAGAACAAAATTCGTCAGCTTATTTTCACTTCATTTTATCAAAATCGTCATCACTTTTGCCATCTTGCTCTCTAATACTAATGCACAATACAATCTACTCTACGACCACGACGATGTGTGTTATCACCTGATTTTGGCGACGGAAAATTAATTCAAAATGCCGAATGATATTACCCAACTTGAGATAATACCTAATATTGAATTGATTCTGTCTTTTCAGATTATTAGGACGAAGTTTTTCTCCGAAATCCATGAGACTGATGTCACTGCAGACTCTTCCCAAGAACCAAGGTAGGGTAACCATATTTCTGAATTTTATGCAGCATTTAGCAAACAAATTGATTAAACGATCTCTACAGCTGCTATACGTATGCTGGCAACAATAGGTAATACATCTATGAAGGATATCATCGCATTGCTAATTCATATATGTATGTATAATATTGCAGACAGAAGAAGATACTGCCACCACGGTCGAAAAAATCGAAAATTCAAAACACGACTGTACATCTTGAAACAACGCCAGAAAATCAAACTCATATTATTAATTCCGACGAGATGAGCTCGTAAAAGTTCCACAGCTTGCGTTTAAGACGCAATATGTTATTGTACAATATTTTAATGAAAAACAATTGTCTAACTTTGACCACTAGAAAAAATAAATCAGTTTTATACGTATCATTTTTGTTTTTCAATGTATATTCAACACCGAGCATCAAAATCAGTGATGTTGAGGTTCTAGCTAAACCTATTTAACACCATTACTCACGTTAGGAAATCTAATATTTTTAAAGATCGATATCATTCGTTCAGTCATCTCATGTTTTGTATTCGTCCGTCCTGTTGAAGTTATTCAGATATTCTTCGGAAGAAGGAATTACATTTTTTTTATGTCTTCATTTCAGCCGTGTACTAAACTGAAAATATTTTATAACGACTAAATGAATTAATTACAATTTTTTTCTAGTCACAACCATTAATTAAGCAGGGGAAACAGGGCTTGCACTGATATACTTTTTTAACTTTTGTTTACGTTTTTTCTGACCTCTTGCTACTTTTTACTATTTTTTCCAAAGGATTACTTGTCCGATTATCATATACAAAAATCATGAATTTTCACCTCCGGATGCGCAGCTAACTGAACATCGTTCTGGTTCTGACTTTGTACCGACAACCAGCTATAGTTATTGAAAATAAATCTTTTAAAAATACTTTTCAAATGCATGAATTCATTTTCAGGTAAATTTGTAACCTATGAACACATTCTACTACCGTGTATGCCTGTTATTGACTATTTTATGTATAAATGTCATCTTCTTTTTACCACTTTTCTCATATTCAGGTATACAACCCTATTGTTGGAAGCCCGGAAGGAAGCGTGATAATGCGAGCAAATAAACTGTCCTCGTTCGTTCATTCAGATCCTTTAATTCAGCATGTACGCTTTCGGGAAGTAGCCAAAACTGTCCCTCGTCACAATTCCGTATTGGTCAGTGTCTGTTCGAAGATGTGAATAATAGATCGTTGGTCCCGAGATCGCTCGTAAGAAATTTCTTCAACATTTTGAATTCGAATTATACAATACAGTCGAAACTACCAATGAGAATTGAGAGCAAGGGAACCCAACCTTCATCTGTGGCTTCAATCCGCTTCATCGTACCAGATGAAGAAGACCTAACCTTCAAAAGTCAAGAACACGTGTTTCCGTGATACCGTAATCATAATCGCGTTCTCTTTACATACATCTTGGAAAAATTGATGCAAAATGGGTAAAGGGCACAGGCATCAAAAGAATTTGAAATCTGAAAAAGCGAAAGTTAAACTAAAAGCGAAACATTTGCCGAAAGGTCTTAATGTCACTGATACATCTTTTAAGGTTAAAAAAATTTTGATAAGAGAACAGTTGAGGAGTCAAAATGAGTCGGAAATAGTCAGCCGACGAAATCTCAATATAAAGGTATATATTACTGCGATACTATACAATCACTTGTATACTTTATAATTTCATTTATTTCCAACTTCAACGTATCGGCTCGATGTTATTTACAGGAATTGATAACACGACTTCATCACTACAACAGTTCGGTTCGTCAAGAGGCCGTAAAAGGATTAAAAGACATATTATCACAGCATTCATCTAAAATCTTGAGCTCTCAACTCCATTCATTGCTACAAAGTATTTCAGCCTTGTCCCTTGATAGGGAAAAAACTGTTAGACGAGATTCCTTGAAAGCATTAAGCTTGATTTTAAATCCCGTATCGAACGATCAGCTAGAACCATTTTTTGATGTAATCATATCGTATTTGAGTTGCGCCATGACTCACATAGACCCTTCGATAAAACAAGATTCTCTATTGTTTTTGGATGTCTTGGCAGAAAATTGCGGCTCTCTACTAGCGCGAAACAGTCATAAAGTATTGCCCAACTTTTTGGACATGATTTCAAGACTTCGAACTGAGTCTAGAGTAGAAAGACAACTGACAACTACATTGAACCATAAACAGACCAGTATTAAATGGCGAATAAGTGTTTTAAGTCGATTAAGTATCATATTGTCATCTATGATTAATGTCAAAAAGTATCAAAGGCCAGATAATAAAGATCATAATTCTACGGAAGAAATAATACAGGTCACAGATAGTGCGCGAAATATTCCACTATTTAAAACAAATCCTTTGAGAGTAAATCATCTGAACTTTGGCAAGGGGCAAGACTTGAATATCAAAGTTGGCAATAACGTGGAACTAGAAGAATTGAAGAAATTTATTCAAGTTCTAATGCCGCTGATGATTGAAAGTTGGATTGAAGTTTCGCCGCAGCAGAAGGGGATGGTTCAGTCGAATCTCGTCATTACCAACGAAGCTTCAATTCTGTTGAATACAATAATGAAAATAATGGAACTGTTAGTTGAATACATAGATATATTCGAATCTGAATGGGGTATAAATACCATTGGGATCTGGTTCAGTGATAATTTTCGAAACACGTTTGAAAAGAATATCTTGGAGAATTTCCCCTACTGTGAGATGAAAACGTTTGCCAAGTTGAAGAAAAGACAAGAAGATTTCACCTCCGTTGATGTCAATACTAAATGTTTAGAACAAAATTTGGCTATTTGTCACATACACATATGGCTATCTTCTAAAAACTTTACTAACGCTGAAAATGTATCTTTGAATATACTGCGGTATTTAACTGGTATGTACAATTATAGGTCATGGGGAAGTTTCGAGTCTAGATCTTAAGATCTCGTTTCTTATTTGACGAGCGAATCAAATCGTTTTTGTTCTTTCTTGCAGAAAGACTCGAGGATTGGTCAAGCACAGATAATTCAGCTTTACCTCAATTGACGAGATCCCTAAAATGCTTGTTTCTTCGAGCTAGCAAGATTTGGTACTCTAACAACATTAGTTTGGGAACAATATTACAGGCTTTGATTGAGGTTCATTTGCAGCATTCGAAAAAAGAGCTACGAGCTCGTTTGTTTCCAATTCTCTTCAAAATCGTGATGAATCATGATTTATTGGAAATTCACAGGTACCTAATGTATACCAATGATAATGAATTCAGATACTTTTTTCAAATCTGTATGGACCGAATCCATTGCAGAGCAATCAAAAAGAGCTGGAATAAATTATTAGTTCGAGTTACAGAAAAGTTTCCTATTCCTATAGCATGTCGTAGGGCATCGCAAAAGAAAAACGTCATGAAATTACTTCCATGTCATGTAATGAACTATGAAGTAATTCGTATGTATCTCAAACGAATTATGGATTTTTTGTGTTACAGAGAACCTGCATTCAAAGAGTTTATTGCTTCGCTGCCAAATTTCTTGCTCAAACATAGTATCCGAGAAGAAACCATAAAAATGTGTAATAAAGTTGTATTGCAGCACAGAAAATGGGTTGAAAATAGTCTGCGAGATAAACACAAAGAAATCATTGGTAAGAGAGGTTTCAATCAGCTGAAACAAATAATTTTTACCCACATACCGATCTGGGATACTATCATTCTTAATTGTGACAATTATTTTCAGAAAATGCAAAAAAAATTGAAATCATTGGCTCCGACGACGAAAAACGATCCCGTCTCTCCATATGTAATTTGTTCTACTTTATGGATGGACAAGTATATTACTGAAGCGTGAAATTATAGTGTACTAACGATTGAATAAGTAATAATTGTATAATAGGTAATGTGTCGATACTATGTATACATTTTGCATTGATTAAACGGATACGAAATATAAATGAAATATTTATGCTTGATGTAAATTATGCATATCACACACACCTTTCTACTAATTGTAAGTAAAAATAATCTCTTATAAAATGATCAAAACAGAAGTTTAAACTCATCCGCTTGTCTGCTCACTTATAATAGATATTTTAGCTAGAGTCAAGTCCTTGTTATAAATCAGTTATCGCAAAAAGCTATAATCATCTAAAAATCCTCAAATTAATGTCAGATTGCAAAAAAACGAATCGACCGATTAGATTGAGATTTTGGCGTAAAATCATATATGAGTTCAAGATACACGATAATGTATTAATTCTAGTTTGTTTTTAGTATGTAATTCAGTTGAAGAGACAATTGAGGAATCTCTATCTTGTATTATAAGAGCGAAAAGTGGGTGATTGAATTATAATTCCGTAGGTATGCGGAGTAGGATGAAGAAAAGTAATATTCTATAGTTTAAGAAAAAGATTCTTCAACAATTTATTGGTAATATGTACTGACAGTGCCCTCTATAACCCAGGTTTTGTTCAGCGTATGTATAGACAGAATATTCATAACAATAATTGATCTATACTAACGTAAGTATAGCATTATGCAAAATGGATAATATTTTTTTTTGTTTTCATGGATTTGGGAGTACGGAGTTCATTGCCTAATCTCCCCTAAAATTCAATATTACAATTTCATTTGTTAGATAAATAGATAAATATATGTACCATCATCATCATCATCATCACTATCTTGTATATCAATCATTAATTCTTAAATTCTAAAATTGATTCGTTAGTGCTAAACAGTCACTAGAATTGCATACAAATATTTATATTCATCTAGCATGCGATCCCCTTGACCCTTACACCTCAATTTTTTATTTAATTCTTTTTTATTCATTTAAGTTTCAAATTTCGGTCACAGAAAACCGTTTCATTTTTTTATCATTTGTGTCATTGGATTGATCAATCAATTAATTCTATATATGTATATTATATATTAACGAGCGTGCTTCATAATCCTGTTGCTCAAGAATTCTTATTTTCAAAATTTCGGATAATGTTCAAATTCTTATTCACAAACAAACTGGAATAGGACTTTGATAATTGATTGTTTACATTATTTTAACGAATTTTTCGACTGCATTTGGCATTTTATTTTATTTTTTCTCTAATTCACGCACAGCTGCAAAAATTAGCTAATTTCATTCCCGAACAGCACAAGCAATTTCGATTATGTCGCGAGGGTTTCATACATATTCATTTATTTATTTTTTTTTTAAATCTCAAAGTGTATAAAATTATAGAAAACAAAAACTGCTCCGGTTGTATATTTAAATGCATAGAAGCAATGGAGTAAACGAAAAAGGGTAAAAAAAACAAACAAACAGAAAACAAATAAACATGAGTAATAATTTGACAATTATAATAATTATGAATATGGACATGCATTAGGTAATTATCGATTCTAACAAGTTCTCAATTATTCCGATCACACGTAGTTCTACATCCATATATCAATTGATCAATACGTTTTTAGTGAAACGTTATTTAATAATAAATATCTCTATAATAGTTTAAACATGATAGTTATTACGCCATAGAAGATTTGGCTTTGAGGGTATGATGATAGAAAACATGCAGAACGTATGTATGTATGTGAGAATGTCTGACATAGGTAATTATAAGTGGAAATACGTTACGTCAATGGCAACACAGTCTCATTAGATAGTTAAATAAAATAGAAAATGAAAGAGCATAGGTCAAATCGCGCCCTTTATTTCATGTCTTTCTTTTACCTATTTAGCGCTATCCACGTTTGCTTGCGAAATACTATTATTTATATAATTTATACTTTTATACTTTTCATTTTATATTCATATAGGTATATATGATTGAATCACAACCGACAGAACACACAAGTTCTACACTGCCACACATTCTTATTTTGTAAACCTACATAATGTACCAGTATGTATTTATTATGCAAATGCTATATTCTCTTCAGTCAACCATTCAACTCTTTCTCATACGACTGCTTCTTATTCTTATTCTTCTTTTTCCTATGTCAATTTTATGAGCAATAATATTGATTAGCGACCAACACCAAACTCTCCAGCATCGTCTTCGGTAATGTCTCCGTATTGCCATATGTTGCGGTGACTCTTTTTCGCCTCTTGTTGAGCTGCTTGGTATTCGCCGATCTGAAAAAACGAACAAAGTTGTCAAAAATTTATCCTCTCACTCCATTCGTAATTTTTGAATAATTAATCACGTAATTGAACAAACTTACGAGTTTTGCCAGCCTCTTTTCACGGCGATTCTCAGTCAGCAAGAATCCTTCCAATATAAGAGCTTTCGCGACATCTTCTTTCGTCGTCGCATCGACTAACGTAGCTGCAGCAAGATTGTTAATTTTGTATTCAACGTTCAATAACAAAGTCTTTCCCGCTGTATCTTGCTGTAGCATTTCAACGGCCAACTTCTTGTAGTCGCTCTGTAAAAAAAATTATATAATTATCGTTATACATCAACATGTTTTCATTAGCGCCGTGATCATTTTCTATAAAGTGTATTTCGCCTCTCAATAATCCAATTTATAAATTTCCACATAGTTCTTTAATCACATCAGGTTTTTTGTCGAGGTCTGAATTTGACCCGATTTTGAATTAGCGATAAAACCTTACAGGAAAGGTATTGTCTTATTTTTCTATTAAGATTCGAAAGATTTGGGTAAAAAAATAACAAAATGAATACATACGTCGTTGGGAAGGGTGACGTAGGCCAAAACGTATTCTGTAGCGAAGGGTTTGTCAGTAGCGAAAGAACCTGGCATAGCGGCAACTCTGGTAACGTTTAACGTCTCTCTGTTGCCATAATCGATGTAAAAGACGCTGATATTTGGTCCAGATACTTTTTCGATTTTGACGCGATACCATTGATCATCTTCTGTGAATTTGGCAACTGCCAAGTCTCCTCGTTTAGGATTATAAGCACCGGGAAGCGGAGGGTTGGCGGTAAGTTCCTGACGCAAACGCGAGAGAAGTCCTTCGAGAACATCACCTTGATCCACATGTTGAGCGTAAAAGTGTAGCTCCTCCGTTACCTCAATAACCAACACTTTGTGATAATCGACTTTTCTTTCCCCGGTATGCACTTCTTCCTCTGGCTTTTCTACCTCAGTTTCTTGTTCGACGTGATTTTGCCAGATCTGAAATACCCAATTCAGTAATTAAATGAAAAGTAATAAATTATCTGAACAATATGTAATTTACTTGCATTATTAGCAAATCTTCTTTGATTTCAATAAAATTGATAAATCGGTAAATCCCACCTTAAGTTTGGCCTCCTTGGCACGGTCTTGGGCGGTGGTAAGTTCTCTGTAATATTCGGTATGCTCTGCTGTTGGATGAACAGAAGCTAGACCAGCCTTGACGAGAGCAACTGATAAATTAACGCCTTCGATCCATAGCCAACCGATGAAGTTACCTCCCTTTGCGTCCATGGATATAACTTGAATCTGAACTTCTCTTTGAAGGCATTTTTCCTTAGTAAAGTTTAAGGCTTCTTCGCCAAAAGGTGCACCTTCAATGGTACCTGCACCACCTGGAGCTAGACGTGGTCCTCGCGGTGCGTTTATACCAGCCAAAAGGAAAGTAATCAGGCAAGATTCTTTGCCAAGATATAATCTAAGCCGAGAACCGCTTGTTACAAACTCGACGATAGCTTCGTTTAATGAACGTTGCAAATGGGGAAGGTAGCGTTTGGCTTTGATCACGTCTCCGGCAACATCCGTAACTCTGTGAGCGAGTATTTTCTCTTTTCCATGTACTCCGGCCAACGATTTCATCGCTTTATTCTCTGCGACTAACAGGTCGTTATAGTGCGCCGAACGCATGTCGTCTTTCGGTCTGTACCTCAATACCGTTGCCAATCCTTTGGAAATCATTGCCTCAGCTACGTTGCTATTGATTATACAAAAAATTGATGTAATTAGGTGAGAAATGAATGAATTATTTCAATTTCAAGACAAGAGTAAACCTAACTAAGTGTGTTTGTTGATACAATAAGAATTTTAATAGAAGATCTTAGACTTTAGGGAAGTACTTAAATATCAGCGGGGGTTTAGGGAAACGGAAGAAAAATAGCTGGGTTCTAGGGAATCTCGGAATGGGCTGTGGACTTGAGGTTTCGTCAAATTTATCAATACTTACATTTTGCCAATTGTAACGGTACAGCAGATTTTTTCTGGCAAACTGTCCCTGGCAGGTTGGATATAGTCTACGACAACCTTAACTTGTTTGCCGATGAGTTTTTTGCGAAGAAATTCACGGGCTTCAAACATCCAAGGAATATCGTATAAATTGCGGAAGTCTTTTGGTCTGGTCGCAGCCTTTCCATCTTCTCCAACAGGTCCTTTCGGAGCGCGAACACTGCTGAGAAATACTTTCTTGGTGGTTCCGCAAGGCATGGTTTTCACAATCAATGCATCACCACCAGCAATTTCGATAACTGTGGCGTTGAATTCTTTCTCCTTACTGGATATTTGGGGACTTGACGGAACGTAATCCTTCCAAATACGCAGCTTGTTTTCTTTCGCACTTTTCTCTGCTTGGTAGAGCTTATCTGCGCCAGATTTCATGAATGCCATCGACCAGTCGACGCACCTTGCAAAACCTTCGCGCAACAGAGCTTCGGCAATGTTTCCTAAAACCATTTGAATCCATTAGTAGTTTGTCACAAGATAAATTAACGATTCAGTCGAACAATCCTGGATTAGTTTGATTCAGAGAAGCAAAAGAATTCAAATATTTTAATATTTTTGTAGGGCACTCTTAGTTCTGATCATACTACATAGTAAGTCAGGTGGAAAATGCTCATTTATATACCTCTGCCACAATCTCACCTCACCTAAATATTACTGAGGAAGTTCATGGCGGAGGAGATTTATGCTGTGTAAAGAAAATCTTGAATTTCTATTATATTTCCTTAAATTCAGGGCATTTGAGAACTGGGTATTCAATCATTTTGTTTCACTAATGTCTTGAAAGGTTTCAATTTCGAAAAATTTCCAGACTTAATTTAGTAAATTACACATGAAATTTTAATGATAGTCTCTGATCAAATAATTGAATCAAAAATTACCTTTCGGATGGATAATGCTGCCAACAAAGTTATTGTTGTTGACAGACTCGAGTACGATTTCGATGTCCCTCTGGAGTAGCCTAGATTCAACGAAGTAGCGAGCTTCTTCAGCGAAAGGTACAACGACAGAATGGTCGGGTCTTCCCTCTTCGAGTTTAAAACCAGGGCATCTGATGCCAGAGATCATCAGCGTTATGTGATAAAAGTCAGGTAGCAAGAAGGCTCGAACCGTTGAGCCGTCTCTAACATGTTCGATAACAGCTTTGACTGGTTTTCCTCCAAGTTTATCGACCAGATTACGGGGATTTTCTGTCGACCACTTGATGTCTCTAATATGTTCTGACGAAGACGTTCCCGACCATTTTCCCTTGCCTGCTGCTTTTGCCGCATCTTCCAATTCGTGAAGGCGTGCTAATTCTGGGGAGATATTACGCACTCCTTCTCTTCTAACTGTTACCAAACCCTCGGATACCAGGGATTCGGTGATGTTCTCTCCGGTCGTTGTATCTGAAAAGTAATCATCATTTTTATAAGATAAGAGGTGAAGATACCGACTATTTTAATCTACAGTGTTGTTGTTTGTGATATCATGTAGCTGTGGGTTAAATATTCATACGTATGAAACTTGAATAAGAATTTTGGAGTCGGTATTTATTCGGTAAATATAAAAATAAACAAATTAAACTGTTATGATGTTAGTTTGATGAGAATTTTGAGCGACTTTTCTTGTTTGATTGTTTGGTTTTTCGTTGCCGATTGTGAACTTGATATTACTTAAGATAGTGACTAAGATAGTGTTCCACTAAGGTAAACTGCGAGACAGAAAAGAGAAAGTATCTCTGTTCAGAAAGAGGTAGACTACATGTAATATGAAAGTGTGAATCAGAATTTGGTAATTAGGAGAGCACATGCTGGTCGAACTTTCAAAAAATTAGTTCACATCTTAATTTTGTTACCGAATGCTCTATTCGTGCTTTACAAAGTGATTTCGTAAAGGTAATGATCTATCAGTAAATTCCATTGGAATTATTGTGGGATGAAATTCAAGATTTTGCTTTGGCATTCAAACGATATTAATTCTAATATATTTCTATCAAACAGTTTCAGTTATCGAAGATATAACTCTAGAAAAACGCCCCTCAAAATTGGGTGTCGATTTCTACGGTCAGTTCGGATGTGAAGTTCGGTTTTCCGATTAACAATACAGCTACGTAATTGCAAACCGGTATTTATCCAAAACACGAAGAGGTGCTCGATTCAATGGAAAATTTTTTGCCTGGAGATATACCAATGCCATCTGAATAAAACGCTAAGTTTGCTTGGAGAAAATGCTACCGTTTAAACAGCTGTTTGAATTTAAGCATGACTAATCTCACCTTTCCCAAGCCAAACAACTCCGTATTCTCTTGTAGCGTTCGGAGGCTTTTCACAAGTGAATACAACTTCCTGTCCGATAAGCTTTTTTCTAAGAAACTCTCTGGCTTCCCAGGCGTAGGGTTCGTCTTTAGTTTCATCGGTGCTGAAATAATCAAAAAGGTAACATTGGCATCTATCGGAATCCACGTGAGCCAAGAACAAAAAGTAGCGTAAAGCTCCAAAGAATATTCATAATCGAATCACATCGGATACTGACTTGCCGGTTGCTCGACGTCCCAACTTCGGAGCAGTGATGTTAGAAAAAATCAGCTGTTTCTCCGGGGGTGGTCCTCCCTTAGGCTGGTCACGGATAATGATACAATCGCCGGACAGAATCTGAAACAAAGGTTAAAAACTTCAATAAAGATCGAAGAATAGTTTCGGAATATATTTTCCGAAATAGACGTGAAAAGGTGGAAAATATCGTCGGCTATTTGGGTGTAGAGAAATCGGTGTGTTTGTGTGAAACATATGTGAAGGATTTTTGGAGAGATTAAATTTGACGTTTTGTTTTATTATTGGAGTGTCTAGGCTCTGGTTTGTCCCTCATAGTTTTGAAAAAGCGTAATTTTTCGGTAGAAAACGATCGCCCTTCTACATCCGCGATAATTCGAGGTTAGTTATCATAACTGATCCCGATCCGCCTCGATAACATATGCCTGAATCTCGAGGTCTCGACCACCATGCTTCTCTGCCAGCAAAGCAGCAATAGGAGCCGAGGGGTGAATGAAAATGGGTGGATTTTCATTGAATTTCATGACTTTATACAGGAAAAAGAGTCGATGTGACGAGGGGATAGGATATAATATTTAAGAAATATCATAACTTACCTGTTTCACGATACCGCGTTTCGTCTGTACTTGCGGAGTGGTACTAGTGTTGGTGCTCATGATGCAGCTGGAGGATATCTCGACGGTAGTATTATACGTACGATATAAAAATGAAGAAAAGTAAATTAAAAATTAAAGAAGAATTAAAAAAAATAAAATGAAAAAAAAAAGAGAATACAAAAATTTTTATATCCGATGTGCAATCACGTGACTAAACACAGTCTTTAATTTACTTTGTCTCTTAACTTCCAACTCTACGAGGCAGTGAGTGTTTTACGGTACTGAGAAAATAATATTCGTTGGATTTAGTGCGGCGAGAGGTTTATACGATATTTCGCATCTTTTCTAGCGGTGATCTGATTCCCGGTTAGGTAGGTAGGTATGTATGTTGGTTGTACTATCGTATATACTCGGTCATACCACAACCACGTATTCTCGGGTATGTATACGGTAACAGTCGCCGCGGCGGCACGAGCGCGATCCTACAACACACGGATGTCAACGGAACCTTTTACTACTTTGTTGGTGGTGATGTGGCAACACGCGACACACGACGCGTCACACTCTAACGAGCGATTCCCGAAGTTTAACAATTTCCATTACATTATTATGACACGACCGCGACGCTACTATATACCCCGTCGTCTCTACAGCTGCACGTGTTTATACCTATACGATTTTTTGCCGAAATGAAATGTCAAAAAATAAAATATTTTAATATCATATATTTGTATTACTTTTATCTTTATCTCTAATTGTTTTTTTTTCCAAGAAACACTTCTCGTTACAATAAAAATATCTAATTCTTTATTGAATTTGATTGATGTCATAAATTATCGCATTAGGTCAACAATATTATCCCAACTTTGTCTATTTTTTTGGACCTTTGCTTGTTCTTACACAAAATGCCAGTTTTTGAGTATGGCAATTTGTCAACATAGTCTGAGATGATCTTTAATCATTCTTTTTATATCGTATAGAAATAATGAATTTCAAGTCTTCAACAATTGGATTACAGGCCGATTAGCAATGAGAATGCAGATAGAACGTAGAATTTGAATATCTGATGGCAGTACATGTAATAGTACGTTTAAATTTCAGAAAAAAAAAAAATGGGGCCGAACATCAGAGATAGCGACTAATTTTATTGTCTACTTGGGATGTATTTGTTTTTCAATTATTTGAAAATTAACATCAAAGGAAATGTAGCAACGTATTTTTCCGTTCGTTATAGATAATAGTTGATATGCAAATCAAGTACTAAATCGTTGCCTTTAAGACGAAGGTAAACAAAGGTAATTTGCAACTGAATATAAAATGCCGGATAATGTGTGTATGGAATATAGTCAGATAATCGATATCAATCACATTTTATTTCTATATGTATACAAATAT
This sequence comes from Ametastegia equiseti, assembly GCA_963989295.1. Taxonomy (NCBI): domain Eukaryota; kingdom Metazoa; phylum Arthropoda; class Insecta; order Hymenoptera; family Tenthredinidae; genus Ametastegia; species Ametastegia equiseti. The sequence continues at coordinate 7,239,697 of OZ022394.1, read as the reverse complement.
ACATACAGTAGTCAATGTCAATAGATTTAAACGATAGAATTTACTTCTATATACATACTGAATATTGGATTAATTCATTATATTTATTTAAATACAATTGGAAATAATGGTAAATTCATTCATTCATTCGTTTATGTGATAAGTTTTAGCTCTTCGTGTATCGAAATACAAAATGATTGATGATTACCAATAAGTATCAATATTTGATAAATTTACGAAGAAGAATATTTCCTCAAATGAAACACATAATTGTGAAATCGTCGATATAGCCGGATACAATAATGCAATATGCGAATGAACGTATACATAGGTATGAAATTCAAATAATGGAAAATCACTCACTCCTTCCCTCGTTTCAAATCATATTACTTTCAATTATAATTAATACGACATTATTCCATTGACTCGGTGTTATTTTATAATAATAAACAACAATAGAGAAGAGACAACTGTTTTCAATTATTGCATTATATGAGTAACGGAAATTCAATGTTTTAATAATAATAATAATATATCAATAGTCTTGGACTGATTCGTAATTGTTGTATTGGGACTGATCTGGACGACCGTTACTATCTCCGTCAGGTATACGGTACTTTTCCTCGTGTTCGTCTTCGTACTTGACGGCCGCCTCGTTGTAAGATGTTGAATAATTGTTACTATAGTCCGGATAATCTGCAAACAAAGATCACACGATTTTTAATTTTCCTCATTAAACGCGTCCGCATTTTCCCTGACTCATGAGACTCAAGAATTTGAGGAAAATTCATGGAGAATTCAGTTTAATAAAATAAATAAACGAATAAATGATTCTCACCATCGAGGGGTTCTTCTTTAATGCGAACTTCTTTGACGTCTTCGTCTTCTCGGTCGCCGCGATCCTTTCTTTGCTCTTTACGTTCACGATCACGATCCCGACGATCGCGTTTACGTTCTCTATCACGTTCGCGATCCTTGCTACGAGATCTCCTGCGTTTGCGTTCCCTGTCACGATCTCGATCACGTTCTCGCCTCTCTCGAGGACGTTCTTCTCTTTCTATTTCCTCAATATCCGGATCTGGTACTCGCTCTCGACTACGTCTACGTTTACGATCTCGCGATCTGCTCCTCGACCGTCTCTTACGCTCTCGTGATCTTCTTCGTTCTCGGTCTAATCCACGATCACGTTCTCTGTAATAAACCAGTATCACAATTTCGTCATTAGTTTTTAGCAAAACTTTTTCAAATTCCAATTCAATTACGACAAAAATTGAATTATGAATCGCTTCGTAAATCCAATGACCAGAAATCCAAAGGGTTTTCAAATTTAGAATTTTGAATAAATTATTCAATTGATAATAATAATACGACGGATGTCAGTTTATGAATTTACCTTTCTCTGTCTAGTCCACGACCGGTAGCTTCGCGTTCTCTTTCTAACCGATAGCGTTCTCTTTCACGTTCGTTGTCTTCTCTTCCAGAGTGTTTGATGTTGACGTCAGGTCCGCCTCTACGTGTACCTCCAAGTCCACCGCCAAGTCTTCTTGGTAGCCATCCCTTAACTGTCCTAGCTCGTTCCACATCAACCAACACTCTTCGACCATCTATTTTCTTACCATCCGCATGTTTATACGCAGCTAAAATAATTAATAGCTCGTTATCAGGTGATACAAATATGATACACGTACCTGAGTGGGAGCACTTTTTTTTTCTACCATATGAAATTATCAACAAATCTCTTTGTATTTGAGTTTCAATCATCCTGCCTCAAAGTTACAAGCCATTAGCTATTGATTTTGAGTACAGAATGAAATTTGGAATATAAAGAAAACACGGTTTTCTTTCGCGTCAAGAATTTTTATGGAAAATATAATCGATAAATTAACAGTAAACGGTATTTTTAGTATTTTTGTGATTGAGAAACGATTCACGAGATTGCGAGAGATTAATGAATCACTAAAGTACAGTAATAATTGCTGGATTTAGATGAAATATGTACGTATTATAACTTATGCCCCTACTCAGGTAAAAATAATTGTGTTTTTGCAAGATACCTACGTACGAACGGGGAGCTGGAAATATATGTATATTTTCTCCAATAGATTTGTCTAAGAACCACAATATCTCTTCGCATCTAAGTCATCTTACCCAATGACCATACTATTATAATAATATTCACCAACAATGAAGGGGGTGAAGCACCTATTCGTTTGATGGTCGACGTTTTATTAGACCAACTTATAACGCGTGTTATTCTGTTTTCATCAAAACAGAGTAAAAATTCTTTAAACAAATGCAAACTCTATAATTAACATGAGATTTTCAAATATATGCAAAATAGAAACGAAATCTTGAAAGCAAACATCCTAAAATACAATGTTTATTACGTTTCATCAAGATTTCACAATATTTCAACAATCATTCAGAAAAACCTCGAATGTTAGATACAGAATTGTAAAATAATGCGTTTGAATAAAGATTTTCAACTCCAACTTAACAGCAGATAATTACAACGGGTTGTTTATTAAGTTGATATAATAAGTCAGCTATGAACGCGTAGTTGCCACAGCACCTTAATTCTAGAAAATTACTTGATATTTTTTTCTTTAGATTTATTTCATTTCATGTTTTTTTCTTATTTTTACTTATTTTTTTTTTCTCAGAAAAGTATAGCAGATACAAAAAATACCTACCGCGGCTACTTACGTACGGAAGTTAAGACACAAACTTTAGGTACTTTTTAATCGTGAAACGAACTTGGTAAGTGACTCGCGGGGATAGAGTAGGCCAGAGCGCGTACGCTATTCATTGGGAAGGTGCCCAGTCTTCGTTTGTTCGTTCAATCTCCGGAGAAGATTATTTTGTTTTATTTTTTTACTCATTACCTGGTGCGCTTTTGTATATATTTAATATATTACTTACAACCAAACCTCGCGCATATGTAATGTATGTACTTGATATTTTAACTTCTAAACTTGAGTTTAACATGACATTATAATATTAATTAGCGACTTTACATGGTTTTTTCCCCATTTTTACCGTTAAGATTTTTCATTTTTGTGTGTCAGAAAAAAAATAGATATATTCCCATCTGCTCACAGAATCATACCACTTACTCATATACATACATACATTTTTATTTACTTTTAAAACACCCATGAGAAGTGAATTTGTTCTTTTTTCTCTTTTTTTTTCTTCAAGGAAAAGCTGTGTACGGTAAATTAGTATTCCATATAGAAATTGCCGCTAGGTAAAATACTTACTACTTACAAAAACAAAAAAAAAACAAAAAAATACGAATTGCGATTTATTATTTGTGCTGTCGTGATTAGTTTTCAAGATTTTTTCTTTTCAATGATTTTTCGAATACGATATATTCGTCTTTTTTGTAACATCTTGCAATCATTTTGCAATGAATGAAGAAAAAAAAATAAATAAAAAAATTCATGACTTTTTTCACGATACTGTTATAATAGCAAAGAAATTATTAGTTTTTATATTTCTCTACGAGAACTAAGAAATCACGTATCAATTTGATAATTATCGTGAATAATAATTTTTCTTGTCCTCGAGAATTTGTTATTTTTTTTATTGCAAGGATACCGAGTGATTTTATGTTTGAGGAGAGTGTAAGACTACAGTGATTATTGGTATTGGAGACAAATGTCCATTTATCGCTTCCCTGAACCTCCTTACGTTGACTTATTCCTAATACTAATAAAAATTGATCAATTTCAATGTGGAACACGAATTTTGCGTACATCAATTTTTCAATCGAATACTATATACTGTTTCAAGAAGGGGTGTTCCTAATTTTCATGTAAACTCCGGCCAAAGATTTAAATAGTGATTGTTTTTTTTTTCCTTTTTCTTTTCGTTTTCATTTGGTGAATTTAAAAATTCTTCTCATCTCTGGCTCATTCAGACAATAAAATGAAACTGAACCAGGTAAGGTAAACAGGGTAATCATCATAGAATCTAACAAACGTTGTTGTATGTTGGATCTTACCACACATACAAACCTATCATATCAGGCAGGTTCAGGGATTTTGCATGGAATAGTGAACGGCACTAGTTGCCGGCAGCGGCCGCTACGCTGTACCAAGAACAAGATAAAAACTGTATTAATCAAGACAGCCAATATTGTTTTTTTTTTTTGTGAATTCGTTTACCATATGTGTATTTATTATACAATGGTAGTAGACCTGCATGGATGTATGTCGGGACCCCCTTTTTACCGTTCGGGCTTAGTATCAATGAAAATGGATAGTCTAACTCTATAGCCCAGCCCAACTATTACTATCTGGATGTGATGCTAAGGAATATGGAGTTTCGTACTATAGGGCTTAGAGACTTTCAATAGGACTTCTGTCTTTCTTTCTTTTTTTTCTTTGTCTTTGTATCCGGTTACTTACAGTGCATGTCCCTCTCGTGTTCGTATTCGATGAACGCATACCCTCTGGGCTTGCCATTGATCGTGTTATGGATTACCACTATCTGCAATAACATAACACGATAACTATTATTCAATAAATTCAGATTAAGTTACGACAATACTTATTATAAAACTAGGAGCAAAATTTTCTGGAGATTTTTCAAACAAACTAACAAATTTCTCGATGTTTAGGTTTAAATTACAAGTTTCTGATGAAATCTTTCTACTTTTTAGGGGACTACAAGTTTTAACAAATGTGGTCTTTTATCAAAGGATGGAAAATGAGCTCATACTTACTTTCTTAACAGGTCCGTAAACTTCGAACTCTCTTCTTAGCTTGGATTCTGAAGTATCGTAGTTCTGCAATGAAAAGGCGCAATGTTAATCCAAAAAATAACTACAAACTTGAGAGAATAGGGAACTCGACACAGTCTGAGAAAAAAAATAATTCTTGATAATCAGCAGAATGTGAATATTTTCTTTCCTAAGAAAAAAAATCATCTTATTAATAAATCTAGTGCATTTCAAATTCGTTTCTTCTTTCAGATGTTTGGTGATAATAGATACTTGAATTTGTTCAAATTCTTTATAACACTTGAGTCAATATCTACTTACGATACGCGCTACGAAGAGAGTTCTGAAAGGGTCAGCTGTGACGTTTGGAATACCAGCTGGATCCCATACAGCAATTTCTTGTTCAAGTTTATAAGCAACTTGTTCGGCACGTTCTCTTCTACGACGTTCCAATCGCTCTTCACGCGTCTCAACACGTACAGGAGGCGGAGTGTCTTTCGGATCCTAAATAACACATTTCACGCTCATCGTTCATTAAAGTTTACCAAAATCTTAATAAATATGAACATGAAGGTGATTAAATCTAATAAAATATACATTTGACCAATTCTAATGCCTTATTATTATTATTATTATTATTATTAATATTATTGATAATAGAATCTAAATTATGGGTAAGAAATTCAAGAGACTGAGATAAGTTTTCTAAGAAGCTGGAATGCGATTGTGAAATCGAATTAGTGTGATGAAAAAATTGGACTTTGAATCCTGTTTTTTGGATAACTAAATTGTTGAAGCTTATGATTTTTGTGCTTATTAAATGAAGAGAGCTAAAACTCATGGAATATAGCATCAAGATACGCTGTGTAGTCAATTCTTTTGGGGGGGAAATGAAACAGGATGTTAAAAAGCTATTTTCTCGGTAAAAACATATCGGATCAATGTAAAATTGATAAACGGCGATAAATAGTAATAGAACGAAGGGTATGATACTTTTGGATTATCAAAAATTGGCCAAAAGTTTTACAGGTTATTTAACAAAAGTTGTAATCTTTTGAACTTTTACTTGATTTTTGAAAATCTAAGAACATCATGCCCTTCGTTCAATTTTTCTTCATCGCTATTATCAATTTCGAATTGATCGGATATGTTTTTGCCGAGAAAATAGCTTTGGAAAATTCCAAGTGGAAAATCGTGTTTTATATTATACCCTTGAACAAGTTCCTGTTACGAACTAAAGAAACAAGTACTTCTGTACACACATACGTCTATTACAAAGAAATACAGCGACAGAGTAACTTGTACGCAAATTCAAACTTATTTTAGCTGTAATATCAAATTCGCGAATTCTAAACAATTAAATCGCCGGTTTTACAGTAAGACAGAATTCTATCGATTTTAATACGAATCCAGATAAACCCACGCGACGTGAACTTGCCTCTGTTAGGAAAGAACGAAGCCATATACATACGATAACACGCTGACTTAGCATGCACGTGTTTCTGTCTCGAATTACTACAGAGAAAATGCGACGTATAATTACAGTTACATTAGGGTTAAGTAACTCTGTAATATTTATCACTAATTTTGAACGAACGAGCGATGTGAAAAGAATCTGACAATGAGATTCCCTTTTGCATCGAAACGAGTCAACGAACCGAACCGGTCGATCGTTCATACAAAATACAAATCTAACAAAAAATAAGGCAAAAGGGTTAGAACGATATAGAAATAACGCTGAAATATTTCTGAGGAAAACTGACCTCGAAATATTTGAGGAAAGCCCCGACGCCGATATATCCTCCATTCTTCTTCTCATGGGGGAGTTTGTTGGCTGGTGGAAGATAAGGTATTGGTTCCCGCGGGGCGAATAACGCGAGTAAATTTGGCGGCAGAAACTGCGTCATTGTTTCAATTCGCGTTTAGCTAAAGGTTCGGCATTAAGATATAAACCGATTGGCCTTTATTAACAACTAATTGATCGACCACTGAATGGATATTCGAGTTACGCGAGCGAACCAAACACACTTTACAAAATGGCGACGCGGTTGTTTCCATTAAATTATTCCGTCTATTCTCTTGAAGACCGTTCTACGCATGCGCGGAATTGCGCGACGATTGCACTCCCTTGCGTGGATACTCGGAACTACGTCGAGTGGAATTCGCACGTCTAAACCGACCGGTGAAAATGGAATCGCGCTCGAAAGATAAGATCTATAATAGTCATTTGGATCACGGAGGAATCGTCATTTCTTCTGTTTCATTCTTTCATTCTAGACTTTGATATCCCATTAGATACATATGCACATTTCAGCTTCTGGGGTGAAATAAAGAGCGAGATGTTCATTGAAGCTAATTATCATATTTTATTCATTCCGTAATTTTTGTTTCCATTACGATTATTGTTATAGAGGTATATACGTAGATCCAATATGACAGAGTATACATATGCGTTTGTCGTATTCGTCATTATGATTTCAGCGACTAAAGTCCTAGAAAAATATCAAAGAAAAAATGAAAAATAAACGAACAAACACGTTGCGGAAATAATAGATCAGACACTGCAGTGCAGATATCCTAAAGAAACAAGATACGATTCTATAATGTTTCTGTATAATGGTTTCAGTTGTGTTTTCAAATGCCGTCTGGGTGAGACGTAATATCACTGCGTAATATGTATCTGAAAAATAAAATAAAATAAAAATCATATTGTCTCCTGTAATTATCATTCGGAGATTATATTGAAACTGAACTTGATCCGACTATACAGTATAAATAAAGTACCGCAGGATTAACCCTCATGTATATAATACGGCTTTTTTAACAATCGTCCAAGTTCCAGGCCGCAACATCAGGCGAAACTTAAGTTTCATAATTCTCAGAAGTCTCATCAATTGCAGATAAGAAACTATATCTATTATTTGTTTTCGCTATTAGATATTCAGCTAATAGATATTCGATGATGATATTTTCAACATCCATATCTGTCTCAATGAAACGTATTATATAAATTGGAATAAGAGTGTATTTTGGAGAGACGCGGATAGTCTTGAATAACTCTGTAAAATTTATACGTTCAACTGTGAAATACGGTGAACTATTCCTGACAAGGAATGCTTTAACAACCACGAGTACTCTCGAACATATTGGACTTGCAAAGATCGTACATACGTATGCATATATGTATACCGGCGAGAGGCAGGCAAAATTGGCACCCTAAGAAATTAACACAAATTGCGGGAAAAATATGCACCCTAAAAAATTTTCGTAATTTATTTTTGTATTTATTTAAGAATACTTTGAACACCGAGATAAGGTATGTATATACGAGTTAGAGGGGGCTTGTAAAAAAAGGCGGGCAAAATGGGCCCTTTCAAAATTAGATATGCGTATACATATATACTTTTCTATAAAAATACTTCAAACGCATTGTACAAATTTCGTTATTAACTCGCTGAAACTTTGAACGTAAAATCTAGTGGTGAGGCGGGCAAAATAAATCATCAATAGAAACCGAAGCGTACATTTTTTATCTTAATTGTTCGATGTGGAAATGTAAATCTCAAAACTATTATAGCTTCACGGAATTGCCGAGCAATTGGCACTAATTCTTCAGGAAATATTACACAGTTTTGTGCAAGTTGTTTATCTTATTTTAGTTGTTTCTTTTTCAATTTACCAGGGTTGCCCATTTTTCCCGGTAGTGCCAATTTGCCTGTCCCTGGAACCCCTTATAGATGTACATTATATGTAAACTTATATATGCATACGATAAACTGTCCGTCATAATAATGATAAATCATTTGCACAACGGTGTGGCATTTGGCCTATTGGTCCTTGTCAGTTTTCTTGGGGTAGCTTCGGACTCGTGCCGGCACCGCTTATCGACTGAACCAGCTGTGACGTCACAACAGGGGGCGAAACCAGCGTGCATTAATGCTTACCGGAAATTACGTCCCTCGCTCGCCCCCGGACCTCGGCACCCCAATGGGCCCAGTTTCTCGCCTTATGCTTACCTATATGTAGAACGATTCTGATGCCTCAACCCTGCCCTGCCACCCCTTGAGTTGCCTATTTCATCGCCCAGTTATCTCTCGCCCCCTGATTCCCCAACCCCCAGCAACTAGACCCCATCACTCAAATCGAGTCGTCCTATACGAATTAGCCGAAAGCTATTTTTGCCAACGTTAGCCTCGTGCATACCTATACATATATCGTGTGATATTGGATTGGCGTTGGTCAGTTAAGTTCGATGAGGGTTCGAGTCATCATGATTTGTATTCCAGTTTCATAAGAAAAATTGGCTATCGATGGGGAATTCGTATAGAAAATAGCTCGAACAACTTCGAAACTTGTCCTAGCGAGGCTGTTGCAGAGAAGTTGCACCGTAGTTGGACTTTGTGCAGATTCTCACGGTTTCAGGGTGCCGATCAAACTTTCATATACGGTTTCTGATATGTCGTGCGTTAGTTTCCACATTATACACACGTACATTATACTAGTATAATAGATATATATGTATAGATATGCATGTGGCATATTGCATCTCAACTCAACGTGCTTCAGACCTTGACGTTTCCAAAACGAACAATGTTGCTAGTACCACCTGGGTACATAATACTTGAGCTTGCAGTGTTCATTGAAACATCAAGGTTCAGGAACTATACCCATGTGGGTATATGTTAGGCTAGTATTGGCATTTGGACAACTAGAAAAATCAAATATATAATGTAATAAAAATACTAAAATGTAAAGGGAATTGAGTCAAGTGCGTTACGGTTAATATCGAAGCTGTTTAATCGGCGTTGAGTTCGAAGTGAATAGGATAATTTTCATAGTTTTTCAATAACTGCAGCGATCGATCAATCTCAGATTCTCAGCTGGGTTCTTGTTCGAGAGTTTTATACGCATGATATGGGAAAAATGGTTCATGCTAAGGAAGACTGCAGCTACTCAATTTACTGCAGTACATCATAAACCGTTAAATTCATATCTGCCAAGTCATGATCGGAATTTACGATCCGATAAACGCCAAGTCGAGAATTAAAAAAGAATATTTCTTAATAACGTTTACGGTACTAAAATTATCGCAGACCATGACCATGGAGATTTAACCCTAACCTCGACCGATCGATCGATCGATCGATCACTGAACGGATGCCTTCAAAATCTTGAAGCAAAAATCTCACCGCCCGAGTGACCCCGGCGAATTTAGTGTATTCAGAAAAATTCCACCGGAAGTGGACAAGCGAAAAATCTTCAAAGGTCGCCTTCGCATACCTACGGCTATACATATAACGTAACTGGGTTACGGTTATAGCTGTTAGAAGCTTCGATTTTACGTTATCTTTTCCCCTAAATTATACCCTAGGAACGCCTTCATGCGGCGAGCTATGAAGATCTTTCCGGTAGTATCGGAAGCGTAACTCTTTAAGGAAAAACATCCTTTCGAAGTTGGTGTCAACTCGTGTGTGTCCCCCTCGATGTAGTATAAACCAACTAAACTTGCAAGCTACATTCGCGTTTCATCACGCGTTACATTCAAATTCAGCTACCACATCTGAGGCCACAGTCTTCAGCTTTCAAGTTATACTCGGGGACACGCCAGTTTGTCACAAGTATCTAGGTAACTGTGACCTACAGCTGCTGCAGTCTGACGTATATCTACACGTATCTATGTATGTATGTACCTATACTTGGCTGTACATACGGATATAGAATGCAGTGGAATGATCCTATAGGCTATAGGGTATCCAGAATAGCTGGTATCGTCACTGCCAGCGAACAAGTAGTACGAATAAACGATCGTGCAGCCAGTATACGCGTTCCGAATACCAAACAGTCTCAAACAGCAAGTTAATCCATCATAGAATCACCGTATACGAAAGAAGGATCTCGGGATTGATTACGGCAAGAGAATTATGTATATCACGTAATGAGTCAAACGAATACGATGTCTGCGTTTAATTAAAATAGAATTACCTGACAGTATGGTTTTTGAAAGATATTAATGGCTGCGTGTCATGGCTAAACTAAATATATACTTCGTTCTGAATGGATTCTGTGCAGAATTGAATTTTAGGAAGTAGATATTAGGCCACAATATCAAATTTGGTCAGTTGAATATTCCGTTACTCAAATTTTATTCAATGTTTAGGTTTTGCCCGTCTTTGGCCGCTTCACTTTGATTTTGAAAAACAGGGAACGAGTTGTTTTTGAGAATGTTTTCGAGGGGAGAAGTTAAATCATAAATATATTTCAATTCGGGGAAACTAAACGATCGTGTGAGACCGCAATGTTTGTTATGAGCTGTTTCACCCCTTGTTAACGTTCGTTTATCACCGGATTTTGTCCGAGTTGTAAAAATCACGTTTCAACAACTCGCGACAGCCGGAATAGGCAGTGGTAATTGAAGCCATCCTTCACAAGTCACAATGCAATCTAGCCATTTATTGGCGAAGAAATACAGTAGAAATACAGCAGCGCGAGTCGAAACGATGTTCGTATGCTCATTGCTCCTATACATACATAGTAAATAGAAAAATTAATTTCGCAGATTCTGTCTAATACAACCTACACGAAAATTTCGTCATTCCGTTGTCAAATGTTTATTTTAGCGATTTCTCTTAATTTCCCAGGTTTTTTTCTGTTCACTATCTCCTTTTTGATTGTCTGGCACAATTTTTTGGAAAGACTTTTATAAAGTTATGGCATCGCAGAGCTTAATGGTTTTTTCTAGTCCCGTTTTTGACTTCCCGTTTTTTTTTTTTTTTTGAACAAAAAGGAAGTTATTCTAATCACCCCGAAAATGAAAAGTCGAGTTTTGACCAGATGTCTACGTTTTGAGGTCCAGAGAATTATTTTCGACTATTTTTGAATGGACGTCTGTGTGTATGTATGTATGTGAACAATTTTTTTATATCCGATGGTATCTCGAGAACGAATCAACAGATTCTGATGATTCTGGTCTCGACTGACGCGGCTCACCGTGATTTAGAGCTAATTAGATTTTGGATTTGATGATCTTGGTCTTCATCGATAGCATCTGCTCCAACTTGAAAATGACTAAGCTTTGAAATACATCAATGCGGTATTTTTTTAACTTCCCGTTTTTTTTTTTTCATCAGAATTTGTATTATTTCAGCTCGAAATGAGTTGCAAAATGGAAAGTTCAAAGGCTGGTTCATGATCAGGCCGAACCCGCTTGTTTTAATGGCATTCTTGATGTAGGTACCTGAAATATTACGCATGCCAACATTTTTGATGAATGAATTAGGCCGCCTACAGCCGCCAACTAAATAATTAAAAATTAATACAGAGATGGACTCAGAAATAAATTTCTGGTAAATTAGACCATTGGATTTTTTAGGTTTATACACACCTCGTGAATTGAAGCGACGCAGGTGTAGTTGTGTAAGTATGTATGTATGTATGTACGTGCCGTCCTTACTCACGCGTCAATTACTTTATATATTAACATATTAAGTGGTTCAAGCAAACACGAGGGTAGTTATAGAGAAATTCCGAGAACCTGGTGCAAAATATAGATTCTCAAATATTTACGTTCAATTTATATTCATTCTATATTTTACAACACGTATGTCAGAGATAGATGAATACATCGATACGGAATTTATTGATGGGGCGGATCGCAGAGACAAGACATCTTCCTAGGGGTTCCTCTTTATTTTCTTATCTCACCATGAAAGTTCGGCTCAATACAATTGTTGATTATCCCCTCAACGTACGTGGATTAATTGTTTAATTTCCATCTCGAATTATCTGAGAAAAATATACAGAATTGGTGAAATTTTTTTTTTAAGAAGCAGTTCTTACTTTTCTTTCCGAGGGAAATTTGTTATTCTGGGTATCGAAAGAGCGTGAGCTTTTGATTGAAAAGTACGGAGTACCTTTCATTTGAAATTCGGAATAACAATTACGTTGTGACTACAGATTTATGGGCATCAGAAAAGCTGTCAATACATTGACAGAGAGAGAGACAGAGAAACGATATGCTGAACTGGATGAAATTTATTTGATTGACAACGAGCAATATTTGGCGATACAATACGGCGGAATAAATGTCTCATCGATTCAATGGAATAAAAGCTTCGATTCAAAGAAATAGACTTGGACGTTGATTCGGAAAAAAAAAAAAAAAAAAACACCGTGAGCAATTTCAGATTTTTCTACAAGGTCTACTATTTATAGGGTCTTGACGGAATTCCACGAATTATTCTGATTTTCAAACTGCAACAGCACACCATTTTAGTTTACAGAACATGAGGACATTACCAAAATTCTGGAAAGCAACTCATCATGGTTGTTCGAGTTGTTCTGATTTGTTATTCGCGGTTCTTTCGTGTTTTTTGAATCTCGATCAGCCCAACCCTTCTATTATACTTGGTTTTCAGCTGAGGGTCAACATTACAGATTGTTGAAATGTAAATAGATTTCTGGAAATGTCTCTATTTCACTGTTCCCAAGGGTGAGATTCCAACCCCTATATTATCATTCAAAACGATCGTTCTGTACACACGATTTCCTCCCTCGTCAGAGTGTTTGGACTTTATACGACCTGCAATCATTATACAGTTGCTCTTGTGAAATATCTGTAAGTTCACGACGACGATAACACCCTCAACTTTTGAACCCTGCGGCGAAATGTATAATAGGGTGGTTATCATTTGCGTCGAAGTGCAATTAAATGTAATTGAAACAGGGAAACGTATAACAATTTGTAACTAAGATTCGATCGCACGTTGTGCATATTCAAAGGACTCGAGGTCCCTGGCTTGAAACAACAATTCTATGGGCGTAGGTAGAATCGTTTTGTAGTCGCTAGAATTCTTGCTATAGAAAATAAACGACAGGTTCGAATAGAAATGCCAGCTGAACACCGACTGTTTCCGTTAAAACGGAAGCGTATCGGAAGCGTTACAAAGGTCCTACGGAATTTATCATCCCTTGTGTCCCTGTAAATCAAGAATATGACCTTTCTCGAGGAGTCTGAAAATTTCATATCTCCTCCACACTGAAAAAAAGAGTCGCAAATATCCGGGGTTATTCTTTTTCCATTCGCAATATTTATTGAAAAAAATCTCATAAACAATCCTACTTTTTCCTGGCTATGAAAAAGTAGGGTGTAAGTATCGATTTCAGATCGGGAAGACGCAAAGTCAGTGAGCTTGTAATTAATACAACCCTGCAACATCAAGATATTTATCGTTTTTTTTTTGTGGATAAAAAAGAGAAACTAGTTCTTATAGGATCCGACAAATTCTGGAATCCGTATACTCAAGGGATGCCAAAATTTTATGGGTTTGTCTTCCATGATATGGCGAAATTGGATCAGCCTGCCACCTCGAAGATTAGGTATTACCTCCTCCAGATACACGATCCACGCAGCAGGAGTTCCAGACCTTATAATATAGAATTACTTACTGGAAGAGCGCTTATGCTTAAGCTATACTTTAACTTTAGTAACATTACCTACTGTTTTTGTTCATCTCATGGATATACTGGCTTACAACGTAATTCACTATATGTTTCGCCTTGCCACAGCTATACATCGCTGTAAAGTTTTATCACTTCAATTTCAGATCCGAGGACATTTTTTCAACAGTTCCATCCTCAGGGGTGATATTCCGCAAAAACTATTCTTACCAAAAAGAATTTTTTGCCAATAATCTTATATCAGTATCAAGATGATATGACGTAGTATTTGTTAATGATCGTCATACGAATACTTGTCACCCATCACATCTCAAAATTATAGCTGCACTAATTCAAAAGCAAGAAAAAGGTAATTACTGTAGAAATCGATCTATTATTACTTCAGGGTACGTCCTCTTGAATTTTTTGAAACCAAATCACGGCAAGAATAGGGTGAATGTACCAGTTACTGACCCTGTCCCAATTATTGACCTTTTTCGATGATTTCTTATTACCCGTGAGCTCTGAAATGATCAAAAAAATCAATTCGTATTCTTCGAGTCTCAAACAACTGATTTGTCTAACGGAAACATTTAGAATTCTTATCATTGATTTGAAATTCAAGAAAATATAAGGGTCAATAACTGGGTACTAAAGGGTCAGTAATTGGTACACTTACCTAATACTCGGATTATATTCTTGAACAAAGGAAAAAATAAAAATAAAAATATTGAAATGAAAGTAAAATGTAGCATACCTATAAGAAAAGCAGAGAATTAACCGCGGGACGTGACGAAGTGGCGATGGAAAGGCGGAGAACCGGATATACAACAGGCTAATGATAAGACGCACGAGATTGAGCGAGATAGTAACTTGGAGAGGGAAATAGAAGTAGAGGAAGGTTAATCGACCCTTAGCTGACCCTTTCTTGGTCTGGTTTGAGCGAGGAAGTTAGTTCTGAAAGCCGTCTGGGAACGTGTTAATTAATTGGCTCTTCAAAGATGTCTTCGGGCGTTTGTTCCCTCATACGTCACGACCTGAATCGGAAGTTTATTCTTACCAAACAACAAGGGAATCTGAAAGAAAACCTGTAGTGTTACTCAATTTCCACAGATTATTTCCGAGACTCCTCGAACCCTAATTTTCTGCGATTCTCATAAATTTTCTTAAGCACAATTATACTTTTTTGATTCTACACGATTTTTTTTTCTTTGCATTTTTTTTCACACGTTAAAAAGGTACAAATAATTATTCAAAATCAGAGAACTTGAAAATTGAAAGTAAAATACTGATACGAACTGGTCACAATTTTATTTCGTCTTCTTCTCTCGCATATGCGGCAAAAACTTGTATTCAAAAATCTTATCTCCTTGCAACGAAATTTGTTAATGTCGTAACATTTTGCAATTGAAATTTGACAATCTCTGACCACAATTACGTATAATTATATCGAAATTATTTCACTGCGGGTTTGTGTGATAAGAAAAAAAGTCGTTTCCTATTGTTTCTTTTCGTCAGGTCGACTAATTTCTACAGCAAAGCCTTTTTTTCTTGTCATGCAAAGCGTATATTTTCTTGAACGGTTTGGAAGTGATGAGGAGTATAAGAAGTTTATCAGGTAGCACGTCGTGAATCAGGACTAATCATTTGACGAGCGTTTCGAAACGTATAACTTACGGAAGCGTATTCAGCTATACATATATATACGCGGGAGTATAAAAAGTAAGGCGAGGAACGGTAATGAACGGTGGTAGAATACCCGGTAAAAATTTAATTGACCGGAGAGAACGAAGAAAGGGGAAGGAAGTTAGGCTTCAGGGTTTTTTTTTTTTATACCAGGGAGACGGTGCGACGCGGTGCGGAAATCGTTATTTTATACAGAATTAAATCAATTAACCTACCGCCGCAGTTCCCGCGGTACCCTCCCTACTCGTTCACAATCATCCGGCCCCAGATTCTCTAGTCTATACCTCGAATCGCCGATCTGGGTGTCGCCAGTGGAACGACTTGGCAGCCAGCACTATGCGTCTCTACCACCCAAAGCCAAAGCCAAAGCCAAAGCCATTGCCAATCTATTCTATTCCCCCGACAGCTATATCACATACCTCACTTCCTCTCTGGGTCATGGTTATGTCCTCAGATCATACGTATGTCCTGATATGTGGACTATATGGATGGGGATGATTGCAATTATCGCGATAAACAGGGAGGACATAATCATCACTGGAATTTTCTTACTCATATCATATGGTGTACGTTGAGTTTCTGTATGCAGATTTTTAATTCGCAGTATTTGTCATGCAGATAATTTCAGACAAGATTTCATCATGGGGTGGGGGTCGAGTTTTCGAAAGATCCGAATCAAAAATTACGAAAAATCTAAACTTCCAAACAACGACGGTAGGAAATATCGAACGGATATTTTACAGATAAAATCTATATGAGAACATATGATGATTGAGAATCTTGGTATGGATTACAATGAGAAGTGCTTCTTTTAAAAAAATTCGGAATGGACCAGTCAGGTAGAAATTTTCTATAAAGAAAAAAAAAAAAAAAAACCTTCCGAGGAGACAATTTTTTGTTAAGGATCTTGGGAGACGTGATCAGTTTTTGTGTAGCAGTTTTTGTGATTCGGAAGATTTTTTCTACGCGGAGACGTGGAAGTGAATTTCACTTTGCTAAATGCAACTGAAATTCGCGGGTAAATATTTAAACGGAAACTGGTATTCCACCAAGTAGAATCTACTCTTTCTGTACGATGAAATAAACTGAATTAACGAACGAACGAACGTACATGAGATCTAAGTCAACTGAATGCGGGTCGGAAACTTCTTTGCTTAATTAATTGACATGAGAATAAAATAAGATGAAAAGGTCGAGAAAAAAAATTCAGGACAAGTGAGAACGGCTCAAGGGTAAGTTTCAATTTGCGTCATTTCTCTGGAGATCTTTTGAGGAAGAAATTAGCGAAAGTTTTATTTATTTTTTTCAATTTTTCAATGTAATTTTCCGCGTTTTTTTCGATTTATTAAAAAATTAGCAATTCTTTGAATTATACGCCATTCCTCGATTCATCTCGACAATCGCCCCGGCGCTTTACCTACCATATTACAGATATGTGTGTGCGAGGGCGGATCAGAAACTGATAAAAATTGATCGCCTCGAGGGGTCCTTAAGCGGGAAAAAATATAGTTGCGGGTCTTAAAATTTGAAAGAGATGACGCAGGACTCCTACCCCCCAACATCGTGCGGAAAGGACTTTCGCATCCTGCCAGCCAGGCTGTGACCGATTTTCGGTGAATAGCCGTGAAGCGTTATAGGAATATCATGTATACGCGAGAAAAGTCAACCCTTCGGAAAGTAGCCGCGTGAGAGTGTGAAATTGCATTTATTATACACAAAGCTTATGGTGCGATGCTATTCTTATTTGAAAATCCAAATTTCCCACTCGGCACTTGGTCCGAAATTACCATAAGTTTATCAAAAATGTGGGGTGAGACAAACCCAGAATAATTAAATCAATTTCGAGAAGTAAAATCTTCATGTACTTGGTAAAGAAAATATGCAAAATTGATCTTATATCGTCGTTGAAAACATATACTCGTATAGTTGAGGCTAAAAAATTTTGTTTTTGACTTGATTTGGAATCAATTTTCGCAAATAACAGATACAGAAATATTTCAACTACTTTAATATTAGTTTTATGATCCCTCCTAACGGTAGATATTGCAGAATAGGGTAGAAGAGAAGGTTCTTTTTTTCCCCACGAATATATGTATCTGGGGCATTTCAGCTCGTCTCGACCAGCTGACGGCACTTATCTGCTCGATTTTTGGTCACAAAATCGTAGGTATATAATCGCAGTTATAAGGAAGAAAAAGCGTTTTAAGAAATAATCTCAGCCTTTGGATGGGAAATTTGCAGAACATAAGATTCAACGGATTTATCAAGTTCACTCAGTACCGATACGAAGTCCAATGATGAATCTTCCGCAGACATGAAGTCAAGTTGAAAATAATGAAAATTAAGGTGACATTTTTGTTTTTTCACACTAACATTATGATCCTGTTTTACTCAACTACTGTTTGAAAGCGCGAAACATTTTTCCAAAATCTATTGCAGAATAATTTCGAAATGTTTCTTCAGTTATAGGTACAGGTTGTCTTGCACATCGAACTAATTTACGCAAGTTCACAGTTAATCAACTTTTTTTTTTTCAAGCAGACGCTGTAGCTCAAGGGATACCTCGAAATCAACCTTCGGCAGCTAGGATTTCTACTGCAGAAAAATTTCGCGTACGAATTTCTACAAATTTCCAGGGGACCTTGGACCTCCCATAGACAGGTATGTATAGTATTTAATTAAGAATTCGTAGTGTTCCGCCAGAAGAACATGGCTTTCGGTGACTTATCATAAAAAAACATCAATGAAACGGGAATAAACCAAAATTTTTAATAATAAGTAACGAAAGGTACAAGATCATCTGAAAATTCGCCGACGAATCGGCAGAAATATTTTCACCTGAGAGAAAATTTGAATAATTTGAAAAAAAACGCAGTCTACGTTGCGATTTATGGGTAAATTAGGGACCGAACAACATTCTGCCATAAAAAAAAGTGTCACCCGAGTAAATAGCCACGGATTTTCAAAACCGAAGGAAGAAGGAACCATCAGATGATGAGCTCGGATAGAAATATCAAGTTCCGCAGGATAGGAATCCCCCGAATGAACATGTCCCGGTTCGCGAGGGTCAGCAATATCTGCCTACAAGTCACATATGTCCGCGAATGCATTTCAATCCCATGTATGTATGTATTTAATATTCATATACCATTGGTATATATAGGTGTACGCATGTATATATAGGGATATATATAGACACGCACGCAGTGACTTGCCAACGACCCACGATTAATTATTACAACTCCAGGGTTCGGGGGCAGGTTTATTCCCACCCCCAAAACCCACCCCCGTCAACCTCTTCCTCCCTTACACCCTGCATATATAGACGGCGTGGTGAAGGTTCCGTGCTTTGGTATCACGGCGCAGGTGTTCGGCGCTGGCCGGGGCCGCTGCCGCTGCCGTCCCGTACGCCTGGTGTACCACGAGGGTGGGGATGCGGTGCGTCAGTGTCTGCAGTGAGCCCGGCAGTGAGGCGAAACCGTGGCACCGTGCCGGACCCCCCGAGAGAGCCTGGTGTGGCCGTTTTCTTGAGCCCCTTCTCCGCGAACACCCGGGTCCTTGCTTCGCGACGCGTCGCCTCGATCCCCGCGTTCAACCCCGTACGTTAAATAAACCCGGACGAGAACACGCGCTGACCAGACCCCACGGAAATCCTACCCAACCCCCCCCCATTTGCTCTTCCTCAATTCCGGAAGTCCTGCAACCCCCAACCCTAAACTCCCCCCTTTCCCCCTATCAACCCCCCAACCGATTTACACCCTCGAAGAGATTATCCAGTTCCTTAACAGATCCCTCTGGGACGAGACCAGGTTTGTTCATCCTTTTAGATCCTCGAGCCATCCTCATTGTAAAGGTGATCGTGAGATTTTTAAGGGATGGAAATAATTCCTCTTTCAGTTTATCAATTTCCCTTTTATTTATCTCCCTTTTTGTTTTTAACTACAAAGTGATTTCACCCTGAAACGCATTACGTATAATGCGTATGTGTATTGGTCTAAATCGCGCACCTGCAGTATCCTTATGTAGGATATGCAGGATCCGGAGGTGATCGGAAAATCGGGATATATATACAGTGATATATCGTAGAGGGTTTTTATATACACTTGGGTTTCGACCTCGTGTGCTTGGCGCGCGTTCTCGCCCCCGGAGTGTTGTCGCGTGATTTTTCTGGATACATATATACCAACATACTACCCTTATACAATATATAATATTTATCGCGTGGATGGATCGTGACTCGTCGATAAATCCTGACTTATACTGAACGATAATATGTAGCTCGAAAATATGAGGAAGTGACGACGACGACGACGACGACGACGGAAAGAGAAACAGCGATTACTTCCGGTTATACGGAATAACTAACCCTCAACTCGCTGTACCTTCGTCTGCAATTAATACGATACCGTGATGTGATCCACCGGGGCGCTGGTAGAACGCCTCAAGTCCCCGGGGGTCCTCGACGGATCGGAGGATTGATGAAAGGGCCAAAGCCCTTCGTATACCCAACAACTACCATCTCAATTCAGTGTAACTTAACCAACCAACTACATCCAACGTGTATATAAGGTGCATGTCTTATTCGACCCAGAAGTGCGAGTGTACAGAAGCGAAAATTATATCTTATTCATCGGTTATACTTCGTCATGACATGAAAATATTCGCAAAAACCAGAAAAAATTCAGCATACCTTGAGCGGTTCGATTCCTTCCGGAGAATCAAATTTTTATTTCCTATCGAGAAAGGTGGAGATATTTTTAAAATGAAAATTTGTAATGATCGTAGATCCTGATATGCAGGGGGTTGGTTTGATAGAGGATCGATATAATGTTGTTGGACATTTTTTTATCCTGATAAAGTTAATGGGGTTATAGAAATCCGGATATCGTATATACCGGGTATTATTTTGTGATTTGTAAAAGTATATTGTTGCCTCCCCTGCAGGGATATTTTTTCCGCATTCGATCCCCCGGCGGCTAATGATTGACGAAGTGAAAATAACTCCAATCCTTAAGTTTAAAGATTTTTGAAGGGAAAAAATACTGAGAAAAATGAATTTTTTTTTTTTTTTTTTTTCTTCTTCAAATTCACGCCCCATGGAATTCCCTCGTGACGTCGAATACCTTGACTCGTATTGTACGGATCGCGTAACTTGGATCAAAGAATCGTATATAAGGGTTGACTGGGGTAAATTTTCACAACTTTTGGTGCCGCAGAGGTGAAAGAAAGAAACGGGCTGCTCAAGTGCTGTGCACTCCCTCTGGGAACAACGCGAGGGTTCGATTACTCGCGCTGTAACCTTAGGGGATGTTTTTTTTTTTTTTTTTTTTTTTTATCATGATCATTCCGTACATGCAGTGTATGTGTCTCCCATAGAGTGCAGCACATAAAAAAAAAAAGGGATCGGTGAAACGAATAGAAGAATAAAAAATAAAATAAAAAATTTGATTGGCGAAGGAGCAACCGGAAGAGTAAGTAAAACGTCCGGAATAACGACGGCGATACCGAAGAGGCAGAAAATAATAAGGAAATAAAGAAGCTAGAAGGTGGAGGTGACGACTGAACGGGAGGGAAGCGGTGCGGACCGGTCATATTGGTTAGATGTTCGAAGTCCTTGAGTGGCGGCCTTGGGAGCCAACGGGGTCGTGCAGGGCACGACGCACCACCCCCAACAGCCCCTTAGCCACCTTAATCTTATTCGGGACCCCGTGTAAGGGGCCCAGCGCGTTCCCGGGTAGGCCAAGTCGGGAGCTCCTTCGGAGCCCCCATAAAGAAAGCGAGGCTGGCGAGTGCCATGTGGCAGAGTGGCGGCATGGGTGGCCACGCCGCCAACAACCCATGGATGAAGCTTATGGGGATAGTCCACAAGGAAAGAAGACACCACGACTCGGGTGGAGGTGGTGCTTCAGGGGGTCAAGGATCAGCGACCACAGGAAGCAACGATCGGAACCTCAACCAGTGAGTTCATAATAACGTTTTACTATATAATTCTACTATCATTCACAGGGAATTGTTACAAACGTGGAAAAGTCGAGGAATTCCATCGGTGACCTAGAATTTAGTATACTATAACCGTTACTTTTAGTAAGGCAGGAATAAAACTCCTCACCGTATTTCATACTGCACCATTCGGAAAGTATACAAAGTTTTCATACCGACTGGTGAATAAATGATCGTAAGTTCACCAACCATAGAGTAAAGTTCACTTCTGATCTGGAAGATCTAGAAAAGTGAGAAAATTTTGAATCCGAACATTTGACTTGGGCTATTCATCGACTCGTGGGATATTTTCGATAGTGACAATTTTAGGTCTTCGGCTATCGCAGACCCAAGCAATTATAGACACAGAGTGATATAGTTGGGCGAATAAAAAGATCATGACGAATATGCTGATATTTTGTGTCGATAAGTATCGTCTGGAAGTAAATGGAAGGCTTTCCATATGTGGGAGAACCTCAAAAGCAAGTGTGACCGTTCTTTTCCGTCTTGAGTCACATATGTACTTCGGAGCACATCGTACTCGTCAAAGATACAAGCTTTGTCCATTTAGCTTTTCAGCGATTTTTCGTCAAACTGCAGACTTTTCAAGTTTCACGAGATTCGGACTTCACACGGTTCGAATCATATCGACTCAACAGAGCAACACATGTTAACAAAAAGTTCCGTGTCTACAATCGATCGTTCAGCTACATCTATAACCAATGCAATTGACGGATCCGTAGCAGCTGGCTATTGAAAACTAGTCTCATTGTTCAAACAATTATAACTGTGATGTTATCGAAGCCAGTATGGATTTTGATCCCCGAAGTACACAGCTTAAGGTAGATTTGATGTAGGAGATATGACGTCCAAAAAATTCCATTTTAGTGACTAAATCAGTATCAGTAGAGGCAACAAACTGTGCAGTATTAAGCACCGAATGGTTAATTGGGTCAACCGTTTATTATCTTGTGGGATTTACTTGGCTGTAGAGGAAATATTATCATTACTAAGCACCGCAAGCAGATTTTTTGTTTTTTGTTTTTTTTCGTATTATGCAAAACCTGTAGGTTCTCGTAACGAAGCTAACAACTAATCATCAACCCGTATGGATTAAAACGCATTTTCAAGCTCGTTAACCGGGATTCGATCTGGGTACGGTTGCATTAGTTTATAGTTAAGGTATGACACGCACTAACCACTGCGGCTGCATGTTACTGCATGAAAGTTTTTAGGGTCATGCTGCTTTACTGCTGATGTAATTTGATACTAGAATATTTTATGAAAGAATGCGAATTGGGGTGTTTTGATAATCTCGTTTGATATAGGCTTAGCTCAGAAGGAATGGTAGTAAATTTTCATGCAAATCCGAAGTTCACGTCAATCGATAATTTCGTTACGGGACAGGGAAGTTCTCGAATGTTTTGAAATCTTTTATCGTGTTTACGAGGTTGACTGGGAACTGTAAAATTTGTGGTAGAAAATGGGCGATCAACTGAGTAATTTTCTGACCAAATACTTCAGTCGTTTAAATTGTATTTGTTTTACCGCCGACTTAAGTGTATCGTCGAATTGTTGCAAGGTGGAAATTCTTCCCGACTGAATACTTTCATTTTCAAAAAAAACTGAAAAGCCACATATTCCGATTCTTCAGGCTTGTAATGCGTGTGGAAGTTTGTCGAAATTTCCCAGAGTTTTCAGTTTTTGGACATCGAATATTTGCTGCGAGGCGATAGATTCTGTACATATAGCAAAAATCGTTCGAGCCTTCGATCTTGTCAGTTATACCGATTGGGCATTACTCAAATAAATTGACGTACATATCTTTGATCTCGGGTCAATGTGGATATTGTGGTACGTGTGATTGGCGACGAAAACTAATGGTCACGCTCGATTTTTCGGGCTAGCTCATTCAGCAAAGAACTTTTTTCACTTGATTGCGATAAACCCGCGAGACTGAAGAATTTATTCTAATATCAACACCCTCGGCTTGATCGCATATACTGATAATCGGTCCACGCTACATTTAGTCACCGCAACCGCCTACTTACATCAGCTAACATGAAGCGTAACTAACAACTAATACAGCCACATTAGCTTAGTCACCATTTTAAGTTGAACCAAAGAACCAAATATCATGCGAGTGTTGTTCAGGCGTCACTTTCAGCAATGTCAAAATTTACAATGGTCGTGAAATTTTCACGTTTACAATTAACAATCAAAATCTGATGAAACAATTTCAATAATTAATCAATGCTGCAATCATCGAGAAGGACATGATGGATACCGAACTTAAGTCAAGGCTGAAATATTTCTGGCTAATTTCAACGAAAACTGGCCATTTGAAACGAGCAGTTTTTTTGGGCAAAGAACGTTTCAATCTTCAGCATCGATTTTAACTTCCGAGATTTTTTCGACTCTAGTATATAGTCGAAGTTAGATGTGGTACAAGTTTTGAAATATGTCGGATAAGTTATCGTTCCGTTAAGCTCACAGCGCTGCAGTAGCGTGTGATGAATGATGATTGCTTGAGAACATTTCGCCCTGTTTTCATAGCCGAGTACAATATGGAACAGAAATATCGTATATGGGGCACACAGCTGGGGTGACTAATTGCAAGTCATCACTATCCCTGGGGTTTCTTCTATTTGCTTGGTACACATATCGATGGGGGCCAAGTTCGGGATTGGTTCAAACCAGTGAGAGTAACGTTGCATCGTTTATTGAGTATGATTGAAAATTAATTAGGCATAGGAGCACACATAGAGGGGATTTTCAATTCTCCCCCAAGCCATGAAAATGAAGAAAAAAAAAAAATTAAACAAGGCCGCAGCAAAATTGTTTGGAAGTAATAGATGGAACTTGATGCTGGTTTCATTTACTTTATCCTTGAAGGTGCGAAGAGGAAGAAGAAGAAGAAGAAGTACCCGAAGTTGCAGAAGATGCAAAGCTCGGTGTTGACGCGACTTAGTGAAAAACTTTTAGACTCCAAACTTCCGCTTCCAGTTCTTTTCTCTTCGCAAAAGCGATAAATTGTAAGTGACGTTGATCCTCGTATTTTCAATCTTTTCGAAGCAAAGTTCGATTCTCAATTCGAAAATGAGTGTTCTTGGCACTTTATTCGAGGGCACGTTGAAACACACCGACCTCTTTCTTCAGAGATTTTTTAATATCCTATGGATTCGAACCAAAACCATCACATGGAAATGCCAGTAGATTACGAAAGAAATCTTTAACGAGGTATGGGCATCAAAAACAAAAACGTTTTCGGGTCCTCACGAGGGAGGTACAGCGATAGAGCTTTCGATGAATCCCAAAGATATTGGCTGCAGCAAAGAGCAAGTTTTCCCTCAGCCTGCGACTTCTATTTCCGACTATCTGTTTGCCAACCAGAAATGGGTTTGATTCTCGCAAAGGTCTGAGGGATGTCGTGGCTTTTCAGGATCGAGTAGTTCTCAGGCAATCGTCATTTTTCAGGGTGTTCTTTATATGTACGAATATATAGTGAAATATGAAGGTCGGGAAAAGAAAGCCCTGAAGTTAAGGTACATATACCAGTGCCTATACCCTCGAGGACGAATATAAGGATCGACAAAGCTAGACTCGATGTATCTGTATATCCTTGATGAGACTCGTCCTCGTATCCTCGGCTGGATGATTTCGTACAATATTCTTCTTCCCGAATAACCGGCAAATAATATAGCTCACAATTTTCTCCCGTTTCTCGCGTACAAGCCCGGTTACAGCATATCTTTACAGACACCTATGCTATATGGGATTTTACTCGACGTGTTTTCCAAATTCTAAGGGCGACAGACGCGGCGAGGGTGCCAGTAGGACGAGATGAAAGCGTCACGTTTCGTGCTTCAATCTCATGTTCCGCGTAATTATACATCAGCGTTGTTTACTGCAGGGTATGAAAATAAGGCAAAAAAAGAAAAAAGAAAAGAAAAAAAAAAAAAATACCGACGTCATTCGTCGGAACAGTAGTAGGTACTAGATGTTATTATCCAATTAAAGCTCCCTCGCGGTCTCGCTTCCATTTTCTTTTCTCTTTTTCTGGTTTTCAATTTTTCGTCTTTTCTCTCTTCACCTCTCACCAACTCGGGGATGATTATTTCGTCTAATCAAACCGTCCTGTAGAAGTTCGCCGACCGGAGAGAAATTGTTTGTCTGGAAGTTTGCCGAGTTCGTCGAATACAAAAAAAAAAAAAACAAAAAAAAACAAGGGAATTAGGGGTTACCCCTTGTCCTGGGATACTTCTTTTCGACATTTGACGTATTTTTATCAACCACAAACCGCCGTACCACGAACTTATATACCTAAGTTCGTTTTGGGATTAAACACGCTTTAAATCTACTCAATTTTCGTCAAAGTATATATACATATATATCCTAATCAAACAACGATTTACCACCAACGGAGCGAAGGCGTATATTCATATCCTATTTACCTCCCGCGTATACTCGCGCATTTTCTTTTTCCGTGATGTGATTTGATTGTGTTTCTTTCAGAGGGGTAAAAGTATCCTGTTATTTTATCGGGGGCGTTGAAATAACTGAAAGAAATTCCGATAAGAAGTATCAACCCTACCCACGCCAGGCCAGACTTATGTGTATTCTGTGTACTTACCACGCGAAATACTTTATTTTCATCCCTTTGTCTTGGAATATAAATCAGATGATCGGAGCCTTCGGCTTGTGTAACGGTTTGATATAAGACTGTGCTTTCTCCGAATAAGAAAAGAGTGGTATTTTATCCACCCATTATAGTCCCCCGAATATATACATATACTGGGAGTAAAGAAAAAAAAAAGGGAACTATTTATCATCTGATGCATTGACAAATGGGTGAATTATATCGAGAAACAAGAGGGATAAAAATGTTTTATTACTCCCCTATAAACCACACGGCATGGTCTCCTTCGGACTAACACATTTTGGCAGGTACCTATATATATATGTATATAGGAAAAGAAAAAAAAAAAAAAAAAAGAATTGGCGAAAAAATCATGAACCCAGAAGTTATCCCGAACGACCCTTTGACCCGCGATTTACCAGTCTTGAATTCGCACCGCGTCCTGAACTCGACAGGTGAACAAAAACTATTTCCATTGGAGGTAATTTTCCAGTAAGGAATTTCCCTCAGGGCAGACGTCAGGGCTTGGTAGTAACTCCTGTCTTTTCATCCTGTGCAAAGGAGTCCGATGTGGATCTAACCGAGGCGACGGAGTGAACAAATTCACGTATATCTATGTACTTCAATTCGCGCGGGTCGCTCATGACCTCTTCAACTTCTATAACTGTATTCTCAAAGTTTCACAAATCGAAATTATGTCAGGAACGGAAGTAGAACGTTACTTAGTAGAAATGTGATAATCAAGCTTTAATCGGTTACGGGTAGCTTATCGAAAACGTCACATTCATCTTCATCTACTCTTCTGCCTTTACTTTCTCATTTCCTCCTCATTACTTTTTTTTTTTTTCTTTACTTTTTTACTGCCTCACCATGACTTAAGGGGATCGATTTCTCAGCGGGGGAGAGATTAGGCCACGAGATCGTTGCTAATGAGTTCCACGACTGAGGCGAAAGAGTCGGTCAACTGGAAGAATGGAGTAAAGAATACCAGAGCTTCGGATGCTAGAGTGAGAGAGACTTGCAGCTGGGAGTTTGCGTAACTTTTAGCTGATGCTATAAGTATTTAGAAGGGATGAGGATATATTGTCTACTGCTGCTTTATCGAGAACTGAAGGTAAAACCTGGGAAGTAAAGTTGAAGGAAATTTTTTCTAAACAAATTACAGGAAGAATTTTCAAACCCGCAAATCCACGCTGTAGTAGAAAAGAAGAAGGGAGTCTCCTCGAGAATAATATTCCAAGAGCTGTGACTACCCCTTCAATCGAAGCTTAATAGTTTCCACCGGCTAGGTTTCAAGCACGCTTGAAATGAGAATCGAGCTTTTTTCAAGCACCTCGAGCATGGATTTATTGATCTGTGGTAATGGATCTTCCTGCAGTGTATATTTACGTACTCTGAAGCGTGTAAAAACAGCGAAGCAGGGAGAATGCCGTCAATTGTTGTACTACGTATTGCGAATAATTCTCTTGGCTGAAGGATTTTGTATGGGCTCCTGAGTAAAGCCACATTGACAATCTCACCCGCTTATGCAGTATTTATCTACAATACTGGAAGTGGTTGAAAATTTCATTTGAAAACGTAGCAAAAGTTCAGAAAGCATTTCGGTCAGTGGAAAACTTTTTTTAGGTGGAAGTAGTAACATAAGGGCTGCTGGGGAAGTCAACGAGAGGCTGTGGGCTTGGAATCTCGAAAATAATTACCACTCTTGACCCGTATTCAATACAAAGGCAATTAGCAGATCGATTTAAACAAGGAGGGAGGCTGCAACCCCTTTCTTTATGCTTGGCTACAAATTGGCCAATCCAGTCAAAATTTTTGATAATACTGATTGCTTCGCTTGCAGAGAATTTAATTGACGAGTATATATATATATATCTATTTCCGCCTTCCTCTTTTTGGTTTATCTCTATTTTTCTCTCTTAGTTTTGCTTCACCCTCGTTAACATCCCTCGCTACCTTCTCAGCTAATTAATCGCAGCTCTACGCACCGTAGCGGACTATGAATTTTATATGAAAGCTCTTGACTTGAGTTACTCCGGCGAAATAATCTAAAGCGTTTCATTCGGTATTGAACAATTATTCAATGTGTCTGCCACCGAATTTCATCAATTTGCTGCCAATTATTTGTCAGAATAATCACATCATTAAGGAATAAATAGTTTAATCATACACGGAAAACAAAATCTTGGATTCCCAACAGTCCGCGGCAAGTGAACTTTCTTGTAAAAATGACAGGAATTCTGGGTATTATAGGTATAACCGCCTTTGTAACTTTGACAAGCGAACAAATAATTCGTACCAGAATTTCTGTAATTTTTACAAAAAAGCTTTTTAGTCACCTATACTGCTGCTGACTTTTGTAACTCCAGGAATATTTTTTTCTTCGTGATTTTCCGAAGCAGTATCAAGCATTTTTTGACAAGAACTGAACTGTCCGTAATTCGAGATTACTCAAATTTCCGAACCACTGTAGATATACCTATTCTGATCCGGATAATTGAATGACGTGCTCTTCGGGTATTGACATCGCTAATACAGTCGGATGTAGTGGGAGTTGAAATGCTCGCAGAAATCAGGGTTAACGGAAAACGGTTTGAGGTATAGCAAATTGCCAAATACAGGAGACAGTCAATTCAATTACTGCCCGAAAACAAAAATCTTCTCCAGCTATAATAGACGGTTTGAGAATTATAATTGGACTGTGATCTAAAATAACGTCTTAATGAACATTTTGAATATTTAAACTCTTATCGGTGTGACTGCAAATATCGTCAAGATTATATTAAAATGCAAGTAAACCACAAGCTAATCATTCGCAAAAAATTGGTCATCAACAAGCTTCTTCTCTTCCCAGGTCAATCTCTGCAGACGAAAACTTCACAATATTTTCAAAAATTAATTTGTCAACCTAAAAGGCCCTAGGGGTATAAGCATAGTGAATTTGCCCTTGAAAGATACGGGCACGATACTGAGAGGATTTTTAGGTACTAATAAGATAATAAGATTCTGAAAGTTTCAGATCTCTAACCCAATTGGTTATTGAGAAAACGCAAAATCTATGAAAATCGGAAAAAATGAAAATTCTCAGGAACGCGTGATCCGATTAATTTGAATTTTGGATATGTTTTGGGGGCTGATGGTAGCTTTTAGGAAAAAAAATATAAGCTGTATCGGTTGATAAGAACCTAAAAAAAAAATGCCATTTTTGTTTTAATTTTGATTTTTCACTATGATGCGATTCTGGCACAATCATGAAACTATTTTTTTCGAATTCCTCATTCATTTTTCTATGAATATACGTATTTTTAAGATTTTAAAAAAAGGTACGCCATGTTGCAAAAAAATAAAAACCATTTTTTATGCAAATATTTACTTTATTTATGTATTTTAAGCATGAATCTTTATTTTCCTCGCTAACTTATGTTTTTTTAATTTATTTTGAATTGTCATTTCTTTATTCATAACAATAATTATTTTTTTTGTCCAAGTCAAACGTTAAATCTTTTAGTATCAATGAATATTAAATAATTATATTGAAGATATTCAGAAAAAAACTCTTGTCGTAAATTCAATGATGAATATATAATCATCCGATTTAATTCGCAACAGTTATTTTTAAAATTGCCTCATTTCTACATAATACGTACAGTAAGCGTCTTACTTCCGACTCAGAGTTTTTGGATGAAGTCGTTGATACAATGAAAGCACAAAATAATGTAGAAAATACGTTAGCTGACCAAGTTCAACAAAATGGCTGGCAACGTAAAAAATTGCCGTTTCAAACGATTTCATCTGAAGTTCTAGAAGATTTTCCAGAAATGACGGAAAAAGATCTGCGAATCTTTTTCACCGGTTCCTACCAATTGAAGCAAGCTGTGTCGTATTTAGCAGAAATGCTTGATGAAACAGGCAATCTTACTATTCAATACGTAAAAGATCAGTCAAACATACTCAAAGCTCAAGTTCAATCCCGTCATATCAATAAAAAAGTTTATAGATGTTTTATTGAGTATAAGAAAAACGCTATTGGTCCTAAAAGTATATTGAGACATAGTTGTGAGTGTGCAAATGGTCTTAGAACAATTGGATGTTGCTCTCACGTTGCTGCTATTATTTATTATTTGGCACATGGAAGATATTTGACAAAAATTCTGAGGCCTGCTGAAACACTGAGCAAATTATTTGATAAAGGCAATGTTTCACCTGTGATTGAAGATGATAGTGATGAAGACTGATAAAATGAAATAAAAATTTTTTTTTTCAATATATCTTTCAAACATTTGTTGTTGTTCATTAATAATTTGCCAACTACAATCTGTTTCTTATGTTATTACTGTGAAATTTTTATGATATTCAAGTTGATTTCCATTCATATTTAACGATTTAACTCTTGATTTAGAAAGTACTACTTGAAATAAATTAAAAAAACATAAGTTAGCGAGGAAAATAAAGATTCATGCTTAAAATACATAAATAAAGTAAATATTTGCATAAAAAATGGTTTTTATTTTTTTGCAACATGGCGTACCTTTTTTTAAAATCTTAAAAATACGTATATTCATAGAAAAATGAATGAGGAATTCGAAAAAAATAGTTTCATGATTGTGCCAGAATCGCATCATAGTGAAAAATCAAAATTAAAACAAAAATGGCATTTTTTTTTAGGTTCTTATCAACCGATACAGCTTATATTTTTTTTCCTAAAAGCTACCATCAGCCCCCAAAACATATCCAAAATTCAAATTAATCGGATCACGCGTTCCTGAGAATTTTCATTTTTTCCGATTTTCATAGATTTTGCGTTTTCTCAATAACCAATTGGGTTAGAGATCTGAAACTTTCAGAATCTTATTATCTTATTAGTACCTAAAAATCCTCTCAGTATCGTGCCCGTATCTTTCAAGGGCAAATTCACTATGCTTATACCCCTAGGGCCTTTGAGTGTTCTTTGGACAATGTTGTTATAATTATACAACAATCGTCAAGTACCAATTGAATATTAAAAGAAATTATCAATTCCCATAAATTTCTATGGGAGGGTTAGAGGAAGTGGCGAATGCTATAAGAAACGCCCTTGTTCAATAGGGTTAGCGATCAAATCTCTATGCATGAGATTTAACCGTGGTAAACACCGAGCACCTGTCCACCTGTACTAGACTATTGACGCATTGATTTCCACTCGAGTTGGATGGAGACATAACATTTGAGTTGCATCGGTTGGTCGAGTGGCTCGAAAACGTTAACGGTTTACCATTGCTGACCGAGAACGAGCTTATATATTATATCCCAGGTAACAATAAGCAGCTTCAATCGCGAGTGCTTTTTAACCCTTTTCCCAATTTTGTTTTTCTTTTTCTTTTTCTTTTTCTTTTTTTTTTTGCCCCTTCATATAGCGCGTGGTACATGCAAGGGTGGATTTCGTGACTAGTGAATTATCAATGACGTAGTCGGCCGTAGTTTTCTCGCGTGCGTTGAGTTTGCCCACCGTGCCGGAAGAAAGTTGAGGCAATTCGAATAGCGAGGAACAATGGGGGTTGCCGTTCTTAAAATTACATGCAACTGCCAAGGAAGGCGAGTTGCTATTTCTCTAAACGCTATTTAAATTAATCCCTTATTGCGTTAGTCACGTTTGTGTTATCTAGTGGAACCCGCGGGAAGCCTCAGTTGCGTATTATTTCACGAGAAATGTGGTATGAATAAATCTATTACCAGAATAACCGCATTACCCCCATGAGCTCTCAACATTGTATAGTATACTGTACAGGAAACACGGATTCGCTACGTACACTACATTAGCCGGAGTCATGTTTTTGTTGCGGTTTATGACCTACGATCATCATTTTGTGGTCTTGACTCCCGTACTGCTCTATTATACGCTCTGGATCGTCACCGGGTGAGTAATTTCACGAATTTAACAAAAGTCAACGGATTATTCTTTCAAATGAAAAATATAATTTTTCTCCCCAAATGGTATCAGTTTTTTTTTTGTTTTTTTTTTGATAAATAGAATTTATGGTACCTTATGGTTTGTACACGTGTAGCACGTAATGTTGCAGTAATCTTTTCGAGAACCTGCAATAATATATGATTTTCGTATTACGTTTCATCTGGAACATTTCTTCGATCTTTTTTACACGTAGCTGCGCTACATTGCCGGAAAGGAGTAAAAAGAAAAAAAAAAAAAACTTACTATCGCAATATTGCGCAAGCACATATTTGCAATAAGCTTATTTTATTGGCAAACCAAAGAAAAAGGCGAAGGCCCTCATAAAAGTGTGGGGGTTTTGTATAAATTCATACGTTGTTCTTCGATACGCTATTATACATTCGTCGTAAGCAATGATGTATTTTTCGACAAAATGATGGATAAGTAATGAAAAATATTAATATTGTAATCGATTCCAGAGTTTGACTCGTTTTTAAAACATCTTAAAATAAGATTTACTTTCAACACTTCTTCGGTTGAAAGGACAAAAATTGAACAGATTTGATAAATGGCCAATTTTTTTCAAGTTTTTTCTTTGGTAGGGAATTTCCCGCTAAAAGTTGGTCAGGAATTGAATTTCTCGTTTCTGTGTGATCCTGGCGTAATAAAGATGAAAGTATAGTACGATCCGTTCAAGTAGAACGTGATCCGATTACAATATGCGAATTTTAACAGCATATTCGTATAGAAGTGATCTTGTGAATAGGATTTTCTTAAAACGTGGTTCGAAGTTTGCGGTAATTTTGCAGTGACACCGAAAAGCGAATAAAATTATGATGAGATTATAAAATTATTTGAGGAAAAATTGTGCTGAATACCATGTTACTATTCACCGGCAATATTATATAATTCAACGTTTCCCGCAGCAGTATAATGGCAAATGAAATTTAATGAAGGGAGAATTGG
Source organism: Ametastegia equiseti (assembly GCA_963989295.1). NCBI lineage: Eukaryota > Metazoa > Arthropoda > Insecta > Hymenoptera > Tenthredinidae > Ametastegia > Ametastegia equiseti. The sequence goes on along the minus strand of OZ022394.1, from coordinate 7,206,358 downwards.
CGACAGTCCAAAAAAGTTGCAACAATATTGCAGCAATGTTTCCAAGCCCGTTTCCGCTGACAACATAGAACAGCACGATTTGCGTATCTATATCGATAGTCATAAAGTTTATTATATACGAATATACCCTATAATCCGCCTCATCCCTTATAAGGTATAACCAAAATAACCTGTCAAAATAAAATGGTCTGACCCTTGTCAGGGTGAAATATACACATAAACATATGTTTACTTATGCGTCTATCCCTCCTTTTAAGTTGTGTATCATCTGCATGAAATATGATGTCTACTTTTAAACCACCCTAGCACATTTGACGCACGTTGAAGCTGTAAGCTCTCGTATCTCGAAAGTATCTCCTGTGCAGGTTTTCTGAACTATAAGACAAATCTTACAGATACAGCTTCAGACTTAGAATAATTACAAGCTATCGCAGTGGGGACGTTTATATCGAATTTCCGAACGCTAACGGACGGGGAAATTTAATAGCGACCTATCACCTGCGGCTAGGAATTTGATGCAAAACGAAATTGCCTCGGGGAGGATCTTATACCAATCGAAGTAAGTCGGCTATCAGCCACCACCCTCGACCAACCTGCGATGCTGGTATAAGCTTGTATTCGATTTCATTCAACGTGGCTGAGGAGAACCAAAAAGTAACTCGCGTTTTTTTAATTTTCTTTAGATTTTTTCTTACCTTCTTTTACCTGCGTGAATAAAAAACGTTTGCCATATTGTCAATCGGACCCATTCGATCCGCGGTATTTTTGATCACCGATTTATATTATTTCTCAGGCTTCAGAAGCCCCGAAAGCTTCATTCGCCCGGGAAACACATTGTCTCATCTATAGGTATAGCTGTATAAATTTACCTTGCCAGTTTTCGTCATGGAAATATCGTCATGCCTGAGGTAGGTAGGTATATGAGGACCACGTGTACCGGCTTACGTGACACGGCATAGTTTCCAACCATCACCTACCCTTATACTATTACATCCCCATGGGAATTGGTACGTGTCGCGTATCCTCGAAGACACACACACACACGTGTGTATGTATATGTCGATTTCACAGTTTACGGAACAGTCGCTATTTCCTTCCTTCGAAAACCCTGTCACATTGCCGACCGGCTAGTCTACAGTCCCGTTTCTTTGTCCGTTAAGTGAGGTTCGCCATAATAAAGGGACAAAGCTTTCGTTCGTAAACCAGCTCGCGGTCGAGCAGCATCATGTGATATAGTCATCATTCTCAACGCTTGTTTGCAGAGCTCTCTCTTTACCTCTCACAACCACTGAGCCACCCCTAGGTACTGAAGGATGGGGGTGCGATAATATTGCGAAAAGCTGTAGAGAATTGACACCGCGAATGTTTACGTTCGGGGGTGAAATTGTATGAGGATCAGAGTTGGCTTTGGTGGTATAAATAATTTTTTTTCTCTCTTATACATTCCTTTCCTGATAATCATCAAGAAGCTTTTGAGTCTGACCGTGAGTCGAAAGCTCTTCAATTCTCCGTATCTATTCTAAAGAAATTTTCTTTTTATTCCAGTGAATTGAGTGTCTTGTTTCAGGACGAGAGCGTTGATGATAAACTACTAGATCCGGTGCTACGTCGATAGTCTCGGCTTGCCTTTGCTCGGGAATTTATGTACATATATATACCTTCTCTCGTTTCTTCACAGCAATCAATTTCGTCAATTGTTTTACCGTTGACACATTTCCCTTAGGTAGAAAGTAAGACACTCGACACAGTGTATATATGTATACGTAGCCAAGGGGATGTGCAAGCTCGTCTTCAACTAAGTCCTCTGAAAAGTTGTCACATTTCTCTGGGGATTATTCTGTCCCGGAAAACGTATGGTGAACTTTTGGGATTATACCTACTACTGAACAACTTTGTTGTAAGACGTGTAATCAGTCCAGACGTATAAAAATCCCAGTTGAGAAATGATTAAGGATGATGGATGGCTTACCATGGATGGTATGTGTGGATGATATGATGATTTTCTCAGCCCCAATAATTGATATTCAAATTTCGATTGATGAAGAAAATTGGAAGTCAAAAATTGAAGTTTGAATAAGGAGAGTTTACCAAGGGGGTTGTTTTATTTGTGTGTCTGTAGCCGCATTCAGGTGGTGAGTTAGTCTGCTGGGAATGGTTCAGGAATATATTTTCCGAGCCGAGCCGAGCTGAGGCATAAGGGTTTAGGGACGTAGTGGCTCATAAAGTCAGGAAACAGCAGAATATTCAGAGGCAACAATTAACGCACGAGACCGTGAGGGTAACTTTGTAATTAAGGGTGATTTCGGCATACGGTTCTCTCCCTTTAACGGACAGGACTTACCTTCCGCGGTCAGCTTGCTTGCTTAGCCCTTTGACAATATCTTTACGTTTTCAAACCATCCGACTTTGTCTCTGACTGGTGAGACAATTTTCCTCACCATACCTAGGCGCTATTTCTGACACGCCTTTGTCGTGTTTAAGATTCTTCCCGTTTCCCCAGCCTCTGTTAATCTCTACAACAGTCTCTGTATTCTATCCCTCATTCCAACACTTCTTGAGTAAAAAAATTGTCCACTGAGCTTTCTGTTTTTGTAAATAACTCACCCTTTTTCTACCACAGGATTTCTTTTGCTATATATATGAATATTTCTCTCTCTACAGTCATCAGGGTTTTTCTTTTCGTTGCAGTTTTTTCACCCTTATTTTCATCACCAATATAATCGTCGATTTACCATACCGAAGAGATTTCCCTTACTTTTCAACCGGTTTAAACTCAAGCTTCTACTTATTTTATCGGGATTTAATTTTCCCGGGATAGAGACAGCTGTGCCCTGTATATCATCTATTTCCAAGGATTCGCTGCTAGTGCAGTGAAGTGGGACAACGCGTAGTTCGGTTATTTAATAAAATTGGCAGAGAGTGAATTCGAGCTCGGCTGGTTCTGGTTACATCAGCCCGTTTGTTCTGGAGTGGACGCCTGGCGTCTTCTGGACGCGTAAGAAAATCGTCGAGGTCATGAAGATAGACGGAAGTTGAATTCAATTCCACAACAGAATTCCAAATTCGTTGATTTTCACCATCTCTACGATTCTTATCATGATCCTTAATACCGGAATTTATACGAGTCGAAGAAACACGGACAAATTTCATTTCTCAAATTTTTTCACTCTTCAAACTATTTTATCCTCAAGTAATTCTCTGCAGTCTGGGGTGACCTTATTGACTAAGAAAAAGCTTCAAAGAGTAAATTCAATTAACGCTCCAGCTCAATCGCGTGCGGTTCTTCTCTTTCTCTCTTGACAAAAATTAATTCTGCACGAATATCCTTATAAGGAATCCTATAAGTCAAAAGCATATTCTTATACGTGTATATATCGTGTATAGTTCCTTATTCATTGCGGACTCTGCTGCTGCAGCTTTTGCTGAACTATTCTCTTCTATACAGCTATAAATAAAGGTGAAAAATAAAAAATAAAAATTAGCATCTAGGCGTGTTCTGCGCTCCTGCACCGTTTGTAATCTATTCTACAGTTTCTGCCGCCCTTTGTTCGTTGCAGGGGTTTTACTTTTTTCTTTTTTTTTCATTTTCTTTTCTTTTTTTTTTTTTATTTCGGTGTGCAAAATGGCGTCACGATGTACATACATACATACATAACATACATACATACGTATGTGCATTGCTGTATTTCTATATGGTATACGTATATCCTACGGCTGCTTGAGTGGGGGCGAAGGGGGTCTCGGCGTACATTTGACTGCGGCTGACCTAACTCGTGGTTCCACTACTTCGTTGCTTCGTTCGTTCGTTCGTTCGTTCGTCGGCACCGTCCGCGCCTCGCAAGCTCCGCTGCTGCGACTACTGCGACTGCTGCGCTGCCCCTAACACTTCCCCAGGCCAAATTCACGGCAATGCGGCATTCCTCTATCTATGTTTAATAGACTGCATTGGAGCCGTTTGCTGCCATACCCGTCTACAGATGTTGTGCAACTTTTGTCATGGACATTCATATGCTTGTTCTGTATTATATGTATACATCTATAACGATATTCTTGAACTTGACATTTTGCCTTGCGAATTTTCATTCTATTCATTTTTCTCTACTCGTAGAAATGGACGGATTATTATTTCTTCCTCTTTCAGAATGAGAAAATAAAATGAGAATTTTTGGAACCACAGATTTTTTATATCGTTACTCTAATATTAGTTCTTAATTGAGAAAAATCTACGGGGATCGTATCTCTCGTGCGATTTTTGCGCTCTGTGAAAATCGCATTAACTATACCCGTAATTTATCGATAGCGAAATAAACCGTTGGTAGGTATATCGTTTTTGTACGAACTGGGTCAGGTGAAATTAAACTGAACTGAAATACCAAGCTCTTGCGGGTGCGAAGAAAAAGCTGTAATGAATCTGTTTCGTACAGGTTATACAGACCTGGGGTTAGTCGGTGCCACGAACATTATGCTACTTCGTGGGATAAGTTTTAGTCTTGCAAAGCTTTCGACGGGCATTGAAAAAAAAAAAAAATTAACATTAAGTATACAAAGTTAAGAAATCTATAGATCACTCACCGAACTTCACTTCCATCAATCTTTGCAAAATTAAAATCAATCCGAAATATTTGGATAAATTAATAAAATATTAATATCACGATAACAGATAACTATATCAAATTCCAGCTTTCTCAATTTCCGTGCAATAAGTTTTGTCCACTTTTTCTGCTCTGGGTATAAAATGTATCGAGCGCCAATGAAGTTGAAGAAGATAATTTTGATAGAATGAACCCATACAGTTGTTTTTGATGGTAATATATAGATTAGGTAGGTAGTTATAATTTACTATGAATCGATCGTACAATGGTTTTCCCGTTATCCTGTACGTTTTTTCTCTTTTTGCAATGGTCATTCTCTAGTAATTACTGATCAAATCACGGGAGCTTTGCACAGATACAATTGACTGTTAGAATTGCACACTTGCATGGAATATTTATAGAGCGTACGATTGGTTTAATTGAAACTACATGAATGAATCTACATTGAGAATGTTCACACAGATATGAAATTGTGAATATTTCGATTTTCCAATTTCCAAAATAAAATAGAAAAAAATAATAATCCAACCTGATTTTTTCATAATGAATTGTAACTTGGTGTGCAATATTAGCCATCAATCCACTGAATATTTGGCTAACACCTGTATAGCTGTCACAACTTTATCTAAATTAATTTTTTCTGGGGTGGACTTTCATATCCAAAGAACGGTTCTACTTTTTTCAATAAAAAGCGTAGCCGTAGGAGTCTAGCTGATGTCGGGTTCTTGCTCGCGGCAAAAGGTCGAGCCTATTTACGGTGGCAAGTTTATACTTCGTTATTTTGATCCAGTCTGTGAAAATCCCTTTAAATTAAAAAAAAAGTTCCTAGTTCCTTTTTTTTTTTACAAACTCGGGTTTAGCTAAGGGAAGTGAGAATTGAAACTTTCGGGGTATTTCGATTCCATCAAACTTTCGAGTTCTTTTTCTATTCCATTAACTTCCGCCTTTTCGTAAGTGAAAAAAAAAAGATAACGTTGAATATTTAATATCAACAAAAAATTTATTTGAGTTTGAATAATAACGTGAATCTTTATAAATTATATCCAAAAATCGAGGGCACGAAGTTTGGGTTTAAAAAGCTTAATATTTATGAAGTATTCGGAAGCATTTCGAAGTGACTGAAATCCAGTATGCAAAATACTTCTTGAAACTTTTTCAGCTAATTTAAAAAAACAAATTAAGTTATACGAGATTCGTACCGATTTTTTAGAACTGACTCATTTTTGTCACTCCTAAAATTAATTACTTCGTAATTTGGATGATTCCTTGATAAATATTATCCACCTTACAGTTGGAATTGTGAGTTGAAAAAACTCCGGGTATATCTAGCCGGCAGATTCACCGGTGAAATTATTTGAAAACATATATTTCTTCCCCTTCCAGTATAGCTATATGTGAACTTTCGAAGTTCCCGAAGGACGGTAGGTATTGATTTGCTCCCGAATATCCAGGACAATTACACCACGACTTTCCTCCAGCAACGTTGGAGTGCTGAGTGTATTTTGAACTTGAGGGTGCGAAGAAGCAGAACAAGGAAAGAAAATGAAAGGGCAAAAAAAAAAAAAAAAACACCAAGTAGGAGAAGAAAAACTGAATAAATCTCTCAGTTGCGACAGAGAATCTCTGGTAATCTCTGGATTTCACGCCTGCAAAATATTCAAATTACCAGATTCGCGAGGGTTGGGTATATATAATATACATATATATACATAGCACAGAGTATGAGGGATGTGAAAATGAAGAGTACGGCGGGGTAAATGTTGCAGGTATCTCAAATACAGCGTCCCGTTTTGTCTCCCACTGTATTTCCGCTACCGCGTGCCCTTTAAGGGCTCATGTTTGCTATGTGATGTGGCTACAGGGCTGGGGAACAGATACAAGAGTATAACTGTAAGACTGGGTAATCTGGAGTCAAGAAAGCGAGGGAGAAAAATCCCAGAGACGGGGTTCTCCAGGAGCCTTTGCTGGATAAAGAAGGAGGGGGGGGGGGGGGGGGGGGCAGGGGCATGGGGTTGCGGTATTCTTATGGCCAGTCGTTTATCCTCTCACACAACCACCTACATCCAATTTCGCCCTTCTAACACCACTTGCTACCTATTCCTCCCTTACTCACTTGCTACCCTTATTCCTAAACCCCCTGCCTGGTAACTTCGTTCGCTTAGATACGTTCATACGAGTGACCCCCTTCGCTGCCAGCTGCGCACACAGGCAGGAATTACCTATCGTCAAAGTAATTGCTCGTTCCTGGCCCTATAGCATAGACGCCTTTACGCAAACTGAGCATCACCCTGATGCCTACCCACGTTAATTACCTTAGTCTCTATCTCTAACTCTCTCTCTCTCTCTCTCTCTCTTCGGTATAAATTCGGATGGATAGGTCGATACATTCGCAGTTTGCAATTGCCCGAATTTCCCCTAGTTTTTTCTTAATGGTTCGTCGCTTTTTCAACCCTCTGCGTTCGACTGATCTGCCCGTGAGCACTGTACGATCGAAGGCCCAGGGATGATTGAGGATCGAATCCGAGACACCGGCATCGAGGTTAATCCTGCAGTGGAATCGGAATTTAGTAACGAGATCGGATCATTTTCAGTTTGACTAAACAAGGTTTGAAATTTTTTGAAAATCCTGTCTGTCGAGGATTTTTTTTAAACAATTTTTCTGAAGGGATTAAGTATATATTTTCGAATTCAGGAAATGTGCATCGGTTTTTTTATTTCTCAAAGACCGTAGCTTCTGAAATTTTGAAAAATTCGTAGTTGACACTGTGCACTCCAGGAGCAGAGAAGATTAAGCCCTGACATCGTCAGGATTTGGTCACAACGTCGTCTGATTCAACTTCTGCAAGATCTAATTGATTCTGAAGATACATTGCCATCTTTAATAGAGGAAATTCGCATCGGACAATTTTTTATAGAACCTACCATCAACTGATAAAAATTTCAACACCAAGATTTGCTCATCCGCAAATAACTCGGCGAAGAAATTTTTTAATTTCTCTTCCTGCTCAAAAAAGATGAAGATATGATTTTTGAATAAAATGAATCCTCAATAAGTCGTATCGGATGGATGTTGCTCGTGAATTCGAAAATAGATTAACCTATTAAGAATATGACTTGTAGAATGGCAGGTAACCAAAAGTGCAAAAAATATGATACTGCATTTCTTTTTTTTTTTCTAATTTAAGCTGTGCTGGTCCCCTGAAACCGGAAACGGATTTCTTGTGATCCGGGATAAGAACTTGTGAAAAATCTTATTATTGCGTGAACGCTTTGTTCGTAAGCGAACTACTCGAGGGTAAGGATAGGTATAGAGAAAAGTTGAAAGAAGTCGTTCATTGTTAACCACTCCCTTCGGCCATTATATTTGAAAAAAATGAAAGACCGGGCATTATTTCTTGCTCTATTGATACTGAAAGTATAACAGAGATAGAAGAACCAGGGGGGGGGGGGGGGGGGGGGGGGGAGAAATGCGATCCAGAGAAAATAGAAGGCCTCTTTGAAATCCTCGAGATTATAAAGGAGAAAAGACTGCAGCCCTGCGTTGTCAAAGGAAGTTAAAAGCTCGTTTCATCATCGCCTAATAGAAAAATTCAATAGTTTAAAATATCGCTAAGCACAGTCACATCGAAACCTTCTCTACAATTTTCTCGAATTATTTTCCTGCAACCCTCGCAAAGTGTACGAATTTTTGGTCCCATGCTCCCCTGTACCATGGTGCAAAACGGCACCTGTCAAAAGCTCTGAATAATTCGTTCTATTGTTTAACGAAGTTTGAAATATGTGCCATTTTGATCGACGTGATAGGCCGAAAGCTCAACCCTATACATCCCATAGCTCAATAAATTGCCAACGAGGATGCCTCCCTGATAACCTGACACTCTATGAATTTGTGATGTAATGCTCTAATCGATGCAGAAGAAAAAAAAAAAAAACCCCGAAAAAAACACAATGTTTTGCGAAAGTTACAATAACTTTAGCAAATTTGGGTACCCTGAATTGGTTGTGTCTTATTTCAAAGACTCAGGAACCACCCTGCGATCATGTTTCGAAGAGGTTGATCACAGACAACGATGACAGATTAGGAGGGGAGGATTGAAACCAGATATTACTATTTGATTTCCATTGTAAGGTAAAACGTATTATATTGGTCTGTTCAATACACAATATGCAGAATAAAGTATTCTCATGTAAAAAGTGGACTCTTTGGTTCTGATCATCCAATTTCCGAATTAAAGATTAAAATAAAGATATAAACATTGAAAAAGGGGATGAAAGCTCAGAAGTAATCGAGTGATAAACCAAAACGACGTTTATCCAGTCGAGGAACTTTAATCCAAGTTGAGAATTTAAGCTGAAATTAAGTTTCGTTGCCATATAGACGATGTGTTCAGTTATAGGTACTGCGTGCAGCTGCAACCTGATTTAGCTGCAAATACCTAAGCGATATCAGCCTGATATTTCGACGTTTGGAAAGTTTTGATTGACGTTAGATAAGAGGTGATTAGATTTCCACTAGTTTCTTGACAAAATTTCAAACTCCATAAGCTCGAAGATCGCGAACGCTTGTGCTAACTGGAATTAGTTACCGGAATTACTAATGGCTATGCCGTGCGAACGTAACAGTTGCATGCGTGCATGACCCATCTATATTCCCTATCATCTCGGGGTTCGAAGCGAATGCATATATGTATGACGTATGTATGTATGTATGTACATATCTATATACATGTAAGCTTTCGGAAACGAGAAGGATGGACGATGGCTGATTCGAGTGGCGCAAACAACGGGATGCACAATAGCCACAGGTATACGTGATGCTACAACCACCCTGCTTACCATACAGTTGTTATTCCAAAGTGTAGAGCAACAACCATGCGAAGCCCGTTAGTACCGTACGAAACGGAACTGCAGTGAGAACAGAGAACATGCGATCGTAATTTCAATGAAATTGTACGAAAATATACGTTTCGAATTAGTTCAAGTATACATTTGAACATGTTTAACATTCAAAAAAGTGGTGCTTCAATAACTTTCGACAATATTGACATAACGAAGAACGAAAGTGGCTTCTATACCATTTTGTTTATAAATGAAACACAATGGAATGAATTGAATTTGTTTAGAATGCTCGATTGGTACTTTTGGTCAATTAATTAATTGCAGAATATTATCGTACTGCGTTGAAACCTTTTTTCGTTAAACGAGTCCGCGGTTTAGTGGCCGCTATCTCTTCTCGGTTTAATTTCATTAAACGAAGAACTCGATCCATAAATGTCTATCGAAAAAAAGTACAAGGGAGTCGGATATCTTGGGAAGCTGAAAGGGCAGGATATAACCACTTCGCTGTCAGGATTGCTTCAATGACCGATTCGAAGTGACATGCGATGGTCTAGACGTGTCTGGTTAATTAATCAATCAGCCATTCGCTCCCATGATGCTCTTAGGATTCAATCGGCGAAAAGAGTTCATTCTATTCCGAGATAGTCGTTGAATAGATTCGCAAATTGAACAGAAATGGAAATATTCTAACTTACCGATCGAGTAGCGGCTAATTTCAAATTCCGATATTTATTTGATTTCCGCGGTTTCAAACGCCATTTAATTAATTAATCACGTGACCTCCGAGCCGACGTTAAATTAATCGTTTTAACGCCGCGCGCGGGTTCTACACCAAAACCTGAATAAGCCATTTTCAACAAAATCGATGCACACCAAAAACGGGCTTCGGTAAATTGATACATGTCGTTGTACGATGTTAATTATCGAATCCAGCTAATCTACGGATTTTGATTCTCCCCTTAACGATATCTCCTAGTAAAATACAGAACAATTCATTCCCACAAAAAAAAAAAGCTGAAAATTCGTCACAAATCTACAACACGATTTCCGACACAAATTTGGGAAAACAAATGCATCGGTGCTTTCTGAACGAATAAACATGTGTCAATTGATAATGATCTGATTGAAATATAGAACAAACGCAAGCGATGACATTTGTATGATAAAAAATGAAAACGTACCCCCGTTTGTAGCGGAGAATAAATGACATGCGAACAAAGCTCGTTCCAATTTGATGTACCTATTCGGGGATGATAATGATAATGATGATGATGGTGATAAAATTATCCTGGTAGAAGCGATTCAATTATTCGTTTTGACTACCCCTTGAGCTTTAGGGAGATGTCCTGACGTCACCAATCTGAGAGGGCATCACCGTAGTGGTGCCAAGAGCCAGAAGAGAACCATTTGGCACACGTCGGACCCGTAGAGTTCCGAATGGGTATTGTAATGTGCCACATGTTGCTATACCCTTACTGACTACACTCGCCACTCACCACCACTCACGTTTCTGCTATACCTACCCTTATACCTACCTACCTACCTACCTACCTACCCTATTTGCAGTGCTCAAGCTCACGGTTCATTCGATGTAGCGAAACGGACGATGTTTGGTCGGCGATTCAATCGAGTATAGTCGCCTTTCGGTATCGATGATGGTACCGAATAGGCGCATGTACGTCACACAGGGTTACGGCTAACCTATCAGAATTCTGATTCGAATTCCCTGCCAAATTTGCCGCTTCAACGAATTTAAATTGCTTCTCATGTACGGCAAGTAAAATTTGTTCATTTTGATTAAAATTTTCGCTATACCGGCACGTGTGTCTCGAGTTTATTGCGCTACTCGTTTCACTGGGTTAAATAAAAAACATGTACATACCTAACGTGACATGGCGTAGCTTGTAACGGAGATGAAAAGCTTTCGGGTTTCAAAAAAGCTTAGGTTCTGATTCATTCCAATGCGGTGATGGGGTTTGATTAATATATGGCAGAAATCTTCAATGGGTCAAATGAGCTTTTGGAAAATTGAGATTTTTTAAAAATAATTTGTGACACGGTGCGGCTTTGCCGTGAAGTCTGTAAACATGGTGGGAAAAATTCTCGTCTGGTTGATTTGGAGAAGACGTTTAAGCTGGTCGGTCACGTCCCAGTTACTCGTTAAGCTTGGCGGATTGGTTTGTGTTTGTTTAAAGCGATTGAGGAGAATTTAAAGGCGATGGTTGATAGAAGCGTTTGCCTTTTCTTCTAATTATATTAACCTGTAAATAGACTTTAGAACCGGGTGTTCTTCGCCTGGAGGTAATTTACATTGAATTGCTATTCGGTGGCGGAGGTGCCTCACTCACTTTTACCTGATTTATAATATCGTCTAGAAGCCAGAGAGCGGAGTATTAATTTTTCACTCTTATACCTTATACCCGGGGATTGAATTCGGCAGAATAAACTTGATTCACTTTTAAAAGCAGTTAAGATTCTTCCATGTATAATTACCGGTGAACAGTTGAAATAAAAATGTTCAGAGCGTCTTGGAGATTCAGGAAAACTTAGTTTCTTCCCTTTGGCGTTACATTCCGTGGGAGGTCAGAGACCCCCCGTCCGTCCTCCAACCTAAACTTTTCCTCCTTTACTCGACCAATAAAACTTGATTCATTCTCAAACTTAAGTAAAAGCTCTCAAGTTCGCCAAAGCGACAGGTCAGGACTAAAGTCAAGTTTTATTCTACAAGAGGACAGTCGGGATCAAAACGATTCGGCGTAATAAATCAATCCTCTTTTTTTTTTTTTTTTTTCTCTCTTTTCTTTTTATCCTGGTCAAAGAGTACAAAAAGCACAAGAACGCATCAATAGGAAAAAAAAGCAAACTGGCTTCGAAATGAGTTTTGTGATTGAACGAACTCGTATTTTATCGTACACCCAAATTCTGCTCAACATCCTCCCTGGAGGTCGAGGGTGTTCTCTGAATGTGTAGCTAGAATTATTTCAAGGGCTTCTTTTTGCTAGCGTATCATTTGCGCATTGATCGTTCAACTTAATATTATTACCTCGATGTCGAGCTCGTGACAAAGAAAATGTCGTAGAATAATTTCCCGTCTGAGATCCCGTCGCGTGTTTCTGAATTTTTCCTCTTATCCTTCTCCCAGACGTTAACGAGGCCAATTAAACAAAGACAAATGGTAAAATCAACGAACGAATTTAGTCGCTTAAATGGTAGGTAGAGACGTCCTTTTCGTTAACAGCTTTCAACACTCTCTCGAAATTCGGTAATGAAAAGCTCGACTATCTCCATTCCGCAGCCAAATTTAACTCGCTGCTTATCTTCCAATTTCACTGCACAAATAAATTGACCAGAAATGGGACCACTTTCAGGTTTTATTATATCCTCCATTTATAGGCAAATTACAGAGTCGTGAATAATTTGCGTTCTAAATTCTTTGATCTGAAATTTAGACGTGACCAAAGATACTACGAAATTCTTTCGCCTGGAACCAACCGGCAGTTAATACTTTACAGTTTTTACTGCTCCGTGGTTTTCCGACAATTTTCATACAAAACGTAATGAGTATGCAGCTGTGGAATTAATTCCGAGTTTCGGTAGATTGCAGTCTGGGAAATTCAAAGCTGGCCACGTGTCGCCTCGTTCCCATTCATTTCCCAAACTCCTGCGAACTGGATCCTTGTAACCCTCCACCCCCCTGAGTCCCGGATGTTGGCAGTGCCAATTTTCAACCGCGTTGATAACCAGGGAAACCAGTGCCAACTCGGCAGTCAACACCCGAGCCAATCCACTTTATAAATTGGCCAATCTCGGAGCAGATCAAACTTTTTATCCAACATTCAGCCCTATTTATAGCTCCATTGATTCTACGGTTGAATCAATGTTATCTGGTTACCAGATCGGCGTTGGTTTCGGTCTGACATTTCCGTTATCATCGCTTTTGCAATTCTGATTTTGGCTCACTCTTAACCAGGCTTTGAACCCCATGAACTGCCCCCGTGTCTTCTAAGCTTTGTGATATTTTCACCCCCCCAAAATCCCGAAAAGAAATGTTAAAAAATTACTTACCTAACTCGAAATAATTGTTTTTAATGATCGAAGCTGCGTTTGGGTGTTTTCGAAACCTTCCGGGCATCCAGAGTTTCTAATTCAAATTTCAGGAGTGTGTTTGATTTTCGGGGGTTTAACACCGCAGGGAGTTCTTGTTTGTTTGCAGTTTATTTTCCATATTTTGTTTGTTAGTAAATTTGTAATTCCATTTTTATGCTGTGAGCCTGAAGTATAATACCCACATTCTATTATATTATATTACATTTTTCCCCTTATACCCATTCATTTCATCCCCTTAAACGCCATTCTGCTCACCCTTTACCAATCTGGTACTCCACGTGGCTACGATATCTTCGAACCCACGACGGTGGCCCGCCGAAGGCAGATGGCAAAAGGTGAAAGTTCAGGGAGATAACGGACACGAGGCGGCTTTGTAATCCACTCTACTTAATGATCCTTTATAAACATTTCTTTTATGAAAGATATTTTATACGAGCCGAATAAAGATTCACTGTATTTTTCATCGATTCATATATCCGTCATCTAAATATATTACATTTCAAATAATAAGCTAATCTCATCTGATATCAAACGTTCTTGATCAATCCTTGAACTTTGTTTGACAAATTTTCGAACTTGTTGTTCATCCAGGAAATTGAAAATATCGAAGTTGGGGAAACTGGATATATGGGTATGGATGGAAAAGGCCTTTGCAAAAGAAATTATATTCTGATGGAGGTTTTTGATCCAAGGCAATTACATGAAATGGGAACATCGTTAGAGTATTTCATACAGCGATAGGGTGTATTCGTTAAAAATTTGCGAGGACGATGAATCCGCGTTGGGAAATGTTTTTATTTTCATTGAAATTTTCCTAGCAACCCAAACTACGTTTTTCCATATCCCAATTAGAGAGTTGGTAATAAAGAGTAGAAATCCAACTTTATGACCATTTATACTGGGGGGTTTCTTTTTTTTTTTTTTTCATTGCGCTTGGTAGTAGGTGCAGGGTAGGTACGCGTTTGCCAGGCTGATTTTTTCCGGAAAATGCTAAAACGTACAAGTTAATTATTCTCCGAGTTTTAGCAGGAAAACTTATCCGTTCTCCACGCTCTTCTATACATTTCCCCGTTTTGTGTGTATTCACGTACCGTAGAGACTGCCTCCTCTAAAGCAGGAAGAACTTTTGCCCTCTGCCTTCTGGTTTAGTATCCCTTATGTGTGTGCTGGTGGTTGGCTATCTCTGTTAACACTGTTTACTTAATCATCCCTTAATTCAGTCTTTCTACTTTTTACCTCAGAAATATTTACAGCTTACTGCAGCCAAGAGTTGCTTTTCACCCGTGAAAAAAGCTTTATCTTAATTTTATGCAGCGTTGAAGTATGGCCCCCTAATTTATAACAGTATACATATACCTTATTCATTTTTATCATAAATCGAGATTAAATTACGTTACTGATAAGAATTTTTTGCTGTCAAAGTTCGGCTAGATAGAAGCGCCAGCTTTTCATTCAACAATAAGCCAAATTTACCCCAGTGCAAAAATGTTATCAGTGTCTGTTATTGTACAGAAAAAAAAAAATCAAAATAATAAAATATTAAAAGCTCGGGACTGCTTTCTCCGAGGCGGATATTCAAAGTCACAAATACGCCGATTCATATACACCCCAGCTTACTTTCCTTTGAAATTTAATTCCCGAGAACGTAATTAGAAGCGAACGCTCCAAATTACTCGGAAACAGATTCAGAAGGAATGGATTACCGGAACAAGGTGTACAAAGTGATTTATAAAAGGCCGTATGATGTTTGATGATCAAAATATCTCCCAGTATCTCATCACGTATTATTGAGATTGAGAAAAAATTTTATTGAAAATTGAATCAAATTTGTATTTTAATTTCAATTTTTGTATTTCAATTAATATGCCCAGGACAAAGTTTTAGCTAATTCGTTTCCGCTATTTGAGAATAGTGCATTCTCCTAGATGCGTAAAAACGTGAGAAAATCCGAAAGGTAGGTATACCATCTGGTCGGAGATCACTTGTTGCCAACCGGCGCGGCAACCTGTAGGCCTAAGGCGCAACACATATTCAAATATTGATTTATAAGATTTGCGAGTTTATAACTCTCTGCTATCTTGTATCGAGGCATCATCCCCCCCCCCCCCCCCCCCCCCCCCATATACATTTGGGCGAGGTGGGTATTTTACGTGAGGAAAATGGCCCGCGGCTAAGCTGCGGCATACCTGTAGTAATTTTGTTCTTCTTATTGTTGCTGTTATTTTTGGAATTTAAGGTAAACCTACGTTGGTGGTTCTTAAAAAATGCCTGCAAGTTTGCCAAGGCAAAACTTGACAGTAACGGCTTGTGAAATTACTGCCTAGACCTTAAAGGGGCAGAAACTCTTGGGCCCGAAACTGTTTCCACCTAACATTACCATCCACTGGAACAATAAAACGTGGTGAGGAAGTGGCAATTACATCAATCGGACAGAGTTTTATGGACTTTATGGCGGTACGATAAACGCGCCTGTTAAAAGAAGAATTAAAGGTGAGAGGGAAAAGGTGAGAGGCAAGAGACAAGGGTTTTGGGATTTCTGAAGGGTTTGCAAATTTTTGACTTGAAATGAAAATATCAGGGCTTGGAAATTCGATCATGGCTCAGCTGATGCTGGTGAAACAAATTTCAAAGAAATTGCATGGCTAAAATTTAGAGGCTAAAGATTTAAGGGTGAGTTTTGTTTTCCCTTGAAATCAACAAATAAAAGATTTCAGGTGAAAAGTTAGCGTCATTAAAAAGTTCTGGCGGTAGTTGGAATGAGTATAAATCTGTACGAAGAGCAGAATGAGGAATGAATATCAAACATGCGATTCCTCGACATCATCATGGTTTCTAGCCTTGAATAAATTCGTGTACATACTATAACCTCTCAGCAATGGAGATCTTCGTTCGGAGTGACTTCCTGTTCTATATGTATATCCTTGCCCGCTTAACTAGTTTGAAATTTATTAAATTGTTCAAGTTTCACGATAATTCTCTGGTTTATTTCCGCTGCACGAAGGTGCCGAACACTTCTCTCTCTCTGTATATGTTTTCCAACGGCTGGACTCCTCATCATATTCTACCTAGTCGTAAATTGTTATGGAATTAAATCCCCAGAGACCGAAACATGATTGCTTAGCTTCATCTTCTGTCTTCCAATTTCAACCGAGCTCGTACAAACGAATCTTGATCTTGATCCGGCTGAATATCCTCTCATTCGATACTGAAAGCCATATTTAACAGAATTAGGTGGAACCCAATTCCCAGTCACATATAGAAACTGTCTAACATCTTACAAAGTTGAGTGCAAAAAAGAGTTGATTTGAATCGGTCAATCGTTACCCAATTTTTATACCAGCAATTTGAATTTCATCTGGAATCCCGACAACAATTTCCACTATTTATATTCACACCTAGAATTGATTCTGACGGAATGTGGAAACGGTGATTTGAAAGGCTTAGAAAATTGATACTCAAGGGTAAGGTACCTATAGTGAGCTAAAGGCGTTTAAGAATGGAATTTTCTCTACTGCGTGAGCCTCTGCGAAGCCCTAGGCGAAGGCTAATGTGTGAATCCTATATCAGCCACTTTAAAGTACTAGAATGACAGGTGAGACATCAGGATATGGTCAGTTAAAAACTTCACTCTCTTTTCAAGGCGAGAGAAAAACGCTTTTTTTTTATCAGATAAGAATCGTCGTTCTACTTGTCATCAAACGCTAATTAAACTCCAGACAACAATTTGTAAACACGCGAGTCCTACAGAAATTCAACGCGGTGATTGTAACGTACAAGATATAACCGTGTTCAACCAAGACAATAAATGTCAAACCCTTAATTTGTTATTCATGTGAAGTAGGTACCTTCACCTATACTTGTGGCCAATAGGTAAAAACTGCCGGAAATATTGTCGCTTTAAAAGTTCCCGATTGTTTTTCGCGTTTTGGGTTAATATTGGCAAATTTGTATATATGTATACTAATGCACGAATCGCTTAGAAAACATTTAGCGAATCTAAAAGCATACTGTCCACAAGTACCTACGTTGTAAAATGAATAAAAATACTCCGTAATGTTCGAAGTGGGAATTAATATCGAAGATAGAGAGAAAAATAGACCGTATACGGAATCCGTTATTCTTTGCCAATCTATTTGAACAAAATATATATATATAATACAGTTAAGTTGTCTCGTTCTGTTCAAGAACATTTACTCCGCGAAATGAGTAAGGGTTGTTATACTGCACGAGATATGACAAGGCAAGGGGGTAAGTTTTGTCGTGCATGGTTCCAACCGGTACTGACTTACACGTAAGGAGGGCTTTTACAATCTCCGGCATTCCGGTCCGCGGCACACCGTATTCCTTTCCCCCTCCGAATTTTACGGCCCGGGAAATACCCGGGCTCTCTCCATTTATCTATAATGCATCAATCCGGTCGTCCATCCATCTATTTTTCTATATCATTTCAGCTCCGGTACTCTTTGATCAATTTTATCGCTCACCAAAAAACCCCTTGCTTCCAAGAACGATTACAGGCTCTATCAATTACCTGAATACACATTTCACATTTCTCGGTAAATTTACTGAAGATTTTTGACTATTTTCACTAAATTCAACATGACGTCGTAACTTTGTGATGACAAAAATCAGCAGAATTCGTTGATTCGAATAATTCATTTGTCGGAGATCAATCAGTTCGTCAGTTCAGCGATGTTATTATTACAAGTCAATAATTTTACCCCTAAATATAATATATTGAGTCAAATTTTTATACAAATTTCGTGTTGATTTCATTTAAAAAAAAATGAAATTTCAACGTATCTTATGATGAGAAAAGAATACTATATATTCATGTGTTGAGTTTCGAAGCTTTTTGTCAAATTCCAGAAACGAGTATAAACGCATTCTGTCGTAATAACATGAGAAAGCGTCACGAATTTAATATACAAATTTTTAACAGCGGTATCTTTAACACTGAAGCACATTTTTTTCCACCGTGTAAAGTCCCTATTCTCAAAGGGTGAGTCTGACGACAACAAACGAATTCTGTACGTATGAATAATTCCAGGACGAACATCCTTCTTACCAAGAGATAACGCGTGTATATGATGAATATTCCATGAAGAAAACATCAAGAGCTAAATTTTACCATAAAATAAAGGGCGCGTACTGCGTATAAGTTCGACGTTCCATTTCAAACCATCCTTCTCGAAAATTCATTACTTCGGTTAAAATAAGTGGGAAAAAAATTTCAGCTTGATCGATCGAGTAATTTCCGTATAGAATCGTATATATGATTCTGGGTTTGGAAAATGTCATTTTTATAACATAGTCGCGGCGTAGACGTATACCTAACCTTACAATTTTTCCATATCAATGAAACGTGCCGGCGTGGTTTTTTTTTTTTTTTTTTTTTTTTTTTTTTTCCCACTGTCACGAAATTGGTTTTTATCGAGACACGGAATACATTGAGCTTTCAGATTTATTCCTTGAAAGGTATACGTATAGTATGTATATACGCTGGTTCGGCTTCTCTCGCTTACAGCTTGGCGAAAGCTCAAGGAGTCAAGGCTTTATTGGTCCTGTTGAAACGGGATCCTCGAAACAAAAGGACCGATCATCTAAGCGGGGGTTGGCAGCTGGCAGGTTTCAGGTTTGCTGCCTCATCTCTCTCTCTCTCTTTCTCTCATCTATACCAAAGTTTCATATACCATCACCAATAAAGCTTCGCATCTGTTGGCCAAGTTTTCCATTCACTAAAAGCCTAACCTCCCTACCTACCTATATCGCTTTCTTGACGGCTTCATCTGCGCTTAACAAGCGCATAAAGTCTGGAATCGGGGGAAAATTCGTACACATATACAACTATATATTATATACCTATGCGATATGGTACAGCACGCGTTTTAATTGCCTGCTTGTAATTGCGAGAGCAAATCGTGCTGTTACTCGCGTGTATAACAGACTGGCAAACACGCAGAGACCAGCAATTATATCCCCACATTTATTATCCTTTTTCTTTTTTTTTTTTTTTTCTCTTTTTTGAAATTTCTTTTCCTCGCGCTAATGAGGACACCCCTATTCCCTAATGATCATAAACGAACTTTTTATGAATCACTGAATTTATTAAACCTCGTATAACTAACGATTCTGCTACAGCAAAGCCCTTCATTTAAAGCAAAAAAAAAAAAAGAGAACGTAACAAAATAAGAAATGGTCATACGTTATTGTGGGCCAAAATTAGCAACCGCGTCAATTGAACGAAAAGAAAGAAGAACAAAAAAAAAAAAAAAGTCGAATGTCTTACATGATGTAAACGTATTTTTTCCCCCCTATGTCATGGTTATGGTGAATCAAATGAAAGATGAAATTAGATTTCCACACAATTTCATGAAATAACATCGAAAATCTAGTAGTATAGGTACGTATATAAGAAATATTGGCAGACGATCAAAGATGAAGGAGGACGCGGCTCTACGGCATCTGTTCTATCAATCGGAATAAGCGCGAGTAAATCGCAAAGCGTTATAAGCTTAGGATGAGAAGTAAAAGCTCTGTGAATCATCTATCATCGTAAAAATTCTAGGGCTGCTTACCTCGTACTAAAGTCTCTAATCTACTCGTAACATCTTTTGATGTTATTTGACAGGGGAGAATAACACGTGTCCCGATGTCAACTAACGACAACAAACACTAAACAACTTCAGAGTTATTGTTAGCACCGACCGTGGTGGACCACTAGAGATTTTGAGCTTTGATAAATGAGGACACCATCCCTTTTACAGTCTCAAATTGCAGCTGCAGTTACTCGACAAAACCGTCAAGGAAACTAGCTGGTACTTTTTCTTCGAAACACTCCGCCAGGAACATTTCCGTCTCTCAGGAAATAGCCGAAGGGTAAAAGGGGATGGCTACATACAAATATATTCAATGACATTTTTCTTTTCCGTGATTTACGCAATGAGCACTGATTTTGATTGATTTTTCGTAATTTTTTTTTAATTAGGAAAGCCCCCATTCAAAACGGAATAGTTTTTCGGATTGATAAAATCTTTTTCTCACATTGAAAATCGGAAAATAAATGAGTCATAAACAATTGCATAAAATGAGGATTTTTTAGTTAGTTTTCAATGCCGGGATGAGATACTGCTCGTTCAGAACTGCAATAGCATGGAACGGATGAAATTTGAATTTCAAAAGAAAATTACAAGTCTTCCAGCTTCGGCAGTCTTCCGTATTGAGGGAAGACTACTGAAATTTTCAAAAAAAAGCCGTTTTTTCATTTTTCAATTGGTCAAAAAACGTCCAATCAAAAATAACGAATACTACAAGTTACAGATTATTGTAGAATATGCAGTTTAGAAAAAAAAGTTTCAATCTTCTGCGATAAAATCTCATACGCAAGGATCCTTCCGCAGAATCTCTCCTTCGCAGGGCTGCGAAATGTTGATGAACATTCATCGCAGAAAATAAAAACTTTTTTCCAAAAAACATATCCTACCATAATCTCGACTTTTTGATATTCGTTTTTTGATTGGAAGTTCTTTGGTCATTCAAAAAATGAAAAACTGCTTTTTATGCAAATTTCAGTAGAGTCTACCCTTAACTTGTCGGGCTTAGGCCTCGGAGATCACAACCCTGTTGCATCGCAAATGTGTTTATCTACACCGTACAGGACGTGAGTAAGGCACCGTTATTAAGAGCTACAGTGATTATTGTGTCAAGATCTGTTCAAACTCCAGGGCTCTTGGCTTTGACGGGAACGTCATCAAGTTAGTAGCACATATACGACGTATGCTGCAAACCTTCAAACATGGTTCAGAAAGGGTTATGGCTGGGTGCTGGGACTGGGTAAACGGAAATCGCTTCCTCAACTGGGAGTAGATACATAGTTATGACGACGTGAGACGAGGTAGCAATTTGCACCTAGTGATAAGGCGGTGTCTTGCACTGAAAATTAAGGTACTTAACAGGATAGGGGAACTGGGACGCACACTGAAACATACATAAACTCTAACATCAGCTAAGCAGTTACTAAACTAGCCAAAACAGGACTATATTAGAGTATATGGTTGGGGCAGAGTTTTGCCGGATAATTATTACACTGGCACCACCAAACGACGATTCGTCTGGGTTGGCGCATTGCGGTGATCATTCGACTTTGTATCAAGTTTGGCCCTGGGAAAAGAACTCCTTCAAGTAAACGAGCTAGCCAAACTGGGCCACGAGTTAATCCACAAGAATACAAGGTAATTAATAAATAAACAAATACATAAATAATTTTTTTGGTATTAATAATATTCAGCAATTTGCTTCGAGTATCAAATACAAGTCAAAGCTTTCGTAGAAGTTTTTGAAAACAGGATCCAATCTGATTTTTACGATCAACGATAATGATTTGAATAATTATTATACACGAGCTTTTAAGCTCGAATTATTAGCGTTTCCTGAGAGAACGTTGGAATTGGATTTTCTAGTTTTGAGTTCATATACCAGGAAGTATAAAATAACATTGCAGGAAGTAAGCCTGGCTGTAGTAGGTATTGGGTATGTCGAATCGCAAGGTCGACCCCAATTTCATCTCGGTGAGCCAGTGGCACTGAATAATATAGAGAAAAGCAGAGAATGGGAATAAAAGAAGCCGCGAAGCACGGGGGGTTATAAAACCAAGAAATACCTACCGACCGGCGGATAGCCAAGGGAGAGGTAATACGAGAAAAAAAAAAAAAAAAAAAAAAAAATTATTTCACCGTCCGGATATACATGTATAGAGATACAAAGAAAACATCAAGCACGTAAGGTATTCGTGACCCGCAAGGATTCAAGGATTCTATACCTCTACAGAGTCCTACCGGCTCTGCAGGCAATAATGCCGATTTTCTGCAAGCCAGATACTTTCCACTCCAGAGCTTCGTCTCTGTGTCCACGAACAGTTCTTTCATTCCTTTGCAATAGAAACAATTCACCTTGTAACGTACCTGTCTACGAGTTGCTGCATTTCTATTCAATAGCTGGTACCGCAATATAGTTGCATACGTATAGAGTTGGCAGAGTTTTATTTTGCAAAATTCAGAATACCATTCAGCAAATTCATCACAATGTTCTACGGATTGAGGTAAAATATTTCTGTTGATTTTTTTGACCACAAAATTTCCAGCCCTTCGCGAAAAAAAAAATCCTTATCAATTGCTTGTGTTTTTTTTATTCATTATTACAATTCTGAATCGAGTTTGGTATACAGAAGAAAAAAAGTATTAACCAAGGTATTAGATGATCAAATATTGACTGTAAAAACTAATGCTTATTGTTTTAGCAAGATACAGAAACAACCTGTTCACAAGGATCCTTGATTTTTGATAAATAAATATCACTCTGATGTCATTCACGAGTATTGCAATGTACATTTTACACATCAGGAGTCGAGGATTGAGGACCATTTGGTCTGAAACGAAATGATGCGAGAGAAGCTTTTCTAAGTTCTTGAGTTTGCCCTACATCGAGACTATGAGGGGTTATTTCGTCGGGTAAAAAGGCGGCAAACTGTCAAGTTTGTTTCTTCGTCTTTGTTGGTTTTTTAATACATATTTTTTTTTTTACTAATGTAATATAGGTAAATATATATTTCGCAATTTTAATCTTGCGCGGGCATAAATTGCCAAGAGAAGAGAAGTACCTACGCGCGACGGGAGTGAAAACGAGGCAGGGTGCCACGAAAGAGAATTGCTTTCCGTGTCAGGGTTGATATTATTTTACTCCGCGATTAATTGATGCGATTAACTCATGCCAGACCGCCTCCACCATTTACCTATTGCTTATAATATCTACCACGCCTAAAATCTCCTGCCATACCATATACCATATCATACCATATCATACCATAATGGTACAGGCTTTTGTTTGGACAATGAATTATTTGTCAGGCTTTTGTACGAGCACATCGGCCACCGTTTGACCCAAATAAAGCCTTTCAGTCTGAACACAGACGTACAAAGAGAAAGACAAAGATAGATCGAGGGAAGGATAATAGAATGGAATAGAATAGATTCCGAAAAAGGTGCGAAAAGTATACGTCGATGAAAATTGATGCGAGATATATCATTTCTTTAGGCAATGCGTATTTTCGAAACATTAGATTCTTTTCCCAACATATCAACGACGAAAATTATGGCGGTCAAAAGATTCGCGCGATTTTTAATATGACTGAAAGAAATTTCATTGTCACGAAGTCGAGAGTCATAATTTTCGAAATAATTTCGCCGATCGTCAATGCAAATTTGAATCGCGAATTCAACATCCGTACTGAAATTCGCGAGAGTTGTTCGTAGATTTAGAATTTATTTTATTCACGAATATTGCACTGGCTTAGTTATGAATTTGATATCTCAAAATCGAGGACTGTATTCCTATTTTCTGACCATGAAACGAGTCTGAAAACATGCTTGGTCCTGGGCATAAGACTGAAAGAATCAATAAGGAGAAAGATGTACAACCGGTGGGGTAAACTTGTCGCCAGGCTGTCTGACCAGTTTCTGTTTTCTCTACTGGGTCGAGTGGCCAAAAAAGGCAATCGTCGTTCTGCTCAGCGATTAACATAGATTTGGATCTTCTATACTCGAATACGAATGCCGTCTATACCTAACTTGACGTTCTAAATCCTAAAGGGAATAATTCCGAAGATTCTTGGCTGTTATTTGTCTCATTGTCAGATAATCTTAAGAATTTTGTACAACTGAAATTCTGATCAATCAAGAAATATTTTCATTCGGTGCTCTCGGTAAACCTACGAAGTTCAATTAACCCTTGAGGTACGAAACCAAAGCAACAGAAAATTTGGATTCAATTCATTCGGATTCGATCAAGCTTGATCGATCGATCAGAATTTCAGTTAGATATAAGAATTTTCAAGACTACTGTATGGTTTTAGGACCCTTGACACGATCATCCGATTCGTTGCATAAATAAAATAACAGAAATTTATACGAACCATATATATATATGTATATCGGTTGGGGTGACGAACTGTGAAGCTTAAAGTGCACGACGGTGAGCACCTGCGACATCGAGGCAATATGGCTGCCCGGAAAGGGCAGCGTAGCGTGATGCTAGCCCGGCAATTTATAGAGGTGCAGCGAAACGTGGTGTTAACAATTTCACCGTGTGACACGTGCGTGTTCCTTGTCCATGGTTAAGCTTGCTCAGGAGGTCTAGGGATATGGATAGAGAGCCGGTTATTCTATGTAGATAAAATATATAGTGTAACGCTACAGGACTATCTACGTGGCTAATAATGAAAATGAAAAAGTTCTATGTGAGCTTTTTACGATACCGTCAAACTGCTGGGCTCAGAGCTTAATGTAGGTACATACGTATACCTGCAGCTTTAGAAACTCTTCTAAAAAGAGATATGGACGAAATTGTGGATGTATACATTCCAAGCAACTTATCTTGACGATGGGAACCGTTTCACTAAATTTTAACGACAATGAGAGAAAGCAAACCAAGAATGCTTTTAAGGTCAGACTTAACCCGCTTCTACATCCACTTCAGCTTCCGAGATGAAGATCTCGTCTTAAACTTGAATTTGTTCGGTGGGTGACAAATAAATTTCAGCTAAAACGTTTCTGTCATAAAGTAAACGCAAGTATATAAACGGAAGATATACTTTCGTTAACAAAGTACCAAGCTTATTTCGGACTGCTTCGAAGTGGATATAGCTTTACGTTAGGAAGCGCAAAATTTCACATTGATATTTTTATTCTCTGAAGCTCTGATCCCGACGCGACGCTCTGGGTTTTGATAATCTGAAAAAAAAATGTGGGTACCTAAGGTTTTTAGAATCACTGGCTTTATCCGACGAAGAAAATCATTGATCTGATATTTTGTAGAAACGTATAGCAGGGGTGATACTTTCAATGTTTCGAGAAACTGAGATAGCTTCCGAGAAATTCAAGCTTACGAAAATTCAATTTAAACAAAAATGTAAAACGTTTGTTTCTGAACATGCAATTTGGCGTTTTTTTAAAGGAGGTATCTTCCATTCGGTGATGTATTGTCCATATGCATTGTTGGTAGCCATTAACTGATCAAAAAGTACAGTTCAGGATAATGACAAATGCCTGAGGTATCAGCACTTAGTCTGTAGCAGATATTCATAAAATCTTATATAGCCGCTCTCCAAATGTCAAAGTCACAGAACCGAGACTGATACTTGATTCAATAAAACCAATTATTCACAGTCAAGTTATTTACCTTTGACACCTTCTCCATGATCCACTCGAGAACTATAAGCTGAAACTATGAGCTACAATCTATATTTACTTGGAGGAAAATACAACTGCCCCTAACTACACGATCAGGCAAGGCCTTAGTTTTCAATAATCACGTTAATTGACTTGTTGGATCATACGATGGGCCTATTTAAGGAATTTCCAAGTATACAAACAGAGGAAAGCTCGTGCCTTATCGTATTGTTGTGAAGTGCGATACTCTTGTGAAGCTAATTTCTTCGTTGTATATAATGTTGAACTACAAAGTGGTGTCATGAACTTGGGTAGTTTTCCTTAACCACAAGAGAGAAGGTTGAGGATTAGCGGCCTCTTGGCTCCCTTGTGATAACCTATAGTCGCATCCTCGACTGCTGCAACGGGACACTCAATTTATTCCAGCTTCAAGGGTCGGGTTGATGTAGCCCAGTACTCGCTCGGGAGTACTTGGTAAGCTCAGCTATGTCCGCTCCGAGCGCCCAGAGCTTTAGGGCTCGATATCCTGGGGGAAGAAATTATCTCGGTCAATTAGTCGTAGGTGTGTTACGGCCGCGAGCTTTACCCCAGAAATTAACCCCCTGTCCGTATCATGTGTGGGTTACTTTACTGGTCAGAAATCGCTGTGTATCTCACTTTAGGAAGATAAACGATGTAGAAGATTCGAACTTTCATGTCAATTCTTCAGAAACTTTTTCTTGAATTAATCGATACTAGAAGGAAGAAGAGAAAATAAAAAGAACGAAAAAAAAAAAAAAAAAAAAATGGGGCTCGGAAGAAGTATGCAACGATTTCGTCCAGATTTTCTAAGGGATCCTCGAAGGGGATACGAGTTATTGAAATTTTTTTACATGCAGATTTTTTACGACTATCGCTCGAGCTCCTCTCGTCGTATCGATGAAAAAATTCTCCGACATAAAATTTGCATCTTCTGGTGACCCGGTTCATTTTGATCGAATGAAAAAGCCTTTTTTGGAATCGTATGACTCGTGATAACTCAGAAACTGTCTTCGTGAATTAACGTCATGGATGTGTCGAAGCAAATGATGAAATAGGGGCTGATGATATTCGTCCAAATTTTATAGTAATAAGAGTTTTTTAGCTCGAGGAGTGTCGACGTGCATGTAACGCGGATGACAAATCGTAGCTACGTAGGTATGTGATCGGCATCGTACTTTTGCTGAAAGTAAAATCATGTCATGAATCAAGCAGAGATCCGAGTATTTGTTACGGTGTCGTGAGGTCAGCCGAGAGGAGCGATTTCCGGTGAGTAAAATCCACTGGTATCATATGATATAAGGCTTAGAGATGTAGGGGTTTGTAAATCGGATGAAACCCCTAACGGGCGGATAAAGTGGAACTAAAAACAGATGTTAAATAATCATCGACTATGTCACGAGGGGAGAAATTCAACTCGGAGAGAGCATTCCTCCCACGGGAATATACAAAACTGAATCATGTCAACCTAGAATTGGAAACTCGGGACAAATAACACCTAACCGGCTGATCAGGTGTGAAATAAAAAAAAACACTACTCACTCCGAGGTATTGCTTTCGTTTTTTTACTCTCACCTGCACCTGCACGAGGAACGATTTGAGCCACGCGATTTCCAACCCCTTTGAAGTAACCGTATGATGTATACTGCTAGGTGAGCTCAGTGTGTTTATAAAGTTCTGCCTCAACCTGGGAATCTGGGATGGCTTTTGTTAGACTCATTGTATCCTCAACTTCTGCTGTCAATTAACCCTGACGGTTGATTAGCCAGTTTGACAGGTGTTAAGGGTGGCATGTCGATCCACAATAATATCGATCGGAAAGCTCGAGGTATTTGACTCGCACGTATGATTGGATTTAATTTTCTTTCCACCAATTTGCTGGACTCTAGTAATCCGTCAAATTCCCCAGTGCTGTGATTTCAGGCGCAATTTTTTCTCGAGTCAAAGTTTTTTTTTTCCAAAATAACATACTTTCAACGTTTATCAATAACCAGATCAAGTGAAATGGTTCTGGTGAAACTGGGACTAGTGAGTTTACGGTCTTGAATTCTCTACTGGTAAAAAACAAATTGGTGCGGAAATTGCTGGTTCGGTAAAGCGTTAAGTACACGTTTTCACAGTTCCAGCTGTAAAATTTTTAATTAGATCGTTACGAGGGTGAAATCCCGGAAGGTCGATTGCTAGTAGGTACCTAAGAGAATTCAGAAGGTACATACCTACACACGGTCATTGTCAGGTGATTCAAAAATCTTGAGATCTCGTATAATTAAACTAGAAGATGAAATTTCTCAAAACGAATGTGTATCCAGTATACAAATGGTTTTACTGATGGTTTACTGCAGTCTAACAGACTCTAGAAAATCTCAAGGGAATTGTGTAATAGAGATGGGGAGAAAAGGGACGACTAGGTATATAAACATGGTAAGGATCATTTTCCCGGAATCATCTAATTTGTAATTAGTGATCGAAGAGATTAGCAGCTGTATCGTACAGCAGCGCGTGCGTTTGACTTTCCCATCAATTAGAAAGCTGGGATGAATCCACTTGCACCTAAAGAACCACGTTGGCTCGGTGGTTATTTGAGTTAGAGCTTTGGATCTCCGAGTGGTAAGGTTAAAGGCGCGATTCAAGTTTGCAGCTCGTTGGTTTACCAGCTCCACAAAGGACGAGCCCTCATACCCCGCAGCTTATCTTGGTGTAAGTCTAGTGCCCCGTTGTCAAAATATAGGTCAGAATTTCTCAGGGAATATCGTGCAGTTATTTTTTTTTAAATTAAGTGAAAATTCCGGCTCCATAAGGGTGAATTGCCGAGTCATACCCTCCGGCTGTGTAATTAATTAATTAAATAGAGATTAAATACCGTATAAGGTAGGTAAATTAAGATGCTTATCCAACAAGAATAATCACAACTTCTGACACATTAAACAACCTTTGCTTTATCACAAAAGGATTGATGTGATCTAAACCTGTGCTTCTTGAATTATTACCTATAGTCTGTTCAAAGTAAATAGTTTCTGACTTTAATAGAATAGCGTTTCGTTCCTTTTCTGGTTTTTGTTTTTTTTTCCGATCACGCTAATGTATGTAAATTTTGTAAAGCCAATCTCCCCCGGGGAAATGAGTTGAAGTTGCAAGATCAAAGCGTGGGAATTGGGTAACGAGCTTTCTGCCGATATCCTAGAAAGTGTATTCACTTCCTTTTCAAGCGAAATTAAGCCCATTCATAGCTACTTGAAGCAATCGATATGCAGCCTGGTTTGAGGATAGGAAAGCTTCTGAACTGTGAACAACAAACTGTGTATATGTATATACATGTACCCACTGTATATATTTGGCCAGTTCCCAGTTATATGTCAAGCAGAGCTTTCGTGTGCTCCTACTGCCATCTAGGTTTCTACTAGCAAAGCATAAAAGCCAGAATGCTTCGTGCTACGTGTGTAAGGTAATTGAAAAATTGAGCATTTACATACGTGGTACCATCTCTATTTTAAGTACTTTTTTCTCATTCAACGCTAATATACTTTCAAAGAAACCAACCGCTGAACTAGATACCCACACAGGGTATACGAAAACAGCAAATGTTACACTATTCACGAATTGAAACGAATCTTCATTCGGACTATCTCTTACTTAATGAAAATCTTTTCAATATTTTGGTAAAGCTTATGAAAAAAAAGTGATCAGGATTGATAATCCTGATTAATCCGATGCTCGTATTTTGCATAATGAATGTGATAGTATAGCTCGGTATAGTTATAGTGTCTGGAAGAGGGGGGGGGGGGGGGGGGGGGGGGGGGAATATTTAACCCCGAGCTGTCAGCCCGTGGCTAATTAATAGGGGGTGAAAATTATTTTCTTAGTGATTCAAGATTAATGACAAAGTGTCGTTGAAGTGCCCAGACAGCTAGGCTAGGAACTTTGGCCCTGTTCTGGAAATCATCCCGAGTAGGATAGGAGACGGGGGGGGGGGGGGGACACGACGCGCGTTTTCTCGCTGATTACGATAATTACTAAACTTGTCAAATTTATCTTTAAAGTGAGGCCGCACTATACAAACGAACTATATGTATACGCCACTGCAGTATTCGAGCTTTTATATATTCGAGCTTTTCATGCGATCCGTTGGAATAAATCAAACTGGATCTATTCAGAGACGTGGGGGGGAAGAAGGGGGAGGCTAAGATATGCTTCGGGTACTGCGAAGAGCTACTCTCACCCATATTTGATATACATACACCTGCCTTGAAAGCTTCGTATAAGAACCGGAAACTTCTGTCGATGCTTCGACACCGAGGCCGCAGCGTACAACGGTGGTAAAACGGGATATAGCTATGCGGTAAGCTCTATCCGCAGTGTGCTTGCGTCTGCAGCAGGGTGTCTTCTTGCAATTAAATATGCAAAGAGAAACGCGAGAAGCACAGCTTGCGTGGAATACTCGTTTTACTTATTTAACGTCTATAAGACCAGCTCTGGATGAAAATATTATTATGTAACTGAGTTCGTTTTATGTATGTATGTTAGAGGAATTGAGCGAGAGTTATGATGGTGGAAAAGTGAAGAAAAAAATGAGAATTTCTATGCCAGAGCTTTTGGCAGTTGGTTATAGCTCGGGCTTTTTAAGCGATGTAAACATTAACGAGTTGGCCTGGGAATTTGAGGTGCTTTTCATACTTTCAACGCTTCGTATACCTACGGGGAGGGGGAAATTGGCGAAAACGTTAATGTTAACAATGCGAATTAAATTCAATTAGCAAAACATAATATAAATGTGTTTGACGATAATATTTTCTCTCGGTTCAATTTGCGCTGCCAACTTTCAACTCGTTTTTCATTTTACTTATGACAAACTGTCCTATCTAATTGGTTTACAGTTTGTTAGTAAAATTGATGAATTCTGATGTTGAAATGATATTGACATTTTTTCCACCACTCGAAATAATCATCTCAATGCCAATCATCATTGGGATAATAATAGATTTGTAATTTTGACCTAACGATCGCATCCAGCTCCTTGGTAATGGAAAAAATTAACTGATTCATATTGCTGAAATATTTTACACTTAGCTGCAAAGGAGCACTGTGGAACGGAAGGAAATTCCATCTCTGAGATTAGCTATTCACTCAAGCACGCATAACAAAGCGCAAAATTAGATGGCCGGGAAGTTTGCATAAATAAGTTTATACTTCCAAGGCACCTAATTTACTTGGGCTTGAGAACCCTTTCGGGTTTGCATTTTCGAACATGCTTTTAAAGTTTTTACTTACAAAACTCCGTAGACAATATCACAACATCTCAAAGTAACTAGGATTTTACCTAAAAGAAGTACAGAAACTTGTTAATAAAAGGAAATTCCAAGTGCAGATAGTAAATTTATGTCTTATTAGGTTGAAATTGAGCTAATATAAAATTGCATCAAGCTAAAGTATAAAGTACTAATGACGATTGTAACTATATCGAGGAATTTTTATACTTCCTGTATATCTACGAGTAATTTCTATCTGCCCCAGCGTTAGGAATCGGAAGGATCGGAAATAAGCGAAGCTGAACACGTACGATCCGCTCATTCACTTTCAGGATCCTTCACTTTGATACCGAGTCGAGATATTAGATGACAGCTGATATATCGTGTGGTGAGTGGAAAAAAATTCTACGTGCTTAAATTTAATGCTTTCAATTTTCGGTGTTGGATACGCGGTGTAGGGATTCGTCGGAATGAACAGCACAGAAGCTTCTCAAAATTACAAAACCTCGTAAAAAATTTTATTTTTTTTCTTCTGTTCTCCCAATCAAGAAATCAGAAAACTTTTTCACCAGTTAAAAATCAAAACCATAATCTAATTGCAGTTACATTAATTTGGTGTTACGATCATAAGGCTTGACGTATATGTGAAATGATAGAAATTCCTGGCATGATGACAAGCAGCTGGTCATATGGAGGGAAAATTTGATTGGAAATTGTGACAAGGCTCGTTATCGTAAATTACACATATTACACGGTAAATTCTTGTCAAAACATATCTGAAACGGGGTCGTTTCCATTTAGCGATTCCACAAACGTGGATATTTGTATCGAGCGATAATCACGCTCTTTGTGTGACCGGAAAATTCTCGTTATCGTGGTCCCATTATGATAATTGCCTACATTCGAGTACCTACATCTGCTGATAAATATTAGAATCCCACATCAAGTACCATTATTAGTTTATCATGTGAATTGAATAACATTTCGCATGACTTGGCTCACTGCAGTCTGCAGAGTTGAATCGATTACTTCCATCTCCTCGCCTTCTTTCAATTTTCCGATTATCAATGACGATCACCGTTTTTACACGCACTTTTCAGTCAGGTGCACTGGAACTCGAACTACTCCGACATTGAATACCATTTTTCAATCAGCGTCAACTCAACGACGGACACAAAAATGTTAATTGATTTTTTTTTTCTCAACTGTTAATCTTTAATTTTTCCAGAGATAACATAATCTTCGGAAAAATTGCCAAAAGTATTCAGTTATATTCTGTTTGATTAGCTTCTCGATTCCATAATCGCGAGTTCGATTTGCCTTTGTGATGAGCCAAGAAGAATAAGTGTAAGACCTTTTAAAGAAAGACTCGATCCAAAGGCTGCGATGGGTGAGATTTTCATTTGCATCGAAAGTTTAAAAGTTTAAAAAGGCACCCGATAGACCCTGGCTGATTCCCCCAAAGGATAATACAAACCTAATCCTCCCGATCCCCAGACCCCCGAGGACTCTAAATCTTCACCGCGTCGATGAAAAACGATGGAAAATCGTTTCATCTATTCCACTCTCGTGAAGAAGCGATGTGCGTGTCTTTGACGATAATTTGTCATTCTATGGCAGTAAAAGCTTTAATTACATACATACATGTAAATATACCTGTACCTGTGGACGAGTTGAGCGTGAGGGGTAAAAAAAAAAGGAATGTATAAAAAAGAAGAAAAAAAAAAAAAAAAACCATCTCGGTGGTAAACACAATGATTACCAGCCGGGGATGCATTTCATTGAACGCGAAGCTCCCACCTGAAAGAAAAGCCTCTATCTAAGCTCGGAAAGCTCGACGCTCTAACGGGAATAAAATAAAGCTAACCCCCGACAGGTGGCGACGCGTATCGGTGGCCCTGCGCATGAGAGAGCTTTTCTCACCCTCCAGGTCCCTCTCTTCGACTCTCGCGTCGTACCAAGGCTCCCGCACAACCCGCAAAGCTCGCACCGACTCTCCGAGCCCCCTAACCCCCTGCCCCCCTTTGCCCCCCCCCCCCCCCCCCCCCCCCTTCCCCCAACCCACCCCTCGCCCGGCCGCATTCCGTGACGTGGAGACGCAATGCGACATACCCTCCTCGCATGGCGCGGGTAAAGCTACCCCCTGCTAACGCGTCACTGCGGCCTCCTGCCCATGATCTCGACCAATGAAAAGCAGCGTCGCGGCGCCGGGTTGAAAATGAAAATTGAAAACGTCGCGGCGGAAGAAGATCTGTCGCTGGCAAGGGCTGAGGCTAAGGCTATGGCTGAGGCTGGGAATGGGGTTGAAACTGGAACTGGAGCTCATGGGGGTTGCTCCAGGGGTTGGGGTGTGTATATATATACGGCTATCGTGCTTTCTTATATATCCTATACGTGATAGCCGGAGGCTGCATCTCTCTGTACTGGAATAATGTATGTGATGTACTCGTACAGCGATCTATGGAGATGTGCGACATGGAAGATGACTTATAACAACAAAAGGGAAGGAGAAAATATATTCTTCAAAATTTCATCCCTCTTGTTCCCAAACCAAGAAAATTCTTCTTTCTTCGAACTATATACCCTCTTGCAATACTCAATCTATTGACTGGATTTTTTTTTCCTCTCATTTTTTTTTTTTTTTTTTCATTTCTCGTGGGGCATAATAGAGAATATGTTTGTGGATCCTGCACAGGTGTCGAAAACACCCTCCTTGAACGTAATGATTCTGTAGATTTTTGTCGTTTCTTACGGAAATTTAAATTTTTTTTTAGATTTTCAAAAAAAAAAAAAAAATGGTACAGTTCTTCGAATTTTATTCGACAAAAATATCGATTTTTTGGATAAAAAGCTCTGGAAATGTGAAGTTTTTTAACGATACACTTTGGAACAATCTAGAATCATTCATGACAACCAAGAAAAGCTTGCGATTTTTACGAAACGTTACAGAATTCGTAGAAATTTCTACCATGGTATTCAGGTCCCTGAATGGTGTGCTGCATAACCCGACTCGATGCTGATTTTTCATATATTTCGGTGCATGATCAAAAGCTAGCAAAAGATCTCAACAGCCGTCAGTTGAGATAATATTTTTTGCTTTCACATGTATACCTGATCAAATACACATAGATTTATGTAGGAACGTTGAAATAAATTTGAATTATATACTCTGAATTATTTTCCACGCCTTATACAGCAGGTGGGTATGATTTATTGCTCAGGTATGTACGATGGGTCGTTATTTTTTATTAGCTGGAGCTCCAGAAAGATATCACCATAGGAATTATCAGGATACGAACGAATATCGTCACTTCTACGTATTCAACGCCTCATACGTGCATAGAAAGATATAAATTATGCTTTCGAGCATACCGATATACCTATATGTACATACCTATATGTAGGTATACCTACATGTAGTTACGTTATATTTTGTTCGAGCCATGAGGTAGAAAAAAAGGTTAAGAATGAAAAAAAAATGTTCGGCACGTGGAATTTTACCTAAAGTAATTTCCTCGAACAACCAACCCTTTTCTGCGCCAAGAAGTATATATATATATATATATATAATATTCGCAAGGTTCTTACTTTACCTACAAGCGGAAAGGGTTGCGATGCCTGTATATACGAATAGGGTCGAATGACGCAGCTGTAGAATATCCCATAAGACAGTATCGAAGTATTCGACATGAATTACCTCACGTCTAATCGATCCATCATTTATTTAAAGGGGTTAATAATCTCCTGTAACCTATAGTCTGACAGCTTTCGCTCAGAAAAAAAAAAAAAAAAAATAAAAATAAAAATATCTACACAATCTGCATAAATTTATGCGCATTATGTACATCATGTATATATATACACATAGGACACAAAGTACGCCCAACTGATTAGCTGGAACAACAAGAACTTTGTATAAGTTTAGCAAAACACGGACCACCCTTCCGTTTACATTGTTAAACCTTCGCTTCCGTAGCATGTGTAGGTGTTTTGCTGTTCTACATGAGGCGAATAATAAAAAGTAGTAGTATACTAGTTCGGAAACTATTTTGTGCTTCAGCCAGTATCGTGTTATATTTTTTTGTTTAACGCAAATACTTTGCAGCTATTCACGATCAAAGAGTCGTTTAGCAAATGAACAGTAATTATTATAATCGTGTTGGTGAGGTTCATTTTCCCCGTTACTTATTAATCTACTGCAATTGTGAATTTTCAGACATATTTATAATACGTATAATTCATCTGGTTTCTTTCAGCCAACTTCCATCTTCAATATCCAACAATTTTTCAAAAGAGAAATTAACTTTGCCAGAAATGAATACACGCGGTTTGATTAATTGTTAATTTTTAATTACCGTTAGAAAATGAATAAAAATTAAATTTTACCATTAGTTTTCCGAAGCTTAAAGTTTGTCGAGAGAACTGAGAACGAGGTACAACGTACAAAGTTTAGAACGTATATATAGCGATAACGCGTGGGAAAATAGTATTCGCTGCAGAAATTGCATGAATTACGTGTTTCCGCGAGGTAGGTATAAGCTTACCGAGGAAACAATTCACCAAAGTAATATACACGCCAGATGAGAGACGAGAAGTAATACATAATTCTGAGCAATGGTTGCGGCTAAATTTTAGCGAGACTTTAATCCTCCTGGTATATTATAAGGTGTATTTGTCCCTGTTTTCAACGATAACCTTGCCTCATTAGTCTTCGTTGCGTCTCGTTAAATAGTAGCAGACCAGTCGTGGCACCCGGGGGCGGGTTCAAGTAATGAATAAAAAATCAGGGAGAACCCAGCGTTTTGTCCCATGACAAAATATCTTGCCATGAATTTTATACCGAATCATTATAATATAATGTAGGTTACCTTGCCTGCAACCAGCAGGTTCTAACTTTTATCGCCGCGTGTTATTCGGTGTAATTAAAAATGCTAAGTGAAGCTTCTAAATGTCCGGAGAACTAAAGCTCTTCTACGTGATACGGACCAGAAACTTAATTTTTAACCCTTTCAACCGTGAGCCTGCAGCAGATTTCACACGCCGGTTCACAGCTTCAACTTTACGACTGAGAATTATAACACTGACCCGGTTCCCGGATTCAACAAATCTGATGCATTTTTTATTTATTTTTTTATTTTTTTTCTACTCCCGTCCTTTCAAATTCCTGATTCAATGAATTCGACCGTATATTCAGGTTACCGTAAACTGACGAGTTAACGAATCGGCCAATAAATCAATCTATAACACTACAGAACTGCCCGATGAACGGCTCACGATTCTTGACCCCGCCATTTATGATTGGCAATTTATATTGAACGTTTGAGTCAACAGCCCGTGACTAGGTTATTTCTATTACTCTGCTAATTATCAATTACGACATTACGACGTCCACTCGTGGAACAAAAGTGCTTGAAACAAGTACTCTGAGACTTTATTGGAAATGATGGCTGCAGTATTGGAAATGATTTTGGAATTGAAACCTTTGAATTACTTTTCGCATTGCAAGGATTTCTGGGTTTTGAATACGTGGGGAGGGAAATATAAAGATTGAACAAATTAATAATTCTTCTTAAAACGTATAGATTTTTTTATATATTATTATTTTTTGTCAGGAGTAACGTGCAATTCTTTCTAGTTTAGCAGACGTTTGTTTTATAGCACAAAGCTGTAGCTGCTGCGCCGACGTCCTCGTAATATGCTAGAGATTTTTGCACGAGGTCACAGCGGAGCCTCTGGGCGGAAGCTGCGTACTTCTAGCCCTATTTAGCTTTCTGGAATTCTTGAGATTCAACAATTCACAAGGAATTCTGTACGAGACATTTCACATACGTAGGTATCTCAAAGCTTTTTTCCAGATGACCGATCATATTTGTCATTCTGTTTGCCCAACCCGGTGGAAAGTAAAATAACCATATCATCGACGGAGACGAATATCCGTGCATCCAACTTACTATATTTCCAAGTTTCACGATTTTCAGAAATCTATACGATTGTCGCGTATGGTATACTTGTCAGAAATGTATATACACGTTTTCGTATATTCTTCGGATATTATTTTTGGTATGCCTCATGCAACAATTAAATGACAATTAATATAGCATGCCAAAATTTATACGGTCAATTTTTCTTTACGAATATCTTTACTATTGACGTTGAAAGAATTGAATTAATTGTAACAATACCGTTGATCTTTCTGTTTCAGGTAAGTTGTGCAAACTCAAAAAGTATACAACTGTCAAAATCTACCAACTGCATCGGTGAGTAAGAAAATAAAAAGAGAAGAAAACCGATTAACGTTTTCCTCGGGTAAAATTGAATACCTGGGATGTTGAGAAAAACCATTTGTTTAAAGAGGGAAAAATGATAGCACGTTAGACTGAAGAGTAAATGATTGCGAAAGTTTTCGAGCGATTATTCGGTTGATAAATCTTTTCGAAAGAATCTCCACTCTTTCTGGGATGATGCTGTTGGGCTCGTCCGTATAATTACAATGCATTTTAATGACAGCACTATAAACCTATTGTTACCTAAGAACTTTTAAATTGCCACTGTAGTTAAGCATCCCTTACTCCTTTGCGTAGAAGCTGAAAAGCTACCTTGGCAGACCTACCCTGCAGAAATTTCAGTTTTTATGGCGCTTTCTGCCTAAGAGATCGAGCGGAACACTCAATGTCCTCGTAAACCTCTTACCTGCTGACTGTTCCTCTATATTCTCTCTAGAGTCTTGAGAATTTAATGTAGCCTCCGGATATATATAGTCGGCTTGAAAATTAAAATACCTAACTATACAGACTACTTTCAATCTCTTTGACTGATATTGTATATCCTGTTTACGAGCTTTCGTCAACCTTTCGAATATCAACGACGATTAATCAACTCTTTGAAAGTGATATTCACTCGAGAGAATTCTCTTTCCTCAATAAATAGGCTTATAACTTTCAGTATAAGAAAATACGCTGCAGCTTATCTCATCTATGTATATCTATTTCTAGTCCATATGTGTACCTAGGCACGCTGAAAAGAAAAAAAAAAACTGTTTGAGCTTATCGGATATAGGTATGTATGGCGCTGCACCAGTCCGTAAGACAAAAGCGCGAACTCGATTAGAAAAAGCACTCAAGAGAGCGGTTAGCTTTCGCGGAAACTCCGTGAAGCAAGTTGATCGAGAAAAGCGTTTCACAAAGTCAGTGTGCTGGATGAAGAAACAGAGTTTGCACATAGATAGTTCTGGCTCTGCGGTGTCTCTAAAGAAGACAATCAACCGTGGCAAGAATAAGGCTATACAAACCCTGAGAGAATATACTCGAGAATTTGAGAATACAGAAATGGATATACCTACTCCATTTTATTTATCAAGTTTTATGCCGAAACAACTTTCATGCGGCTCGCTGCAAAGACTATATAGGAACACTTGCAATGAGATATTCATTCGAACAAGCTTCAGCTCTGCTAGGTTTCCCTGTATTGTACACCAACAACAAGTAATACTTCCGAGGGCTGCATGCTGGATTATTTTCACATATTCACGGGTAAAATATATCCAAGAACCTTGATCAGGTACTGGGAAGCTGTACGCGATCTTAGAGCTTCCCAGAGGCTTCGAAGTACTTCTCCTCCATCCATAATTACTACCGTATTACTAGCCAGTTATCGATTATGGCTCAAATTTCATTCCCGAGTATCCTTAATCATCGAATTCCCAGAATCCAATCAATCAGGTCATCATCTTACTGTTGGAGAATTGGATTTAGGCCCTCAGAATGCCCCTTGTCGTAGAATGGGCCATTTCATACCTCGATTTTCATCTAGCCTTGAGAGTATTTCATATCGATTGTGGTTCAATTTTAGTTCCTCAAGCTCACTTACATAGTGTTCTTCTGAAATTTGAATGACATGTGCTTGGTATTTGATCAGTCAAGTCAGTTTGTCGAAAAACGTAATAATCCGAGGATCGGTGACACGTGAAATGAAAATCTATTTCAAAGTCCCATTACATGGCTAGATCTTAGATTACACTGTTTCTGGTTTCGTTTGAAGTCATCTGTGATATAATACCGTACGATACCAGTTGCACAACCTCGTCTTGTATTCCCAGGACCTCGGGATGTCCTTTGGAGGAGAAGGATGAGGTTAGGAAAAATGGCGTGGTGCCCATTTCACCCGTTGATATTCCTACGAGCTTTGAAAGCATTTGAGATTTTCTCGAAGATATGAAGTCGGACGAGGCAATGAACAAGGATAATCCAAAAGAAAAGGAGCTACTTCGAGGGATGAAAACGGTAGATTATACAGATTTCTGTGTTATTCTATGCTCTCGCACCGCGAGGACAAAAATGATAAATAAAAGCAGCCCATTATGCCGCATGGTTGCCCCGTTTCACCTTTCCGGACGATAAATTCATTCCACGTTGACGAGAGTAATGGGGACAAAAAAAAAAAGAAAGATGCGAAACGGGGATTCCGAGTGATTCCATGCTTGTTGGACCCGCCAAAACAATTTACCCCATTATACCCCCGTGCGTGGGAAAGAAAAAAAAAAAATGGAGTAAATGCACTGGAATGATGTACATTTAATTGAATGAAATAAAGGGAAATAATAATGAAATCCAATGGAATGATGTACCGTTAAATATCTGGGATCTTCTCTCGCCCCATATAATGCCCATGTTCACATGCATCGGGGGGGAATATTTGTGCAGTTTAGAAACATTTTTCCATACGGTCATGTAATTCTTTTTCATATAGGTGTACGTGGAACGTTGTGGAAGTATTTGAATAACGTGTTTCATGGTTATGCTTCGCGTATACGTATAATATATATAATACCTTCACCTCCAACCGGGATATACATTGCTGCCCCGGAGTTTTCATTTACTGCATTGCAGTATGTCTTCATACCGTCTAGAATCTAGATTCTCTTCGTAAATATAATACAGGCATTCCTGGTCATTGTCAACCGGACGTATTGCGGGTAACAAACCCTTACATAATGATTCATACAAATATCAGTTCCCAATCACAGTCACTCATGTTAGATATTATAGTTCAGAAGAATATACTCCTGCAACAAACTAGTCAAATGTCAAATCATTCTTCCACATTTTTACAATTCAAAATATTCTCATTTGCCTTGACCGTTACGGAATGTAGTAGCTATAAATTCAAACAGCAATGATTACATTCTTGAACTTGAAACTTTGTGATCAATAAAGACGTGCAGACCATCTTGTTACCGTTAGTTGGTCAAGTGGTCCGACAGCAATCCTATAGCCTACAAATTTGATCGAGGTATGATTTGGGATGTTGCCCAGTATAACAGAATGAACTAAAAAAGAAACGAAAAACAATTCAGCACTTTTTCTTTACTTTACTTTTGGGTTTGTTCGAGTATTTTTGGATTTAATAGTTTCTCTTGAGCTGATAGGTTTCGATGTTGATTTCGTAATGGTTTAATATCGCAGGAAATGTATAATAAGAGACAGAATTTTCATTGAAAATTAATAGTTGCAGTGCGGAATATGGCGACAGTCCACCCTTGCAAGTCTTCGGGTTAATCCTAGCACGCGAAAATTGCAGTAAAATTTACAGATGTAGGGCCAACATGTGGAGAAACTGTGGTTGTAAAAGGCCCCGCGGGTCTCTTTGGATGTCCTCGAGCAACGACCGCAGCAAATGTATTATTAGCAAGCTCTAAGCGTGAGCGGCAGACAGACGGTAGACCTCCTCTATTATTACTAGAGAAGAGATCCCCTACCTCAATGTCTATTCAGCTGTTAGCAAAAGCGTTTTAATATCATCGCCTCTTCTTCTTTCTTTTTTTTATCTCTTTATCTCTCTCTTTCTGATTCTCTATATTTCCCTTTTCGTTATTTTTTTTAATTTTTTTTTATTTTTTTATATTTTTTTACAGATATTTACGAGCGCGTAAAACCGAGCACAAATATACAATTCCTTCCCCCGTTCTAGCTCGAAATAAAAAAAATATCTCTGATGGGGATCAATTCTGGGATTTATTTTTCTACAAAGAATGTAGAAACGAATACTTTAAGACTACCGCGGACTGCCTGCCTCGTCAAGGCTTTCAGATATCGGCTAGACGGACGATTTATTTGAATGGTACATTAACGTTGATTAGTTACGGTAAGACCGAATTTTTTCTGTTATTCTTTCTTAGAAAATGGGCAATAATTTTTTTTGGGATAAAAATTTGGATCCTCGCGGAAGCTTTGGACTTTTTATTACTTCGCGCCAGGCTGATATTCCATTTTTTATTATGATCTTCCGGGGAAACGTCTTGGATCAGCTTGATTTAATCTTGCTTCTTAACTGATCGCTGTACGTATACATATATGTGTAAGAAACACGATGGATCTCTGCAGTGATCCGATGATATTTATCTCGTAAATCTATTTGATCATGGCGCGGTAGTCGGTATAGTCTGTTTGCTGGTGAAGTTTCGGGTCAATGCTTGTCCCGCGCGTTTGTGTACTGCAGGGTGGAAGGCAAGATTAATTGCTAGTATCACTTATTCATGGTTACCCGCAGGCACAAGGGCGCAGATTTGCACAGGATGACGAATAGCCACGTGCAACATCACGTCCCAAAAACCAAAGCTTGAAAAACCAATTTCAGCGCCAAAAACCGCAAATACGTATAATATTGAAAAAGCCGATTCACTTCACTCGATCGAAGGGTGTGATAGTGAAACTTTATGTACTTGTCAGTGTACACATTTTTCAATTGAGTTGAAGAACCCTTCGATTGAATGAATCTCGGAATTAAATGAGGGGAACGATATTTCAATTCATTTCAATTTTAAGATCATTTCAAGTATTTTTTTTTTTTTTTTTTTTTTTTTTCACGAAAAAAGTTATCCCAGGGGATGTTAGACGACGTGAATGATTCGGGGAGGCGATCAGAATCGCCGAAAGCTTAGCTAAGAATAATCTCAGTTGACTGAGATGGATTGCAAGGGATTGAAACTGACTCATTTTGCAATTTACCAATCCGTATATTCATCGTAAAATCCGATTGCTCTCGATATATATACAGACTTCAATTTCGCTTACTTCAGAATTCCTTTCAGGCGTCTATCGAATCTTTACCGTTTCTCATCAAAAAGAATTTTCTGTGCTAAATAACTACGATGCGAATAAATTTCAACACCCGATTTGAATTTCCTATATGATTATATGAAATACAGAGTGAATTCTGAGCTTCGGAATGAATTTATTCGGCAACAATTTTGATTCGAATCACTTGAAATTTGAATTATTTCCAAAATTCTCACAACAGTCCGATTTTACGATGTAGGAAATTTATGCAAAAATTACCTCTTTATTACTCACTTCTTTGATCAAAGTGAACCGCATGCTAGTAGGCCGGTGGTTCGGATATTAACCGTGGCTATAGTTAATTCTCACAGAAAATTAGACGTTTTATGAAAGGTTGGGGTACAAGGGAAAAGCTTGTAAACATTTTAACGATCCAGGGTTTATTCTCTAGCGTGTCTAACCGAGTGTAGACGAAAATTCTTAATTATTATCGCCGTGTTCTTTGGCTCTTAAAATGCGTGTACATAAACCGACAATTGTAATTTGTAAACCAATCAAATCCTCTCGTCTATGTATCTATATCCGTGTGCGTGAATCGTAGTCGCGAATTTCGCTACGGTGTAATACTCGAAAGAATGCAGACGGTATAACTTTGTGCCAAGATTCCTGCATAGCGGAGATTAACAGGAGAGGTCTGGTCCCTCAAGGACATCCAGAATCCGGAAATACCCCGATGGCTTATCTCAAATTTGTCGTGTTTCAACGATCCGCGAACTTTCCGCGGACTTGATCTTCGACTAGAACTCCAACTTATCGCGAATACGAATATTCATATAAATAGACACCTAGCTATCGAACCTTCACACCCAGCTCGGCTGTATTATTGGCTTGAACTTCTGACCTAGAGACGTCGTGTATCCTCGAGGAGAATACTCTCGTTTCATCTTCACATAGTCGAGAGCTTTCCCCACTAGAGAATTCTAAAAAAGAGAGAAAAAAATAAAATAAATAAATTGAAAAATTCCTATAATCGATCTTGACCAATCAACGTCCAGCTACTCGGAAATCATCCTTATGATTCCGCACACTCGTACATGAGGTTCGTATTTATAAGTGATTGACGAGTTTGGAAACTATATTGGGATCAAGCCTCATAGTTGCATGTGCGAATTGTACTAAAACCGAATGGCAAGATTTACTAGTATATTTATACCCATTTGTGAACGTATTTAGATTCTAGGTGAGTTATTATGGGTTGTTCTTATGCTAGATTCTGAATTTTGCTGTTACACACGACTCATTTCCAGACTTACACAAATTCATTCGGATATTCGGATATAACGTGCATACGTATTATACGACTACGCATTCTCTCAAAACGTCTACAGGCTATTCCCAGACCGACCGTTACCTCTGTTTCCAAAATATAAATTCCCTCCACCCACCAGATACTCAAATAATACAGGGCCGTACGATGAACGGTTGTAACCCTCGAGTGTCACCAAATGAAACATCCGACCTTCTCTGGCAAAGTTGAAAAAAAAAAAATGAAAAAAAATTAAAATCAAGAATGAATGATTAACTCAAAGGACAATCCAACCCTTCGTGTTGTAAATGCCAAAAGAATTAAGGGATTCATTTCCTGAAAAAATGTTCACCATGATGAGTTTTGCCATCTTATAGTCTGATGAAGCACCGTATAGGAATTTAATACAGGAAATGGATGAATGTTCGTATACCGACCCTTTGGTATCAAAGTTCAAGTTTCTCGGCCGTTTAATAATCCCTTTGAATATTAAATGAATATCTTATTAGCCGGGGCTAAACGGGGTAGGTACTGATTGCGTCTCGGAAGACGTAATACGGATTTACTTCCTTGTTCACTAAATGAAT
This sequence comes from Ametastegia equiseti, assembly GCA_963989295.1. Taxonomy (NCBI): domain Eukaryota; kingdom Metazoa; phylum Arthropoda; class Insecta; order Hymenoptera; family Tenthredinidae; genus Ametastegia; species Ametastegia equiseti. Next base: position 7,162,391 of record OZ022394.1, on the reverse strand, counting down.
TTTCACATCTAGGAGATAATTGGTTCACGTAATTACGGGCTTTGCTAGTCAGCGAGGTCCTGTATACTTGGGACTTGAACCCAGCACTATATAGTTGCTGGGTATATAGACGTTGGTATTTGGACCGGGGCACTTCAACACTTGGTCACATTATTGTTGAGCCAGCTTACTCCGAGGAGTATAGAAATGTTTCTTAGACTCAACCGACTAGCGGACCGTTGTCTAGGTCCAGTGTACGATCTCCTTTTCCCAGATTACTATATCCTAAGAAAGAGAGCACTACGCGTCCGCGACCTCCACTTCGGGTCGAGCACTAGTTGTCAACTTGGCGCGAGCGGCTATTCTGAACCTAATCGCTTACTATATACCTTCAGTCAACTGGTTAGTGAAATTCTCTGCCAATTTTATGTCAACCGTGACCGGGTTCGCGCGAGTTTTTCGTTTCTAGTCTCCTCTCTCATCATTTTTTTGTTTTGTTTTTGTTTTATTTTTTTATTTTTTTCAAATTTCAACAGCCATGGTGTTGAAAGTGGTTAATAAATGAAAACTGTGGGAATAGATATATGTGTGTGTGTGAATAGTAATTTTTTCGTGTGACAATTACATCCTTGTTCGCGTATTCATTCAACGTTATGTATACACGGTTATGAAGCATCGCTAAAAATTGCACGACTCGTGCGGTCTCTGGTGCGAATTTATTTTTTTGCTGATTTATTTATTTTTTTCTTTTCTACCCGCTGGTACAGCAATATCCGTACGTTTGGTTGAATGCGAGGTACGTGCGAAGGAGAAATGTCGTAATATTATATAGGGTATGTCTACGCGGTGTTCGAAAAATGGCGTAGAATTCGTTGGCTGTGATTCTTGTATGTCCATATGTACGTTGTTTATACAGTGATTTATAAACAGAAAAGTGACTAATGCACAGTTGACACGTGGTCCGAAGAGAAAAGAAAAGAAAAGAAAAGAAACAATAACTTCCTATTTTCTCTGAAATCAGAGAAACGGGAAGTTAAAAAACTAAGTGGTGGACATTCTGAATTAATGGGACTCGGTGTGAGTTTCTCGTTCGTGGTTTTTCTCTTATACGTTTGACGATTTTTCGTCTATACGGATTGGACCGGGAGTTTCTCTCTGTTATATGTATACATCGAACGTCGAATGAGAATTTTTACCTCTTTGTTTTCCCAGGGTAGCAAAAAGCTCCCGAGGTGAATAGGTTTTTGCTAATTAATGTCAACCCTTCGGCCTTCTCGACTTTCATCACGTTTGAAAATAATGTGAGTGGAGAAAATAGAAAAAAAAATAAATAAAAAATAAAAGTGTGGTGAAAACCGAACGGGTAACAGAGGTCGGCCAAACATTCGACATTGTTACGATAGGTACATACACGCGTTTCAGATACATACTCGATATATTGGTTATATTTTTGCTGGCACTACAACGGGTATTCCTATTCCCTGGTTCGCGGGTTATATAACTAGGAAAATTTATTGGCAATTTGTAGTACGTGGCCAGAAAACCAGGCTAGTTCCGAGTTAGCTTTGTCAAGCGAAAACTTGAAGCTTCTCGTCGCTGTTTGCGGTTTCATTCTCTCGATTCGATCATACGAAAATTCGTCAATTGAACGAATTTTTATTCTATTTGTTCTTCAATAAAAATTCGTTCAGAAATTTTCGGAGTAAATCGTCAACATCGGATCATGAGAGATCGCTAATTCACCAAAAATCATCGCCATTGATTCTTGAGGATAAATTTAGATTCTCGATAATGTGTTAATTGACTTGTTGATAGCAGAATAAGTGCCTGTGGTGGTGTTGATACGTGGAGATAAAAAAAAGAGTGAATAAATAGCCAGTGGTCATTCGGAGTTTGGAAAAGCTCAATTTAACAAGTTCAAGTGTGTATAAGTAAGAGCGAAAATTCACGATATAATAATACCAACGTTGGGTAATGCCGGAGGTGATGATGGGATAGACTGGTCCAGAGGGCACTACCGTTATCCGTTTGGTCATCAGGTTTCTGGCGGTGGTAGATCCGGTACAATGCATGCTGGGATGAGAAGTGCCATGCTGGGCTCTCCCAGGGGAGCCCCGCCGTCCTCAAACATCCGCAGGTACGAACAGGTAATGACCACTCAATTTCAATAATTTATCAAATACTGCCGAATCGCTATATCTGCAGTTGCAGTTCACCTATAAACGGGACTAATAACACCCCAAACTTTAATTCTACAAGTGAATCGAATGAATTCTGATCACCAGATATTAGATTTGGCCCAAATTTCGTGGTCCAAAACTCATCCAATCCTTTGGACACCAACGACATTTCTATCTCTGGTAATTCAAAGTGTCACACCATTAGATACACTTTTTACAATCATGCTGATGATCTGTGTATTAAATTGAAGAATCTTCCGCTTTCAAAACAAAAATTCCATTCAGGAGGGTAGTTGATGTGAAAAGCGTTGATATTGGGATGATTTTTTAATGACTGGACGTCATCACGTGAATAATTGACCATATTTTTGATCCGTGGTGAAGATCAACGAATCGAAATGAAGAAGTTACCAAATTTGCGGGGTAACTGACAAAATATACATATCCATATATCCAGTTGTTGTCACTTCTACTTGTGCAGAAAAATCCGTAGGAATTTCCGATGCTATCTGACAAGAAAAGTCGTCTACGATCTGGCTACAGCCGAATCAAAGTAATCAAATTATTTATGGCAAGGTTCAGCATTCCGTTGTCGATCCATGTGGTTTACATGACGTTTACGATGTATCTGACGTTCAGTAGTACCTACATGCATACATGAAATTTCTACTTCATTCTGAATTCGTTGTTTACAGGAAAATCTTTACGTGGTATAAAAATCCGCAAGTTATCGCAGTTTGTATAAAATGCTAGTATAGGTGTAGGCACCGAAAAATTGTCTGCCATTTGAACGGTGCAAAAATCGACCTTTTCTACTTTAAGTTCCTGTGTAGGTGTTACTTTCATCCCCTTTTTCTTCTTCTATTCTTTTTACCCACCTCGGCTTTCTTTTTCGCCTCTTGTCTTTGCTCCTTCGAGTGTTTTTGCCCCTTTTATAATATTTTACTCTAAAACTTGATCTCTCGATATAATATAGGTATACTAGGGATATAGTATACGTTCGGATGATTTGGTTCAACGGTACTTTTCTTGCACGATGTTATCGATTATTTCTTTTTTTTTTTTTTTTTTTGTATTCTTCTCGCCTTCTCTCGAGCTTCTTCACAAAAGAGGTCGGTGAGAGGGTAGAAATTTTATTGCTTAGAGATATTGGCGCCCTTTGTACTTGACAGAATCGATTCACTATCAGCAATAACTCGACTGGGATGAGCAGTGCCGATTATTCCGGACCAATTTGGGTCATTAAATACTTCTATCAATTCGCGAGTTCCCCTATCATCAATACTTCAGTGTTGGAGCTGTCGAAATCCGTTTGTATACTGACATCTTTTCAATAGATACATTTTTTTTGTCATTGTCAGAGATAATTCCCTTTTTCATGTTATGTGTCTATATATAGAGACGGGAGATTGGCGTTCATTTACCAGGGAGAGATTATTAAACTCGTTATCTTTACGAGGTTAGGTATTACTTTTCAACCAAATTTCATGGGGCAAGGTTGAAATTTATATATGAATCGATCTTTGTGCATTCGCATTGAAATCAATACGAATACGAAATGGTTTCGTTGGTGTCATTCTGACTTGGATCACCCAGTCGTTGTATAATAATTAATCAATTTCAATGTTTTGGAAGATATTCGATCACACTCCGCTTAGTTCGTCGAGACATCGCCGATTACAATAAATCAATCATAGTTGACTAATCCAGAGTATTTGGAATCGCGGTGAATTTACATCTACACTACCCTGTCTATAGTGCATCGGTTTACATATTGAATGGTTTGCTTAATTGACTCAGCTTAGTTTCTTCGGTAAGGGGTTTCGATAATTTGATTTCACCTCTTTGAATCCTCAGGGTGAAGTATGGCAAGAACTCTTTGAGTCATACGAAACAGTCGGAATTTCATTAGAAACTCGATTGATTTTTGTCAATTTATTTCCTCGTCAATCATTCGTGAAATTTCCCTGATTTCAACAAATTTATTCATTCTTCTTACAAAACGATAATTCGAAGAACGGGAATCAACGGCATCACATTGAGATGAGAAGATGTGAAATTACTCGAATCCCAGAGAACCAAAATGATCAACGTTGTTATTGTACAAGGGAGATCAGACCCCATCAGCGATTTCGAGGTAAACGTTTTTCGTACTATTATCTTTTCGCGCACCGATGTACGTTTCTATTCGTCACTGTGACTTTATACAAAAAACAAAAAAATCAAAGTCTCTTTAATTTTACTTTATCCATGTTAGCAGAGCCCCAGAGTTCCGATATCAATCACATAACCATATACAGATATATACACTGATATAATAGGAGGTAAATTTAGTGTAACAAGAAATTTTAGCGAGTCAAAAACAAGTAGTAAACTCTGATCCGAGCGAGTGATCATCCGGTCAGCATTTATTTACATACATGTTTGAAAATATCTCGACCACATGTACAGGTGAATAATTTAACGCCAGATCGATAGTTAACGGGCGAATAGTCTGTTGTGTTTGCACGAGGGTGAAAATATGGCTCTTGGAGTATTTAAACCGAATATCGATACGACAGGTATATTATGTAGTACGTATGACTTGATGGATATTTTCCCTATACATATATACGAAGGGTTGTTTTTTCGGGGTGGTATCACGAAATTATAACTTTAGGAGCAAAGTAGGTAACCATTCGCGGATTTTAACCGTTTTGCAAAACCCGGTAACAGCCGCGGTTCCGCCATCTGGCACCAGCGACCAGAAACCAATTGGCGAATCCATGATCGCTACCGCACCTTTGGAATCCTGTAGTAACATCAGGTCGATGACAAGTTTAAAATTAGCGTTAATTTATTCGCATTTACGATAAAGATTTTCCAGATTTTCAATTTTTACTGCCAATCGTTTGATTACTCTCAATCTTATCTCGACCATATTTCTTCGGACATACGAAACACTAAACACTTTCAGCCTCTGGCCAGATATTGCAAATTTGATCACATCCTTCTAAAGAGAATTGGTAAATCCAGAATCAATATTCACCGTTCTCCGTCTACGAGTTTGCTTCAGTCGATGGATATTTTTATCTTCGCACATCGAATCATGTTCACCAAAGCTTCTCAGATGGCAGATGAACCTGGTGGTAGATTTTGTTGAAAAAATCTTCGTGATGTAAAGAGTTGGATATATCGGAGAGATATTTGTTTTATGAATGAATTTTTTGACGTGTGATATAATCGTGGACATGCCCAGTGCAACGCGATACGTGGATATATGAAAGAAATGGGAGAAACGTGCTAGAAGGTGCAGGGTATGAAGAAAATAAGTCTATAAATTATGTTAACAGAACGCGCGATGTAGGAAAGCCTACTTTTCGCGTCATGTGGGAGAGAAATAAAGTTCATAACGTTGACCTGGGTTGCGGGTTCGAACATCGCCTGCGGATAATCGCAGACTTTTGCTATAGGAACATATACTATAGAATTACTTCCTGTTTCACAGTGGCTTATAGCACGTAGTACATAATGAATATCGCGTAGGAACAGGTCTCCTACCTCACTGACCAGCATTCGAACTATATGCACAAGCGATATAGATCAGGGGGGGAGCATTTTACTGTATTTTCAGTAACAGGTTCGAAGCCATTAACCATATTGAAACGACATCACTGCGTTCAATTTCATCTTCGACTATATCATTGAATCAAGTTATAGTCAAGAGTATCACTTTCTTTCCTCGTAAAATCTCCCATATCTTCTTTATCACACTTTTTTCTCCCCCGTCAATGAAATCTAATGGTCTAGGACATAGTCGTGACAACTTACACGACTGTATCATCAGCAATCGTTATCATAATCTTGCAACTATCAATCCAGGGGTACGTTGAAGTACATGAGTAGACAAGTTTTCTTTCCAAATCGATAAAAGCTCTTCGATTCTTCGATCAAAATCAGAATCCCTATACGAAATGAATGATATATTTCAAAAATTCGATCAATGGACTGAACCCTTTTCAGAGTTCAAAACGCATCTTCTCCCATGAATAGCAGGTGTTCTTTGATATTTCATGCAGTTTGATTTGATGGTCATCGATGTCATCTGGGGTCGTAAATCGCAATGACCGGAAGTCAGCAGTGAGCACCGCGTAACTCGGTTATTCCGGTTTATAATTCGTCCTTTTTATGAATTTGTTTTTTTTTTTCTTTTTTTCTTGTTTTCTACATTTATTGACGCCGGCAGAGTGTCGCGTGTGCCACATGTGCAGGTGTATGTGGTTCTCTGGTCTCGTGTGTGATTCCGGGGCAGGTAAAGGCGGACGACCGATAGCTTTAGCTAGTATAGCGGCGTCGGCGCCGATACCACCGAGAACCAGGGTCACCCGCGCGGCCACCGACTCCTAGCGGCCTCTCCGTGTCAGGGTGCTACGTACCCGTATACCTACCTACCTGCCTACCTACCTACCCCTATAGATTCCCCGTGGGTAGTGGGACGTCGAATACACGCGAAGGCAATCTTCGTCGGTGGCGGAGAACCGCAGAGGCCGGGGTATCAACCGTCAGTCATTCCCAAGCCGTCGTAGCACCAGGTCCCTCGTAACCTATAGGAAATTAAATAGTGTATTTTTTTTTTCTTTCATTTCACCGGAAGTAAATCGAAGCTGATATCTGACCCGGTATATAGTTTTAGTCTCGTTTATTTGACGGTTTGTTTTCGAGGATATCGGGATAGAGGTTGTTGTGTCGAAACCGCCAAGCGGAAAACCGAAAACGTTGAGCGGAAAACGGAGCTTACGACATCTGTCGAATATAACCACGGACTATAACCAAACCCTGGGTCTCGGAGTAAACGACGAGTAGCGCCACGCTGCATCCCCGACTGCCGAATCGAAGGATCCTCGAACTGGGGGTTAAACTTTACGCCAAAACCACTAGGCGTCGTTGTCGTCGCGCGGATAAATATACTTTGAATTTTTTTTTTTTTTCACCCTATCGGGGATATAAGGTACCGAGGGTTGTTTTCAAACTCGATCGGACTCACGCTCTGTATACTCTCAAATGATCTATTAATTGGCACAATTCGTTTCACCCGAATTATACACGTTTGATGATTTCATTCTTCTTTCCTGGCAGATTTCTTACAAATCACTAGATTCTAACTCGTGATTTTCGCGTCTCTTTCTATATCCAGAAGTCAAGTTTCCGAATTCAAAATTCAGTAGCGATCGATTCTATTCCTATATTTTTTTTTCGTATCGACCTGCAAATCGCTCATTGATCATATCGGCCCTTTGAAAAACAAGGCGTGAAAAAATTTAGCGAAACAACAAAGATTCAAAAAAAAATATAGAGTCAAGGGGTTGGATTCGTTGCGGGAATCTCTGTCATCAGAAAGAAATCATCTCGACGGGACGCGTTGTATAGTAGCGCGCTTGTGTCCTATAAGCTCCGGTATTGACCTGACTCGCGCACTCTCGACGCGACTCAGTGGGCCAAACGCCGTCGACGCCACGCGCCTAGTACCACGAGACACCCTTTCTACTGAGAGGGCAGTAACTCCGGGTGCGTGAACGAGGGAGACCGTCCGACGCCGTCGTCGAAGCGGCCCAGACCGCGGGGCGCGTCGTCATTCTTCGCGAAGACAGATCCGGAGGAATCAGGAAGGAAACAAAAAAAAAAAAAATAAGAAGACAAGAGAAAAAAAAGAGGGAGAAAACCCAGAAAAAGATATACGGACGTAGCTAAGGGAGAAAAAAAAAAAATAAAAGAAACAAAAAAAAAAAAAAAAAAAAATTCTAAACAGCGGTCAGACGTAGATATATAGATAAATAGATACGTAGCTAGAGGGAGGGGGACCGAACGAACGGATCATCAAACCTTGTCGAATTCAGCAGTAAACCGGAATAGGGTAGAAATAAAGTTAGAGAGAAGCGCTATACGGTTTTTCAGGGGCAAAGGGACGCTTGGAAGAATAAAATAGGCGAAGAATATATAAAGAAAAGGATAGAGAACGGGGCATAGGGGTAGAAAAGAAAAGAGAGAGAAAGAAAAAAAAAAATAGAGCCAGGGACCGGAAGGTGGAGTCAGTTGAGGACGAGCACCGGGTTGAATGGGTGGGCCAGGCGCCGGGCGGGCGACGAGGCACGAGCTGAACATCGTGCCACATCACGTCGGCCACGGGGAGCGAGTCCTCGTCATCGGCGAGTCACCAGCCCCCGCGTGCCGGTGTTGTCCCCCGCCAACAACGCCACCCGCAATAGCGTTACCCTCGCCACCACCTTTGACCGTATTGCATATTCACAACAATAACAACGCTGACGCTACCGTGAACGGATCTGCTAAGACGGCCATGTCATCGCCGCCTAAGCATCGACGGGGCTTCGACCCCAACGACGCAACTGCCAATGACTTTAGAAGATACCGCCGCGTCAAGACGCGTCAGCGGTGAGTTTATGTCTCTAATCGCGTATGGTCAACGCATCCATTCATATCATACGCTGGATTAACACTCCGATTAAATATTTACATTTTTTTTTTTTTAGAATTTTTTTTCTTCTCTACATACACATACACACGATCAATGCACTGTTGGAAATTTTTCCCAGTGTCAATCCGAGCTTTACAGGTTCATGGGATATCAGGATGCTCTTAAGTTTCATCAGGAACAGGGTGGATTGGGGAAAGACACTTGTCAATTCTTGCACGGATTTGACACTCCAGGGTTTCCAACAGTGTAAGATTACCAGACACAAACTTGTCCAAACACCTGAAATTCTCCATTATTTCCTTCGTCCTCGTACTGTCTCATGACGTACGTGTTGATCCTGAAACCAGGGTAGGATGCTTCGCGATCTTGACATTTTGCCATGTGGAAATTGACTCTAGAAGTTCATCGAGTCGATTGCGTTCGATATACCTTAACAAATTGATTTCTTTTTGCAAAGAGCACGATTACCTACATGTGTGATAACGGTGCAGTGTGCATTTGAAGGTCCTACTCTGGTGGGGTGTTTTTTCCTCAAAGAACGAATCGTACTCGTCAACTCCCATACCCTCACTCACGCTTTGTCTGTATACGCAATGTTCACAGAGTGATTCAATGTCCCGTGCGATATCCTCGAGAGTGGGTTTCCTCGGATCCCATCGGGTTGAGCCGACGATCCAGAAAACCACCCTGACCCGAAACACGAAGCACAGCCACAGCCTGCACAGGCATGGCACAGGCATATATAAGCACCATTCCGCACCACGACACACTCGCTTGCATTGTTTGATGTTGGACCGCTGGTTGGCTGGTTGCTGAGCTTTATGCGGTCCTGATGCCAAAGTCAGATGTCGATGTCTTGGCCCTGCGCTTGTATAACACAATTTTGGAATGAACCTTGAGCTTCCTAACCATGGGATAAAGAGATGCTTTCAACGTAAAGGCTGAAGGCTGAAGGCTGAACGCTTGGAGGTTGCTGAAGCCATCAGGCTCGAGGCTACATTCTCAAGGATGTTCGAGGCGAGCTGTTATCGTGATATTATGTCTTCCATTTGGATTGTGATGGATGCTTTAATCGGAGCCAATTCCGCCCACTTGCGCTTCTAATAAAGCTTTTTGATACTTAAATCCACCAATACATTCACATGAAATATAACGGAGTCGTGAATGAGACCCTGGGCAAAAAGTTATCACGTTCATTTCATTTCATTTCATTCAACGAGACGGGACAGCATTTTCGGAAAAATTACTTCAACGTTTCTTTTTTAGATTTTGAATACCCTTCCGGTGGTTGGAAATACATTTAATAAATTAGAGAGGAAATTCGTGTACGTTGGAAAAATTGGCCAATTGGCAGTGCGATGATATATATATTTGTCAGTGATTGAATTTAACGCGAAGAAAAGACGACTGGCAAGTTTCCTGGTGGCCAACGATTGTCCTGATGAAATATAATCGATTCAAGTTTTGGGGTTATCGCACCAAATGGGGTTTAACTACTCAGTTTGATTATCTTTCAACACGCAAACGAGAGTCCAGTTGTTGGTTTTATTTTTTGTTTTGTTTTTTTTTATCGTTTTTTTTTCTCTCGTTGTTTGCCAGCTCTTGGATCGGCAGAAATGAACGCTTTTCATATTGGAATGTTTTCTGTATCTGCTTAACATGTTACCTGATATCAATGATAATAAAGGGTACCTATTTATTAATTATTATACCTTTACTTATTTGTGAAATATGTTCGTATTGATACTTTGAACTGTTATAAGTTTTTGTGCGACTTTACAGCTTGAAATCAAACTCGATTCATGAGAATTGGGTTGATAATTAATTATTCAACTGTTACCAATCTCCACCGATCTAGTGAACACTGTTACACATACTATGTTGATTTGTGGCCACCATAGCTGACACTTGTGTCAAGTTGAAATAATCCGACCTCGTTGAATTGGGTCGCTTCTGGGTTGGCTGATGATTGCCAGAATTACCGCAATCTGCTTCAATAATAACAATAGACAGACAAGTCGATATTGATAGATTTTTGTATCTATCCTTAAATCTGGGTTACTGAAAACAACAAATCATGATATACACCATTGAAATGAAGTCGTAATATTTGGCGACGTTAAAACCAACGACGTAGAGGAAATTGCCTAGTTTTTAGCCTAGTCTAAATAGGGGAAAAAAAACCAAATCATCAAAAACATAATGAACAATGAGGACTTTTGGCAATTTGATACAGAATCTGTAATAATTTAATCGGCGAATGCTGTTTGATTAGACTTGTATGTGTCGATTTGAACTTGGGGAAGATTTGTAAGTACAAGTATTTGATTTTCTTTCTTCAAACGTTTGTAGATCCAGTTACATTCAGTAACATCGTCGCTACATAGAAATTTTGCTAGAATCTGGAACGTATGTACCATGGTGATTCTTATCTTTTGATTTCTTGTGTGAACGCCAGCCACATTTGTAAGCTACGCTTTGACCTGTTTGTGCCACTAAGGGTCTATACCTGATGTTGTACACAGTCTCCGTTGGGAGTAAAATGATTCGTGAACATCTTTAGAAAGTACGAGTGATACGATGTAAAAATTCAGTATTTTTGCAAGAAAAAACCTATGGAAATTTTGATTACATGGTTTTTGTGGAATAATGTTACTAAGATTGATATGGACACCCGAAAATTTTTGAATATCTTGTTTTACTGGCGGCAGTAACGAAAGCTTAAAAAAAAACGACCCCTACCAATTGCGAGTCATGATTATTTTCCACAAGAAAAGACCAACAAACTTCACCGATTAAATCTGCAGTAGTTTATATAATTGCGTCAATCGGAGTCGAGGTTATAAACATGAGTTACTTTCAACACCGGGCAACTCAACAAACTCAAGAAAACACTTTCTTATGTATTTGACAAAAAAGTTATGGTTCATTACTTTTAGTTGTTCTATGCTGAGTTGAATTTACAAGTCACACGCGAAACGTTATAGACCAGAGGTTATTTATTTGCCACCTGCTTGTTGTGCCAGACTTCGGCAAATCTGACGGATCATACGAGTCTGTCTTTATAATTTTAGCAAAAAATCTACTTCCACAAAATTCTTTTATTCTGAAAGGCTTTAGCATATAATGCAACTGTGGCCAGCAGGGTCTAGCTAGAGTTAGAAATGAAGTATCGATCAGTACGGTAAACCTAGAGGGGTTGATGACCGTCATAATAGCATCGGTCTGATGATGATTTTCGGAATCTGGTAAAAGTAATAACTTCAGGGTAGCAAAGATCGTTTCACCTGATGAAAACGAATTGAATTTCTCTACACCAATTTCTTACGTATTCCATTCACGAATGATACGCGTATATATCTATAAGTCGTTTGAAATTTACTGAAGAGAGTTCTGCGCCCGCGAGTAAAGATTGGCCCACCTTTTGTCCGACATGATTTGTCGTGGTACCGATATTACTTACACGTCGGAGTAATAATTCCTAGATTCGAATCTATACCGATGAATTTTGATCACTTTGCCAAAGCGGATATTGCCAGTACTTTCCACACTCGTTAACGGAAATCATTCTCATATCCTGCACGTAGATTTGTTATACCTACTTGGTGAGAACTTTTGCAAAATTGTTGGACGTTCAATGCTTGCACTGTTACAACAATAGCTGAAATTTTATTACAGTCTGGGCACATGAGTCGGTGATGAAAATCCAGTTGGCGTCAGTTCGCTCTTAGCAGTAGATTTAATCGAATCAGGAGCTTCCGTAACGGTAATTAGGAGTCTTGATTGGCAAGGCAAGGAGTAGAAAGTCGGTATCGATTTCTGGCGGTCTCCCTGGGCGTCTCCTTGCCTCCTAGAGCTAGAATAGTATAGACGTACATACCTAGAAGAGAAAGGGATGAATATAGGTTGAACCAAGCTAACGTAGTTATAACTTGCAGTGCATCAGACGAAATATTTCCCAAGAATTGAACCGCACAGTCAATAGTAAGTGATGGAAGTCGAATCTATGTACCTAACCATCATCGCTATATACGTTGCAGCTAAACCTCTCTTGGGTTACCTACTTCTGTCGGCGGCAGCTTTACCTCGTTCCATTAATTTCAACGTCAATAAGAGATTTCAACTTTTCCAACGCCCAGGAACTTTTTCATTCTAAAACACGTCTCCATTCCAATCTTTTCTTTTTTCTTTCTTTTTCATCACGTTATACCTTATTTTCTTCGGTAACTGTTACTGAAATTGTCTCTCCTTTTCTTCGAATCTCTGACTCCCTAGTCGACAGTTTGTCGTTATTTCCTTTGGTATTGATCGGAACCGATGTCTCGCAATATCAAACTTCTTCTCCTACCTAGTTTATATAAAAAGAAAAAAAAAAAAAAACAGAAAAAAAAAAACAAGAAACAAGGAAAAGCTGTGATATTAACGATGGAAAAATATTTCGGGGGTTTTATTCCGATCGTACGTTACGTTATCCGCCTCGTGGTCGACAGGTTTACTGCCCTATATTTATCCATCGTCGGTTTTGTTTTACGAGTGTCAAAACCTCTTGATCACCCGAAGGGTGTGACAGGGGAAGGTAAATGTTTATCAATAGATACGACAGATAACATGAGATAAATTTGTTTCCTGAACAAATCGTCAAGCTCAGGTTAACTACATGGAAATATTTTTGCGAAAATCAGCAGCTGCGCTGAGACGTTCTTGAATAAACTGAGAAGTGGTTGTAAAACTACGCCCACTTATGTAGTTCGAGTTTGTTCCAATTGGACAACTTTAACCCATTGACTCGTAACTTAAAGTCTAATTTCGTTGATTTAATGGTAATTTACTGAAGGTACTTTGGCTGAGTGATTTTAAGGGAAAATTCAAATGTGCCAGGCAATAAAATGCAGACCAGTTATTCATTTCAGACGCCTATAATTAATGGCCGAGCTTTTCAGTGCCAATAAACATTATGCAGGGTTGACCCTGAGCTTTGGCATGACACCCTGTTGATCGTAATCGAAGACTCTACCGCGGAAACTTGGCGGACAGCTAGAGAAATGTTCTCCTTGAATAACCAGGACGTACCAGCGTATATTATACATATACCGTATAGGACTTTCTGGGTCGATATCAAGTGAGCCTGTTCAAGGCAAGTTAAAGCCCCGTGTTTCGATCAAATTTTATATCGGAGCGCCGATTTTTGAGTCAAACTCTGTGCTTATGAGTGTAGAAAAATCTGTCTAAAGAATAATATTCGTATTGCTCCGTTTTTGATTTTTTTGAAAATACATCACAGAAGCTAGAAGCTACAGGTTTTCAATCCGTGCATCATGTATGAATTCAACTTGTAATGGTGTTGACCTTTACAGCATGAATGGGGTCGTCTTGTGGAACAATATCCCGCGGTGCCGTTTTTCCCAAAACCATTTTAAAAGGGTTCGTGCATTTTACGGTCGTTATGATGACTGGGCGACGTCTGTTTCATCAGTAATTCATTATACCGTGGAGATGTTTCTGTCGCAACTATAAATGCGTGTTTGGAGTCCCCCGCGATGTTTCATGTCCATGGAATGAATATAATATGCGGAGGGATGATTCGATGCAGCGTTGGCTTATGCCGGTGAAAATACCCTTATCAGTATCGTAACACGTTGCGCTTACTTCGACCTTATGCTTTTGAGACCCTTCCAGAGTGACCCCCATTCCAGAGTTTAATGAGATTCCGTAAACTTTATCACATCGTACTTATCGCTGAGAGGGGAACTCGGTGTCGCCTGTTACACGGTAACCTTTTGTTACCAAAATTCAACCCATTGATTGTTATCACTGTTAGACTAACTTGACTAAAAATTGATGTGAACCGCTTTCACGCGTTATTGTATATCGTTCAATTTTATTCATCGATATTCCATTATAATTTGACAATCATTTGTAATATTTAATAGAGCGTTTATGACTATCTGGAAGAGGAAGATCATGTAGGGTGACATCCATTCTTCTCCGCTACATCCAGCTTTCATGTAACAAAGTGTAGTGAATTTCTAAGTGGGTGGAATGTAATTTCGAAGCTATCTCAATTCTGTTCAGAATCCTTTGGTTTTATCCTATTCACGGGATTACTATTCCCCGTGCAACCGTACCTATCCACCAATAAAGTAGGTCTTTAAATTAAATACCTTAACCGAATGATGCGATCTTTCAGTTGCCAACTCTTGAAAAGATGCACTGGAGGATATTGAGCGTAGGGTGCTGTTTCAGAAGTTGGAAGACAATTGATTGTGTTGATTACTGAATCTCGTATACAGAACAGAAGTTACCCTCAAAGGAAAACGAACGGAAAAGCTTAGGACTTTTGACGTGTCTCGAAAGTATACTAGCCCATCTACTTCCGTGTGGAAAGGACACAAAAGCTCTTTGATGTCCGTTAGAGCTATATGTCGATTATAATACGTACAGCAATAATAGCAATCAGCATAGCACAGGTAGCTGACGTTGTGTAATCATATTCCGTTACAAGGTTAGTAGCCGAACCCCCAACCCAACCTTAAGACTCGACCTAACTCAACCTGACTCATAACCCAACCAATGCCAACCCCTTCTCGGCCAACGTTTGTCCTCCCTCGATGCATGGTTGCGAGGTTTAGGAAACCTTCGAAGTGTTTTTCTGTAGTAAACATACACAGTGTTTTAATTCGCAGTGCTGCTTTTTTCAGTCCCTGAATCCACCAACTCTTGATCCTAAATTTATTTTATCACAATCAACAGGGGTCTTCGAATAATTTTTTTCACCAGTACTATTGATGTACGCACGTCCACTGGACGCATTTTGAATCTGCATCCAGTGAAAATATTCAAGTCACTCTCGGTTTGACTAGTCAGAATCGAACTTACTAGGTGATCAGTAGATTTCTTGTTGAAAAATCTATCGTTGCATACTAAACAGTCAATATCAAGTCTGTGAAGTAAGTCAGATATCATCAGTCCTTGTTATCGTTCATTCCCTTCTGTGGTGAATTCCCATGTGGCACATTTACTTCGATTATTGATATTTCCGTAGCTGGGACTTTGCCCAGCTAATTGTTACGGCACTGCGTCTACAACGTTAATAGATGTTTCATACGTGTCACATGTGTCGAGGTGAAGACTGATCAGTGGTTGGCAGACTTGGCTGGGGGACGGTGGTCTGTTTTGGGGTCGTTGTGTGGTGGATATTGGATTAGATTACAAAGGGGGGGAGTTCGGATGTGAACAGAAATGACTGAGTGATATGGGTACAGGTGGCTCTTTTTTGGACTTGGTGCTTTTTCTCATAAGCGCCAATGTAGCGCTTAAAATTTTTGGTGTTTGTGACGTTTGCATACCGTACACTATACTGTTGACGGTTCTGGTCAGTGCCTGCATTTTTATGTGAGTTTGCATTCGTATTCTGCATATCATACTATTACTGTATAGAATTTTGTCAAGGATCATTTCAAAGAGTGGCTAATCAAGTATTAGTTTTTACTCTCTTTACAAAAGCCAGTTCACCGAATGTACCTTTTTGCCTTATGGAATGTCATCTCAATGATCCTTGACATGGGATATACTCTCGAACGTAAAACCAGTCCTCGGGGCCGTCTTATCCATTGATTCCTTTCGCATGAGTACGATACCTCGTTCATTCACATGTATGCCGTCAGACTTCTGTTACGCGGTTGAAACTTCCAAGATCTCTGCCGACTAAGGAGTTGGAGACTGAAATTACCAGACGGAGTAGCTAGTCATAACTTTGATAACGAAATCGACTGAGCTTCAGTGTTAAAGATGTTAAGAAGCTAGTGGAACACATGAAACTAGGCAAACGCCATACCGGTTATAAAGGGTGATAGAAATTGAACGAAGACGTGATATAGCTTTGCTAGAACTTGCCCACTTCCGTCCCGATAAAACCATCTTCAGTAGAGATGATTGCATGAACTTAGATTTCAGATTTCACGTTGGAAGTCATTGCCCTGGGAGCTGCTAAGCTGAACGCGGCTTATTCCGGTTTCGAATGTCAAAATACCGGTGAAATATCATTACGACATAAGTGATGGCGGCCCGAGGGGTGGTTTGCGTAAATTATTTACCACCCAGTGGTCATATGCGGATGTGCAAATCCTGTCTAGACCGAAATTCCTACAATGCCTAAACTTGCTTGGCAGCTCCCGTTGGCGAGGCAAGGGTCAACCGTGACGATGCTGGAGTGGATCATCAGATTGTACTTGACTGGGATCCTGTTTCCGGGACAGGGAGGCGGGAATTCGTTTCCCCGACGGAAGAAACGGTGATAGTAATCAGTAGATTCGACATGTACTTGAAATTTTTCATTTTATTCGTAACGTTAGAAGAATCCCTTAACCCTAGTAAAATATCTAGTGTCCTTTATCATCCGCGCAGACTCACTTTAATTAGGTTTCCTAAATATCTATCATCGACGTGATTTTCTATCAGTGCCATCTAACCACATTGTTCCATATTCGCATTTCTCTGACCCCACGTGCCTTTGATCATTTCGGCCGCACATGTGAGTGTAGGTTAGAATAGTCTGCTTCTGCATTGTCTCTGGCTATGAAAGGTCAGTGACTGCGGTAAGCAATATGGATCCACGACATATCTCTGGATCACATGTGCGCATAATTTCCGAGTTACGGTTGGTTGAGGTTGAAGCTCTTAGAGATGAAGGTGGGTTGTATGTCGGTACCCTCAAAGTCAATGGGTCAGTCAAACATACAAATGAATATTTCGGAAACCTAAACAAGAAATGCTTATTCCCGTATTAGATACATGCCCATAGCGATGTAAACATCTACTCCATTATTGTAAGACATTTTTGAGAATCGAAATAGAGAATAGCAGAATCGGTGACAGAATTCGAAAATTTCAAAGTTATGGTTGATTTCGATGATCTGGAAACTTTCCGTTGGTTACTAATATACATTTGACTTCTTTGTTTCCACTATATCAGATTTTATTTATGCTAGGCAACGCTGTTTGCATACCTACTTGGTTTATTTTATGACCGAGTTTGTCACCGGTAGGAAGTGGTTGTTATTCCACACGATGGATCGCCTATTGTTAATCAATATGGATATCGCTATCACGAGGTCCTTCGATTTTGATGGTCTACGGAAATAGATGGAATTACATAAACCTGACACCTTGATAAATGGGCTTTAGTTTGGATGCCGTTGAATGAGGGAGTCATATACCTAGTACCAAATGACGTTGCTCTTCGCCGAGCTTTACCACATAGTCAGTAACACTTTCAGCTGGCGATTCCTTAATTCCTGAAATTCTCAGATGATTTACGACGTCATAGGATTTCGAAGTATATAGAGTGCCAAGATCGGAAAAAATACTTTTAGAACAGTGTCAAGGTTGTATGCGTCTTTAGGACAGTTATCGTATCTCCGAAAGCAATAAAAAAATTGGCTAAAATTTAACCATCGAAGAAATGACTTAAAGAAGATGGTATATGCACGCGGTTTGCCAAGTAAAAATATATTTGGCGAGAGAACTGAAACGGTCAGATCGATATTCGGGCATTCTAAATATACAGTGATTCCATAGAAATCCACTTTGATCCCGTTTCCCACGACCAGTACCAGGTCTACAGTACGCAAGACAACTTGTCAATTTATAATACCTACATAATCTTATTCCTGTAGTTCAAGGTCCTCAGTCTGAAGAAGAAGCAAAAAAACGAATTGGCGGAAAAAAATCAAATAAATAAATAAATAAAAGATAAAGAAAGACTGCAGAGAAATCGTTACCTTCAAAGTGGGTATTATACTTGAAAGTTAACTTCGAGCCTCGAAAGTAGCTCGTTAAACTGGCCGCACGTTAATTAGCCGTAACGCACTCGAGGAACGGTATACGAGGGTGCCTTTCCTTGACGGAAGTATCCTTGAAGCTATTAAGTGCTTTGCCTGGTATATAGAAGCCTCACGACTTATCGATACTAATCGCTTTTCGAGTCGAGGTTTTCAACTCTGTCAGGCCGGAAACGCGTTGGAAAATGAACCAAAAAAAAAAAGGAGTAAAAAATGAAAAAAAAGAACAACAAAAACAAAAGAAAAAAAAAACAAAAAAAAAAAAAGAAAACAAGGAGAAATGAATTCTCGTTGAAAAGAAACGAGTAAAGCTCGGTTGCCCGGCTTATGGGCGGCTGCTAAAACGTACTTAACCCGTCTTTGCCCTCGGCCAAGTCCCCTCGTGCCCTCCTCGTATACATATTAGTTCCCTCAGTAGCAACAACTTACGCCCTCGAGTCGACAAGCTCAAGCTCTTAACCGTCTCCCCGACCTATTCCATTGTCCAAAGTTGGTAACAGAGCTGCCTGACGGTTAAAGCTCAGTTGCAAAGCTCTTCCTTCGAGCCCTGTTCACCGACCAACAAGTTCCACTACCCTCCGATAGATGGCGCCACCGTTCTGCAGCAACCCTTGAAGCCGACCAAGAGCGATTCGACGCTCTATGACGCGTTTTCCCCTGCTAGTGTGGCGCAAGCTGGGGGCAACCCCTCAGCCCCCGGTTTAGGTGAAGGGTGGGATGCCTGCTTGCCTGGCTCTCGTACCTAGAGATCGAGGAGTGGGAACTGGGGAGAGAGAGAGAGAGAGAGAGAGGAGAAAAGCTCGGAAATCGATGCTAACCGACTGTGGAGGCAGAAAACGCCATAGATTATCTCGCATACGCTCTGCGTCGGTCGCTTCCTTTAAGGCAATTCGATTGTTAGTCAACGACTGGCTCGCGAGGATTCGCGGGGATCAATGTGCTTGCTAGCGAAATATTTTTCACCCGTCAATTCGGGGCAGGGAGGGGGGGGGGGGGGGGGAGATGCAAATTTCTTTTGCCTCTTTCTCTTTCTCTTTCGTTTGCTTCATCGCGTTTAATCGAACGGCCGTTATATGCCGTCGTATAGACGCACGGGAATTGAAAAAAGGCTTCATCTCCACTTCACAATGTTTGCATGTTTCTAGGAGTTCAGACATTTTTTGGGGGTTATCCTCGAATACTGATCGTGGTTAAAAATCAAACCTTTACAAAAATTGTTACGAAATTTACGACTCCCTTATGAGCTTTACGACCGCGAACATTTTTGCCAACTTGGATTATCCAATTTCTTTTTGAGGTTGTCACTGAGCTGACCGTGCCTGTTTAAATTTGATTCTCGAAAATCACTATTTCTCAAAATCATTACTTTCGTCTGGTCTAAGATTTTTGCAATTTGATTTAAAATTTATTTAAACTGCATGTAGCCTACAAAAATCCAACAAATTGGAACTTCAAGATTCAAGCTCTTGAGCTCGGTTCGATTTGGTTTGGTTTCATAGGTATGATAAAATCGAAGCTACACTCAGAAAAAAGTATCCTTGAATGGACAAAAATTTTGCTGAATTGACAACAAATTTGGGAGAGTTACAGACAACAAAATGTGAAGTAGATTTAACAAAAGATTCTGTTGATTTAACAAGAAATATCTGCCCGCCAATCTTAGTTGAATTAACACAGCAAAAAAGTTTGTCGATCGTTGAACAGAATTCTATTGAATCGAGAAAAAATCACTAACAAAATTATTCTTGTTGGAATTGTCAAGATTGTTTTTTGAGCGTGGCTACTGAAGTCGTGTATTTTTGGTATGTTCAAAAAATGAGAGACTGACCGAATATCTTCCTCCGAAGTTATGAATAATAAATATACCATGAAAGAGTATATCGGATATGAAGCAATATTTCAAAGTT
Organism: Ametastegia equiseti; assembly: GCA_963989295.1. Classification (NCBI taxonomy): domain Eukaryota; kingdom Metazoa; phylum Arthropoda; class Insecta; order Hymenoptera; family Tenthredinidae; genus Ametastegia; species Ametastegia equiseti. Next base: position 7,142,017 of record OZ022394.1, on the reverse strand, counting down.
CTCTTAGACTATAGCAAGGAGAAAAGGAATGGTTTGAAAATAGAAAATAGTGAAATAATCTGACCAAGATCTTTCGCGTTACTTTATTGGATAAGGACTGCCGCAGGTAGGGTGTAGGTGCGCTGGAGGTTGTCTAACAAGATTAACGATTGGTTAACCTCTTCTCGAGGTTAGCTACGCCAGACTAGGCTTGGCTAGGTAAGGCAAGGCAAGGCTAGGCCGAGCCACAAATACTACCTCATCCTTGCCCATCAATTCTATCTCTTTCTTCTTTTTTTCTCTCTCTCTCTCTTTTTCTCTCTCCTAGCGGACGAAAGACGCGAGAGAAGAAGAAGAAGTAAGTTTCATGGTAAAAATTGGCTTGGCGGGTCGTCGATAATTGTCCTCGGATTCGGATACGGACAAAGAAAGAAAATTCTCAAGAGGATTTCAAGTCGCGATTATGACGAATCCTAATCCCGGTATTGAACCAGAGTGACTTTAATCGATTCATAAATTTCACGAATTAAAACTTGATCGATCCGATTTCGTGGATTAGTAAAAAAGAAACGGTATTTCAACTTCACTGATCTAAAATAATTTATTCAGCATACCGACGTTTTGTTTTATAAGGAATAAATTACAGCCGTCTATCCGTTTTTCTAATCTACGAATTTCTCATTGGCAATTGGGGAGAATATTATTATCATTTTTTCGTCAAGATAATCAATCGCTGTTATAGATACGTATACACAACTCTGACGATAATAAACTTTACTATTATTTTTACACATTCTGTTCAAGATGAATTGCGTTGGTGGTCAGTATGTCTATATCTAATAGTCGAACCCCGTGGCGCGTGGCTCGGTAAATTTCGTTGAATTTCGGTAAATTTCGTTGAATTTCGTCCTGGTTCTTTGCCGCCCTTGTATCTCCTCTTCCTCTGCGACGCCGATGCGTCGCAGCGTCCCGGCGCCCTACTGTCTGTCTCTATATCTCTTCGTCCTTCTGTCTACCGTCTGCAATCTTCGTCGTCATGCTGTCTAGAGCGGAATACGTATACCCGTCAACCAGATGTACAATGTAAATACATACGTATGCGGATAAGCTTTTTCCATATTATCGTCATGGAAAACACATCTGGCGGTATACTGACTTACTTGGATTGCATATGCATCTCTGATGAAAAGAGCAATAAACAAAGTATAAAAAATAATGCAAAGTACTCCCGTAGTTCTGTCAACCAATAACGACCTATATATCTTTATCAGAAGTTTCTTGAAAGTAGAATGAGAATGAGAATAAGAATAAGAAGTACACCTTCAAGTTTGCAATATGCATGAATAACAACGAAGATGATTTTGCCCAGAATTACCGGACACGTAATTATTCATAATGCATAAAGGTTATGCGAAGAAAATGAAAAGAAACGGTGAGAAGATTCTGACAAGCCCCTCGGTGTTGTAAGGACATGAAGAGAACGGTGCATTTTTCATGTTGCCGGAGGGTTGTAAGTCCTCAGATCGTAGAGTGTTTCAAATTCTGAGATGGAGAGAGACTGTTTCTTTTTCTGACGTCACTTTAGCCATCGCAGAAACTTAACACCGTATGAATAAAGAGAGCAGAGGGTGCGAATGGTCGTGGATATTGCATCTTTCATCTTTGAAAAATTTTTACGAGGAAACACAGCTGGGGAATTATACTCAAGTGTTTAACGCTTTATGAACGCGACAAGCGATGCAAAGTTGGCAACGTGACACTCGATCATCAAATTAGCAAATCATGTATACGCGCGAGAGATTTTATAGATGCATTACGCAAAGTAGGCAATCCTTCTTTCTCCTTTCATGTGCTGAAAATAGTACCACCTCGTTACTGTAATTTATATTTGTTGGGCGCTGCGCAAAAACCTTGAATTACATCATTGGACCTTGAAATATATTCTCATTAGACTCATTAGACATGAATTTGGAAAACTAAAAGCCGTCCACCCACATTTACAATCATTACAAATTAAAATAGTATCACATAAAAGTTTTTCCCACCCTTACACAGTAGAGGGGTAGTTTTTTTTTTTTTTCAAAAATTAATTACTGAAGAAATCAACTGCTGCACACCGCAACTTATTGTTAGTTAATTTATTTCATTGCATTTGGCGAAATCGACTGACAAATCGTTATCCTCTTGCCTTATTAATTTCAAGAAGACTTTTTGTTTCACTCTACGACGGTAGATATTAGAATATGTACAGAATTACCACGTAGATAATTACGAGCAACAGGGTCACAATAGGTCCTCTAAGTAAATTCGACCGATCGTTATCCTGGAACAATAGCTTTGATGCCCGAAAGTCCGAGGTATCCTTTTTCCACAAATCATTCATAGGCGTCTGCGGAAAAGCTAATAATGATTAACGAGTAATTCTAATTGAGGTGTAGGATTATAGCGAAGATTATGAACGTAGCTTTTGATACATTGACTTCACTTCGTCAACTGTCCGCTTCGACGGCAGACCAATTTGTGACGGATAACTTAGTTTTACTGTGAAGCAATTTTTGTAGCTTATCGTGATCCTGTTATTTTAAGCATATAAGTGGCGTGCTGTAAGGCGTGCAAGTATGATCTGATAATATGACTTTCTAGTGCTACCTCCCACTACCTTTCGAGTGGAACTATTCTATACAAGTTATCGCCAACCGTATAACTGTTTGCGCAACCATTAACGATCACAGTGATCTGCATCGCTCTTTCCACTAGAAAGAAGATGTCTAGATAAATCACACTCTCCTATCCACAGGAATTGAAAATGGAATAGCTGTATAGTTACCGAATAATTGCTGGTGACAGCGGTGGGATAAACAATATTTACCAAAGAGTAATCCTAGATTTTGTGCATCAAGAAATCACTCGGTACTTGTTTTCACGTACTGTTTACTTCGATACTTATATTTAGTGTAAAAGACTTGTGCTTACGGAGCGTTTTTGGATTTTTTGAAAGTTAGGAAGAAGTGGGATTCCAAGTTATTAAATATAGCTTCATCATATTACCAGAACCTCGTCTTCGATAATGGTTGGGAGTAATTCTCCTCTTTTAAAAATCGACTCATAAATAACGTCAAAGAATGCTGACGATACAGTTTTGCAAATGAATTTATTCTCAAGTAAAATCAGATCGTAGATCCACTTGCCGGATGATAGACCCCGACGGTACAGCACTTAATATCTGTCTCTGTATCTGTGTACGAGTATTCCCATTTGGTATACCTAGTCTGGTAACGGATAGAGTATCTCAACGAAATGAATCGTCTCGAGATTCAAATTTCTGAGACCATTTGGCGATGGAAAAATTCATGCAAACTTGTACGGTTTTTTATTTCTATACGCAACCTCCGTGGTATACTAGCACCCTGTTTACACCCCGTCCGCACCTTCGACCCCAACTTAATCTCAATCTCAAGCTCCGCACTAGGCTTTCGTCGTTTTTGAGGTGTACCGGATCGCTGAACGCACCATAGATCTTGTATATTTCAACGAGTTGAGCTTTCGTCAAACGTTTCCCGTGATTAGGATCATCCTATCGATCGGTTTACGTTCTCTATTCCACGTTTGCATTCCTCAAACTTCGTTCACGGAAGCTAGGATTCTAGTTTTTTATTTTATCCCGCTCTTTTCAACTCCGGCAGCTCATTAACAAATAGGAAAAAAATTCTCCACGAAATCTGAAAGCTCGACTGGTAGTCTACTCGCCGCAAAGTTTGGTCAGTCAGTAATTGTGGTTACATGCATTTAACTCAATCCTAATTTATTCACGGTTGGATACGATTACGAAATTCTGTTTTTTTTTTTTTTTTTTCAACTTTTCGTTGGCTTAAGGCTCACCTAATTCCCTAATCTACTAGTTACTGGAGGGTTGCTGAAAATTATTCAGTTTGTAACGAATGTACGACGTATCGAATGTGAATGTTGATGAGGAATTAGTTGACTTTGTAGAAATGTCTTGCCGGTTAAGTAAGCGATGCTCAGATTGTGAGCTTTCAACCATTATTTACCTGGCCTCCGAAGAGGTGTTCGCAGGATGGAGTTGGTGGGATTCCAAGTTGGATAGAGGCGTAGGATTTCCAGGTTACACCAGCTGCCTAGCGAACAAGGACAACTGGTTCAGGGCCACGTTAGTAATTGATTGAGTGACAAGTAGCTTCCCCTTTCCGCCTAGTTCACTCATAACCCCACTACCTTATAATACTAGCTTTTACTTGAACAACCACTACGTGCCACGTACATGCATCGGCCGCTTTTTACCTCTACTTTTATACCTATTATAAATGCGGCTTTGTCTCGAGGTTCGGAATAGAAGGGAAATACTTGGTTCAAGTGAAGTTCTATCTTTTTTTCTTTTTTTTTTTTTTCATGTAACGACAGCTCAGAGCAACTCAAGACTGTGAAATTATTTGTCTTTTCAACAAAGAGATTCATTTTTACTTCAGCTAACAGCAACACGTTTGTCAGCAAAGAAATCGACTGAAATTGCACGAGGCTTACCTTTGAGGGATCATCTATACATGGTTCTTTGTACCCAACAAGTAGAGAGTTCGAACTTTTTTTCTTTCACACTCTACCTCACAGACGAGAAGCTCATTCGAACTATGAATAGAATAGTTCAACCGAAAAAACCAAACCAGAACAACTTAATTTTCGTTTTCAAATCTGGGAGTGAATAACCATTATACAGTGTCTCTATTTGATCTTAAGATAAGTTTTCCACGAGTCATCTCGTAGTTCGGAAAATAAATTCGGTTACAAGTTATCTTAATCCCTCAGCCTCCTGAGGAAAACAACAATTCATGGCATTATTCATGGAGGGTAGCTCGAGGGTAGAAAAATTGTTCAATACAGTCGAGTCAGGTTGATGGTCAGTTTATTTATATTCTCGAGTTGATTATTTGTCCTCCGCAGTTGGTTCCTTCCTATCCATTGGATATATCAATGGAAATATATAAGCTGCGAACGGGTTGGATATAACGTATTTGATCACTTCTGCCAAGTACAGTACTACCCCGGGGGGGTAACGTATTCAAATACAAAGCTTATAGCAAGTTTGTTTCATTCTCGAACGAGGACAAGTTTAGCGTAGGTTTCAGGAAGCCGGAAGTCGCGAATACCGGTAGTTATTTTGTTTTTGGCAAGCTTACAAGCCATGTGGGAATTGAGTTTCTAACTGAGTTCAAAGCTGCGTTATTGGCAGCCATGTTTTCGGTGCCTAGGGCCAGGATGGGATCGGGCAATTTTTTTTTTTTTTTTTCACCTTCGTCGCAAGATTTTTTAAGCATTTCATGCGGCTAAGCAGCCCAGAAAAGAAACGATATTATCCCCTATTCAAAAATAAGAAGAAGAAGAAGAAGAAGGCTATAACTTAACTTTCCGCCCCTAGAGTCTTGGAATTATTCAAATCAGGTCATGTGATAAAAAAAAGAAACTAATTTGCCATCTAGAACTTGCCGACGCGAGTATTTTAATGAGACATGGTTATACATATATATATGTATATATTCACATACCTTGTCTGCCTATATTCTTCGCTCAATTCCCTTATCACTTACGTTTCGTATGCTCTTCAAATTCATCCACCTAAATATTCCCCGTTAAATATTTCATGCGGAAGTGAACGCGAGGAAATGGTTATACCATTGGGAATAATTTTGCGTTTTCTGGACGAACATCCGTTTTCAGAAAGTCCGGAAATGCTTGCTGAAATCTCGAAACGGTTTCATTACAGTTGAACGTCCGTCGATATATACGAAACTATGATCATTGAATACTAGGACTCGAGGCTATCGTCTCTTCTCCAATGCAAATACCCCAGGACGATCGATGCCTTGAGCATTGAGAATACGACATTTTCGAAATTGCCAGCCTCTGAAGCAGCGTGGGGGTGTTGTTGATTTAGTGATCTCGTTAGTCAACTTGTAGGACCAATTTTAGAAACAGTGCATAAGATTCAATGGATCGAGAACGAAAGATATTAGAATATAGAAATCGTTTGACACGATTCGAGGGATGTGGATTTCTCTATACGATATCAATATATCAACGGCAGTATGGAAGGATGTGCTATCTCAAATTGTGCCAGAAGAACGTGCTATCTCAAATTGTAGAAGAAAAACGTGCTATCTCGAACCGGGACGATATTTTCGGAGTATACAAATCACTGTTTTCTATTGGATTATTTAATTGTTTCAATTATTTTTTCATTTATTCAACTCTTATAGGTATACTATACAGGAACAGAAAATCGAAGATAAATTTGAACAATCAAAATTTTTTTCATTCAAATTTGTCTCAAATCTTTTGTTTCTGTATCATAGAAACCAAACAAATGAGAAAATAATTAGTACAACTGATTGATCTATTGAAAAAGAACGTTTTGAATGATCCAGGTACCCAAAATTCCAGTGCCGTATCAATGAAACCATCGTCCTGCTCGAGATAGCACGTTCTTCTTCCACAGTTTGAAATAGCACTTTCTTCTGGCACATTTTGAGATAGCACGTTCTTTCATACTGCAGTCGTCGATATATTCTTGAGAAAGCCACGTGACGTCGTGGATATTGTAACAGAGGTAACGTAACTCAACCTAACACGTAAATTGGATGAATCTTGTATCAGCCGTCATCGACGACATTTTTTTCTCTCTCATACCGTTAATACCACGCTGACCCAGATTTAACAAATAACAGGAGTAGGTATCCCGCAAAGGGAGCTAAAGCAGGCAGCTTGAGACAGAAAGCAAGGCTGTATAATATTCATTTAATATCCATCGATTGCTATCTTGTCGATGTGTAAAACGAGAAACTTTATACTTCAAAGGCTAGACGTGTTCGGAATAGTGAATTTTATATTTTAGATGGCATCAAGATTAAGGGCGCCATTGTTCACGCCAAGCTATAGAGGAATAATTGAATATCAAAGTTGCTTCAAGTTGGTATTGCAATAAAATCTATCGTCTGTAGTTATACATATACATATGTATATACACCGGCCAAAAATGGAGCAGCCTCTTCCGCTCCAGAGGAAAACCAGAACTTGATAATATCGATATTCTTTGCACGGCGATTCGAATCTACCGATTCGTATCAACTTCGGATTGTATGGACGCGTTCATTTCCCGAGTATACTAAAGCATGTCACAGGCACGACACAGTGATATACGAGGGGAAAGAAGAGCTTGCAAGAAAATAAGAAAAAGAAAAGTATACCTAAAGAAAAGCAGGAAGAAAAAAAAAACCTTGCAACGATGAATGATAAGATGTACAGGATAAATCAATGTTGCAGAGGAAATCTCGGCTGAACAGTAAATATACTATTGCTACTTTTCCTTTGAATACTAAAAAGAAGGCGAATGCATATTGGGCAGCTAACAATGTGGACGGTTTTTTTAAACTTGGCTACTCCTAGCTTATGCGGTATATCGATTATCTGGTAAGACTTCCCATGTGAATTTCGATCGTTAAAGCTCGACTATAGACAGACCATCAAATGAACCTCTCACCAGGATCAGTTCATCGATTCTCAGTTAATGCACGAAAATATAAATTGCTCTTCCAAAGGGGCTAATGGCTTACTAACGCTTACCACTTGTCACTCATCACACCATAAACCAGCTATCCCACGTGGAACTAGACAAACTAGACATAACTTGAGACTATTGTTCTATAATCATCGCAATTGTGAAACAGTCAATTCTCTAATTGGCAATGATTTGCTGATAGGTTTGTTAGGATTGCAGTTAAGACAACGTATGTACCTACGTCATAATGGGTCATTTGACTCCAAAAACTATATTCGTACAAGAATAGAAATGGATTTAGAATTCATGGGCGAATATATCAGCTGGATAGATCAGTGCCGGAGGCCCACAACCGCGAATCCTATCAATATGACGTTATTCAGGGTTATATATAAGGGTGCAATCGTTCTAGTCAATTTCGGAAGAAAGTTTTAGCAAAAGTATCGATTCGTATGGTGATTCAAAAACTCCTCTGATAGACCAGTCATTCCAACAGTTCACATATTTCACCTCGACTATTGTAAAAATCGATAGAACCTATAACTACGGATGCAGTAAAGTATATATGTATAGAAGATCTGCGCTCATCTTGACATTCGTATACTCATATAGATCTACCAAAATCGTACAAAATAAAATTGACACAAGTATTCTCACAGACCTTGTGTTACTCGGGATATATCCCATAGGATATATCACGTAGTATCAGATACTGCAGAAAATATACTCGATTATTATATAAAGTTAGTGGAAAAATTGAACCATAGAGAGTCTTCTTCCTCAAATCAACGATTCAGCAACCATTCTTGTATCACGACTAAAAAATACCAACGTTAAATTTTTTCTATTTTCAATTTATATTCCAGTATTTACCTGCATGGTATGGAACCCTTTAATCCACTATCCAGGTGAAACACACTCTCTTGAACACGCGACTACGACGACGACGACGACGAGGACGACGACATAAAAACGATGAAAGTGCGTGTGAAAAAAATGTCCAATATACTTTTATAACAGCGTTGTAGGTGTGTATAAATATATAGACATATATATATATATAGATTATACGCAGGTACTAGTGATGTATACATCGATGTATACATAGGTATAATATATATATATAGGTGTGTACATACGTAGGGGGAATAAGAGGGGGTGTTTTGGGGGCGAGAGCTTGGGTTGGGGATATCGACTGAAGGCTTCCCTCAACCCCCCGCGGGTTGCGGGGGTGTAGGTAGCGGGCCCTCGCGGAGTTTTCCCGCGCGAGTGGCGCCACCAGGCAGCGTCGCGGCGTTATATGGCATTAACCCGTTATCCTCTACCGTCCTACCTATCCCCAGGTCCAACCTATCCGACAGAAACCCACTTAGAAGCCTTCTCCGCACGGCGAGAGGGCCGCCTGCACCCGCGTCGTCAGTCAGTGCTGTGGCTGGCGAGTGCCGGGGCGAGCTTTTCACGGTTTAAGGAAAGTTAACCATCGAGCTTTTATCAAACCTTCCCCTCCCTCCCCTGATTTTCTTTCTTTTTTTTTTTCAAATAATCCAGGCGCTGCTATCCGTCCCTAAAAACCAAATAACCAAAAAAAAAAACAAAAACAAAAAAAAAAACAACCCCGGCGTCTTTTCATACCTCACCGTGTTGTGTACCAGTGATATTTTTGAAGCAAGGTGCGCGTTGCGGGCCGATGACATCGGACGTTTTCAGTTACCGTGGCGTGCTGAGTTCAGGTGATCCTGATCCAGCTACAAGACTTAGAATATACAAGTGCAGGTGTAGCACGTTGGCGGTCGAACAGGCCGAAGGTGGTGCGACATGAGGTGGAGGATCAGGTGCGAGAGCGCCGCTGGACGTCGTCGTCGGCGACCCTCCTCGAAATAACCCTCCACCCTTTCATCTGTAAAAAAAATCTAAACCCTTGGATGCACCTGATTACGATACTGATATTCTCGCTGCAGAGATACGCGCGTGATAAAGGTCTCCGGTTGAACCGGATTCTGTGCTTTTATTTTTATTTTTATTTTTTTAATAAACATCTCCGTCTTCTGGTACCGAGACTCTCGCCCTCGTCGTGGGAGCAGCCGCCCTCATGCACCATGCAGATGATCCTAGTTGCTGGCGGGTGAGTCCATCATCGCGCGCGTCCCCTAGGGACGCTATTTCGACAAACTAAACCCTGGGTTTCCGTCAGGGTTTCCTAGTCTCCCTGGGATACTATAAGATCTTAGCTTCGGTCCATTCCTATGAGGGTGAAATTTAATCCGTATACCTTGTGTTCGCACAACATTTGGAGAACATCGTCCTCGCGGTGCTTTTACCATTTCTGCACTTATATATCGCACGCGTGCGTTACCCGCGCGCACAAAGAGAGACAGGTGTACGCGCCACCTGGCACCGCAGGTATCACGTGCTCGCCCCCCCCCCTCCCCCCCCAACCCATACCATCCTCGTACCATCATCCCCTAACCGTATTTTACTTATTTGCGATACATACACCACCTTATACGTCGTGTGTCACATTCCAGTTGATAGTTTGCGAGGGAAATTTGACCCCGGCTAAACGCCAAAAGCGAAAAGCGGAAAGCTCGCGTGTCTCTGAGACAAGAATTTTGGTAGAACAAGGTAGGTAAGTAAATTCAGGGGTAAAAATTCTCCATGAGAGATGAAAAAAGTTTTAAAATTTACCCGCGAAAATAGAAAAGAATGGAATAAAATTCAAGGGTGTCTCAAAGTGGCTCCTCAGATTGCTTCGTCCTTTGTTCTTTTTGTGGTCTGACTTCAGCTGGAGCATCGTGATATTTGAAAAGAGTAAAAAATCAGATGGTCTCTACGATAGTATGGGTATGACTATAGAGCTTACTGCAGGGACACTCCGCTAGTTATGAATGGAAATGTTGCCGGGTGACGTATATCGCTCAACATACCTAAGCGATACTATGAATTAATCAAACACGAATTCACGAATGGTTACGCTAAAGGCTTAATCTTCTGGGATTCAATACTAGAGCATTTTCGAGAAATAAATCAGAATATTACAAATTCATTTGTTATTCGATACTTCGTCTATTATCGATTTCGAAAATTGCCAAGAGTCACAGAAACTTAACGTAATTGATCTTTCAATTGCGAATTGGTGGTAGTTAGGTTGATTTGAAACTGTCTCACCAAAATCACAAACTGTCTAATGATTGAGAAACTCGTGACTATTATAACATCGTGTATTATTTGGACACGTGATTCTTATCCCATATATAGAATTATATCGATAAGAATCTGTTTTGAAGATTGTTGCCAAGTCGCAGTGAGATCGTACCATTAAATAATGAACAGTAGTTATATTCCGATTATTGGTCCGGAATATTGCCGTTGTAAAATTCATTCCTAGTGTATTTTGAGTGTACAAAATTCATGGTTATAGTGAACAAATTTCGTTACTATTTCATTTTCGGATCGATAAAATTTCTCGGATTCTCATCTCAAGATGGTTTTGCGTTCAGGAACTCTGAAGGGTTGATCGTAACGCTGCGTAATTACGTCACAGTCTTGTACAGTTACGCAGGTATCCTCAAACTGTAAAATATCTCATTTGGTTTTCTGAGCATCTACCAGGGTCCAGAAGGAAACCAAAAATGAACAAAATTTTCAATTAAGATCAGAATAACCATCCAAACGTAATAATTCAGTGAACGAAATTCAGGCAAAACATTTTCTTCCGGAATTATATCAATTTGCAAATTCATCCCCCTACGTATAATAACACGAGGGTGAATCGCAGTCAGCTACGTATGTATATAGCGATTGCCAGCTCTCCATTCAGCAAACGGTTATAGATGTATAGTACCAAGATCTCTCAGTCAGCTACGGAAATAATTAATTCGCACGTCTGTTAATATACATACCTACTTCCGTTTTTCACACTCTTAAAACTATACCTATATACTTACGTAAGTACCTACTTCCGAGAGGCCTTTTCGAAGCTTCAACGAATAAAGCTCAGAGTTTCTAACTTGCACGCGTGTCACGTTAATTCATCATTATTTTTGAGAGCACGTCGAGTCAGTCGAGCTGAGCTGAGTTAGTCAGTCAATGGGCACGTACTACGTACATACGTCAAGCCTTATCATCCTAATGAATGCGGTCTTTTAAACTGTAGCTAACTTGCAAAGTTGCAATAAGGGTGTACAATTTATGAGCATACCTCATTGTTTTTCTGTGAACATTTTCTTTTGCACTATTGCAGATATCTCTTCATCTGCTTCGTAGATTTCACGCATCTGGAATTATCTGTTTCCCTTGTTCGATGTAAGGGGAAAAATTTACAAAGAGAATACTATAAGCATTTCGAAAATAACGAGACAAGTATAAGTCCCACCCTCCATATCAACGTAGCCTTGCTCAGCTCGGCTCGTTTCCCCAATTATTACAAAGACATCACGTGGATTGCGTACACCGGCGTTTCGGTAGAGAAGAAGAAAAAAAAAAAAAAAAAGAAAAACAAACCGGATTGAAGAGAAAGAGAAAATAAAATGTTGTACATTTCCACAGAATTCAGTATCTCGAGAGAAATGACACGACACGTTGTTGTTACTTGTTGGTATTTCCGATCTTATTTACAATTAGGATCCTCATTGTTGAGGATATTATTCGTGGGGGGTGTACGAGAATGAGCATGAAGGACACAAAGTTGATAAAATATTTACAGTTTCCAAGATGTTTGGCAGTCCCAGACACTTATGAAGCGAACACCCTTATTCAGGCAACGTACGCGAAAGCGTGGAATGTAAGTGGGGTTGGTTGAGAGGCCAAATAGAATTTATGCAAATAGAAGGTAAGGTAAAATGAAATGGAATGTGACTTGAGGAAAAAGTTTATTTTTACACCACTGAGAATATAACTATTATAAATTAATAATCACATGCAAACTGTCGACCTATATGATTAAGAGAATTTAATCAACTACCTACTCAGTGCTCTTCATATATAGTGCTGGGTTAACACAATGAAAATTCCTGAATACTTCGTTGAGAGAAACCTCAATATTCTTTCAAGCTTTCTCGATAATAAACAAAAACGATGTGAAACTGATGAAGCTTGTGGGCGTGGGTGTAAGGTACCTACTAAATGAACTGGTGCTGATGCAGGTTTCAAACTGGTAATAGAAACGGGAGTATTGATCCATGGGAAACATTAAAAGCCTGCTACCAGCTCTTCGAGAGTTAAACAATAAATAAAAGTCACGAGGTGAATCCTCCAGATGTTTATCGATATTAGACTTTCAAACTTGAATATGTTATTTCCTTTATTTTTCTTATATACTTTCTTTGGAACTAGTCGAACACTGAGACAACTAAAGTCACATTTCACAGTTTTTGTAATAAGTTTGTGAATAATCTTTCCAAATTTCTCTGACCTTTGTCAAATTTCTGTGCAAAATGCTTTTCTATGGACTGCATTAGAAATAGACAAAGAATATTTTATCATCTCAGTTCCATTGGAGTCAATATCAACTAATAGCAGAATTAATTCTGGAATTCCGGACCATTTTGGAAAAAGAAAAATTTCAAGCTTTTGCCTCGATTAGTCGTAAATTTCAGGACCACTTCACATCAATCCCAATGCGAAATCGGAACGCAGTACGAAGTACAAACGTTGAACGTAGCTAATGATTGTATACTTATAAGAATCGGTTTGATTGCCAATCTTACTAGGTTCCTTCGCAAAAACGAATTGCATTTATCCTCTTCTGAAAGTCGTGCGGGAAAATCTTTTGATTTACACATCAGCAGAAATAAGATCAAGTTATAAATATAAATGATAGTAGAATCGCCATAACAGATGTAAAATAAGAGGCTATCGACCAGGAATCCCGTTCATTTTGATATTTTGGCTATGAAAAAGTTAGATAAGTGTAGATATTAATGAGGAAAATGATAAAATACTGGCTTGTGACTAATTATGCAAAAATTACTGAAGCCGGGAGCTAGACAGGGCTGATTACCGTGAGTCACATGTGTTTGATGTAGGTACTAATGGAATTACTTGAAGGTATACAAGGTCAGCCAGTAGCTCGAGGGCCTTACTGATTCTGATTTTGGCTCAGGTTTCCTCGCAATATTGGTATATCCACTTCGCGAGGAGTTAAGCCTTCAGATTGAAGCTTAGCCTGGAGGAATCACACGATTACTATATATCTTATCCAAGACGTGGATATAACACACCAGCTAGCCATCCACTATACCGACCGATGGTTATTTTAAAATATAACCTTGAAGGGTTTAATAATATACTTAGTAGGTCGTCGGAGAATCGCTTAACGACGTATTTAAAAACTCATCTTTGATCTTCATCGGGACAGACCTAAAGCTACGCCTGAATTGGCTTCTTTCCATTTTTTTTTTTTTTTGTCTTATTACAGATAACTTTTCTATTTAATGCAATTTTTTGCCAAATATTTGACGGGTTTTCTATGAATTTTGATTTGTTCGTTCCCATGCTTAGAAGGAAATATGGCAATTCTTGCGTACGAATGACGAACGTATAATCGTGTCCGTTGTCAAATTTGACGTTTGAAAATTTGTTGACTAATCACGTGTGCAGTTTGGGTAATGAATTACTCAACAATATTGGCGACGCATGTCGGCAGGCCAGTATAACGCCAATTGAACATTAGGCGTGAGCCATCAATCGATATACCGTTCAGCTAACAGGTATATATATATATACCAATGCGCGATAAGCGTGTTGAATTAATTATTCTCGATTCATTTCTCCGTTAATTCCTGGGGGGACTCTCGGAGTCGTCAATAATTTTGGAAATTGACTCGTTGCGATAGGCTCTGTAGACACGTGTGCGAAACCACCAATATATGTATAGGCTGAACCTACCGCAATACGAGACGTTGTTATACAACGCGACACTTTTGCGGGGTAAAAAGTATTTGATGTTTCATAAATTTTACGGTGATGATTAATCGCCGATTGTTGTTAAAGCGTTGACAATTTTTTGGCGATATTTTACTAATTAAATATAGAAAGAGAAACCAAAATTCTCCCACGCATGTGTGAGACAAGTTTTTTTCACGTCCTATACCAGCGATCATGCGAACTTTGTTTATTCCCTCCGAAATATCAACGAAAATATGTGGATATTTTCCGAATAGAATTTCGAAGCTCAATTCTATTTTGTTGGTCAATTTTTTTGCTCCATTAATTTCAATCACGATTTGAACACCTTTTTCAACATCTCTATCAAACAAATATTCCATCTGCTCTGCAAGCGTAGGTCGAGAGATTCAAAATTCATGGCGGATATTAATACTCTTTCGCAAACCGGAAGCTTGAAAGCTTGAAACATGCGAATTTTGTCGATTCGAATTGCAATTTGACAGTAGCTTTCCTACAATTCAAAGCCAACATACCCTTTAAGGTATGAAAAATTGTTCCTAATTCGTTTTTTTTTTTCAAGTGGTTGAACAATATAGAGGCATATAGAACTTGAAATTAGAAAATAAAAGTGTGTCCAAAATTAGCGAGAATGTTTCGTATACATATTTAAAAATAACGTGTATATATTGTATGTCGTAATAGATAGAGTAGGTAAGTTCTGCATGGCCGGCAAAGGCGGCACACACGCATTTGGCTATTTTTAGGTAAACCTATGCGACGAGCGCGTGCTGTTCCCGTTATTTTTCTCGTGTTTTTTTTTTTTTCGTTTTTTTTTCTTTCTATTCCTTCTTTTTCGTGTGACATAATTTCATAGCTTATGTGTCGCTTGGTGGCGCCGTGCGATGGCTCTAAACGAACAAAGAAATCCAGGGATTTCCACGAGCTCAGGAATTGACATTCACGTATCAATCCAACCGCGATACTATAAAAGAATGAACAGCGTCCTTGGGGAACTCAGGCGTTTTCATGCATCTCGGTACTCCAGATTTTATGACTGCAATGAAAATGGTTGATGTTGCCGTGTCGTCGCGAAATTTTGATGAATAATTTTCAAAAGCGTTTGAAATAACGTCTCTGTAGGCTACGTATTAAACTTATTTCATTCTTTAGTCTTCCTTCGAATTCCTTCTTTTGAATGTCCTTTTTTTTCTCCCCTCGTCCAAAATCCAAGAGGAAAGGTTAATAATACAAGGGTATCTCCTCTTCAAGCAATCTCAGCATTGCCTTTGGTCTGGCGTGCCACTCGTTCCGTAGGGCATACGCAATGGTTGACCATAGGTTCGTTTGTCTTATTCTATTTATTAGATTCCGTCCCACGAGACGAGTGCCTTGCGACTAGTTCTTCGCCATCGGTCCCAATCCCAGTTCTCGAAGTTGTAGTAAAAATTTCAATCCTCCACAGTCCCATTCCGAAAGGTAACCTTCACGGTAAATCTGCCCTGGATTAGCCAGTTGACAAAATTCTTTCAGTCAGATTCTGAAACGTGGAGGAAAAATCATCAGTGAAAAGCTTTCAGCCTCTTTAAACAGCTTTTTTCACCAGGATCAATCCAATTATTTAGTTTCTTTGGCGATCAAGATTATTTTCCACGCATTGTGTGAATCATGCAAGATTAGGCAATACGACTAGAGACTTGGTCTAAAATTAAGGTTTATCTGCTACTGGAGTCTAGGAATATCGTCGAGAGACCCACTCGTAGCAGAAAAGTGTTTCAAACTTTAAAAACTTTTCGAGTTCTATAGATTTTTCCCAAGGGAGTAAACGAGTCTCTTATATAAAATTGAAGAAATTCAATGATCGTAGAATAGCTGGGATAGTCCGGTGCAAGTTAGAATTGTGAATGAGAAGAGATAAAGCCGTTTCTTCTGCTTCAGCTCGGATTTTGGCAATCGACAGCCACCTCACGTCCGCACAAATTCTAAAAAATAAAAGTAAAATTAACCATCGAGCTTAATTTCCCTAGATTTGTTTATCTTTTCGGGGCAACCTTGCTCAATTCATACAATCTGCCGACCAGCCACTACCACCAATCCCCGCTAACTACTGTAATGATGTTTTAAAGCGGGAACAATTGAAGCTTTATGTACCCAACGTAGCTTTTTTATCCCTCGGCCTGAAATTTTTTTTATTTTTATTTTTTTTGCTTTTTTTTCTTTACCAACGCAACGATCGTTAGCCACGATAATTTTAGCTACGTAATCGGTTTCGTCAGCGTGCAGACGAAGAACCAGCCATGTTGTTCTTGATTTTGACGTGAAGAACAAAAAAATAAAAATAAAGTAAAAAACAGACGTACGTTGCCAAAGTATTTTCTAGTATGATATTTCGAAAGAGATACTTGTCATTCGCTAGCGGACTTGGACTGGTAAGATCTGACGTTGATAAATGCAGTGCCTCGAAGAATTTATATATTTTTTTGGTTTTTTCTAAACGTAAAACTTTACAGAGAAATATCAGTTTTTGATGGAGTCTGGCTATGTTTTGAACGAAGCGCAATCAAAAATTCGCAAAGAAATTGTTACCTGGGCTGACCGATCGCCTGGAGGAGGATAATTCAATCGATTTCGTGCCCATTAAATCTAGACAGTCTCAAGTGGTTGTTATTCACGACCAACCTGTGTTAATGAGGGCTACGTTTAACGCGAAATTGATTATCCTCATCACCGGCGTTCCGTACAGGTAAGGTGATGATATACCTATTGCTGGGAAGAGCCATTGAGGGTTTATCCATATCTCTGTGCTTTAACCGAAGTCCTTTTGTCCAAAAAGTGCATCAAGTGCCTCTTTAGCAAAAATTTTACCGCTAGAGCAAACGGCACCTGTTCTCAACTGAATTACAATTACCGTTATACGTATGTAGACATTCTGGTAATTGAAAAAGCGTTTAATTCTTTGGCTCAATTCACGTTTCTTGAAACTAATTCACCAGGTGTTTTTAATTTCAAATTCATTCAGACTGAGTATATTTCATTATATATCAATAGACTAATAATACCATACGGGTCAAATCTCTTTTAAACAATATATGAAATCTTGTCTTGGGTATATCCGGTAAAAAATTTTGTTTGGTACTTCTGCCCGTTCAGTTGTAGACCATGAATGTTATCTTGAAATTAAAAATAATTTTATGCGATTTTTTAACGTATACGGTTTGATGATACAATTGAAATCGTTCGATGCTTCGTCCGAGTGATTTTATTCGCTTCTATTTATTTTTATTTTCATCGCGCAAATGTATAGGTAGGGTGATTTGATTGCTACGGCATACGCGCTTTCATCGAAATGACACATCACCCAAACTTTGCTCGAGTATCGAAATAGCTGAATATAGTTTGCCTGTAACAAATCGTGTATTTTGATGATTGCGGTGTACCAAATCGCACTAATTTATGTTATTATTCGTTGTACCTTGATACTGTGGAAAGTAGTTATTGACGTTTAGCTAGAGAGAATCGTGAATGGATTTTCGAAACCCATACTGTAGTCTCAGAGTAATTTTACGAAAATGAAATATTTTCTAGAACACGAAGAATTGCACGGAAAGCTGGACTACATTAACATAATGAAACTCTTAGGAGCGTGGGGTGAGATACAATAATTGTAGAAATAATCTCATGACACTAATTAGTATCTATCTTCCAAAGAATACGAGTATACTTAACGTGTTATGCTCATACTTGCAATCAGCAAATGAAACAATTGGTTTTTGAAAGCTCACGCAATGTCTACCCTGATTGATAACAACAGAACATTGATTCCAATCCAAATACAATACGCATTACATCCGCATACAGCTATTGGGGGAGAAACTTTTGGAGGTTGAGTGCCGGAATTAGGGACAAAGAGATTATAATTCACCCTCGGTGAGATGTAAATTCATTTCATCCTCGATGCACGGATATATCCACATCGCCATATTACGGCCACTGGACAAAAATTAAATGCACTACCTTCCCAATTACCCAACGTCCATGAATATCACTTCTGACCCTATTGTTATAGTCGGTCAAAATATTAATCAGCATCCAGGAAACTCCGGTGTTCACTAAATATGAGGTTTAGTTGCACCATAAATTTATGAAACTTGGATTTTTGGAGTTCAGTAGTTTTTTGTTTTTTTTTGTTTTTTTTTTCTCTATCAAATGGGATTCTCTGAATTTCAAAGATCCTAAAAATCGGTATCATCGATGTTTCGAATTCTCCAAAGATTCCTATCTTTAAAATTACCAAAATCCAGGAAATATACTTCTTCAGAAAATTACCGATCTTGAATGCTCTATTTTTTATTTTTTTTGACTTTATTCTAAAGCAACTTTCTCTCGATGTACTGCCATGGACTGAGTCTCGATACTAAGAAGTGTGAATGACTAATCGATGGTACTGGAACATGCACAAGCACTCGTCTTTTGCTATTCGTGTTTCTCGTGCAATCCTAGGATTGGTAATTTGATCAGATAAAGTTGAAAGTTACCATTATCGGTCTACAGTTGGACTTGAACAATGTGTATAATGTAACTGGAACGATTTACTTACCGCATGCTTGAAACAGACGACGTTTCATTGTCATTTCCGTGCACGCCTCTATAATGAGACGTGTAATAGAATTTCTGGAGCGTATTGTGCGAGGTAATATCGAACCAATGAATGGACGCGGGAAACAGTCGGACAATTATTGTTTTGTTCGAGGCGATTTAATTACGGTCGTATTACTCAACCGTTACGAAACACTTTCCGCCAGGATCTAAAATAAATACATTCGTACTCGTTCTCTGACGCTCTAAAATAGGGCTGAAAAGATCCTCCGATCTTTCATTGCTTTCAACTAACAACTTTTAGCCCCCAGATTACTCAGGGCTTTACAGTCCCAGCTGGTCTACCGCAGAACCTCCGACTATCAAGACAAGTCCCTCTTGAATGAAATTCGTCTAACAAGTTCACGGTCAAGGTTCAGGATCACATTCTCTTTGCAGATTTCCAAATGTTTTGCTCAATGGACAAACTTCCTGACATATTGGCAGAAAAATATGCACAAGCAATATGTTGTTTTCACAATGTACTAGGTGTTTCTTTGGTTATTTCTCAGTAACTATGATGGGTTGCCTATCATGAATATATTGGGTCAGTCACCATTCGACTAGCCAAACGTTCTTCAATCCAACATGTTTATGATAGGCAACTCAACACAAGCAAAAAAACACCTGGTATGATAATATGACCTGTTCATCAGGATAAGCATGCTTGAATTTCTCTTATCCTCTTGTTCATTGTCTTTTTGTAAACTAAAAACTGAGGTAACATTGACTGACTGAAACAGAACCGATAAATGGGGGAGAAAAAAAAAAAATAGGTATAAAGGAAAAAAGGAAGTAGATCTGACGTCTGCCAAACTGGTGGTGTACCTCTAACGATTCGAATTGAATTTATCGGGAGGTCGTGTGCCAAGCAGACATCACCGCATGTACCAGTTTCCAAAACGTTTTTCAAACGACAGCAGAATTACTACTGCATGAACGGGACATCGGGATATAGCTTGACAGAAGCTTTGAACGAACGAGATAGATTCTAAAGGGCGGTATTAAATTCGAGGGAGAGACAAAACGGAGGGGGCGGATTAAATGAGAGACAAATTACCGGTGATCAGGTGGATAAAGGTATATACTATATCAGGACCAAGGGTGTCAGTTTTTCTTCCTTGCTCTACAGAGACAGCCCTGTCTGGTATATAATTTTTTTTTTTAGTGGGGAGAAAGTAAGGAATGATCTTAGCTTTTTTAGATTCTATCCTGCTGCATGTATTTGGAATTTCTCGATCCTTTTCTCTCTTTATTATTCCACCCCAGGCTTCGGCATGGTACGAGAAACTACCCACCAATTCTCACACATATTTGGATACGGGAAACTCACCTTCCAACAATTTTCATATCTACTTCAACTTTTACTCTGGTCGATACCATCATAGCCTTTCCAATTCGATGTCGCGAAACAGAATCGAGAATATGTTCCACGCTTGGGGGGGAAAATCGCCAGAATTCACCGTTTTAAATAAACTTTTTCCTCGTTCTGAGGTTAAACTCTTTACTTAAATTCATCGTTTACCCAAAGTTGGATGAATCGATATTTGGCTGGTCTAATTATTCCTATTATTTAACGAGTTTCTAACTTCACCTGCAGTTTAGTAGTCAGCAATTTTCGGTTCGGTCAGCTTCAATATCCGGATACCGGTACCGGAGGTAAAGTTTACACTTACCGTTGTTACGATCGAAAAATAATGACGGTAACACGTGCAATCTGAAGTTCAAAGCCACGTGACGTTGCCCCAGTCTGGTACATATAGGAGAGAAGAAAGGTGGACATGATTCTTGCCAGAACCGATTGAAAGGAAACTTTGGAAAACTTAAGTTTTCCATTTCATCGGGTGCAACTTTTCCTGATGTTGGATCCCGGAATTTATGTCACTTGTTAAACCTCCATAACAGCTGGTCAACGTCGTTCACCTATATATACGCCACTATCTATGAAGATTCGATCTACGTATGTATTAAATTACGTTTACTGGGATTTGGCACATAAACTTTCATCCTATAGCTTAACGATTTTATCACGCTTGATATTGCTTCTAAATAAATCTTCGCTGCAGTCTTCCCAGCTAGCGGAGATATCTTTTCTTTTAGTATATTAAACGGCCCTGCTCAAGCGCTGGAACAAGTTCCCAGATTTGGTGCCAAATTTTTGCTCAGCATCTTCGAGGACTTAGTTTCAACTTTCAATATTATTCAGGGCTAGGCATACAGTAGAGCAAGAATATTTGAAGGAGTAGATGGAACTTGTGGTCTAATGCTCGAAGTTATTGGTAGTAAAAATTGATACGTTCGATTGGATTCAGGCCAGTTACCATTTTTACCATTTGCAAAAGGAGGTCAATTTGCATGTGTGAAGTGGTGGTGATGGGTGTAGAAGAAAAGTGCTAGCACCAGCATTGCTGTAATTTGGAAAATAATCTGCGTGACATTCGTCGTTGAAACGGGCGGCGGTGATATGAAAATGAAAAATGGCACGGTGCCATCAGAGATAATGATGAGAGCTGGAAGATTTCGTTTTCATTACTCGATTGAACGTTTTTTCCTGATTTTCTTTCCCTACCTTTTTATTCCACGCCGTGGTTGCTGTGCCAAATTATACCGCAACCATTTTCTATAAGTGTCTCGGGAAATCTTCCCCTCTGTACATCCGGTTCCCGGTGTGAACAACGACTTCCTTAATCCATATCGAGTCGCTTTTTCTTGCCTATCTCTGCAGGCTCTTTCATTCGTCTCTTATCTCTCTGCCTCTCTAACACTCTGGAAACTAATTAACAAAGTGTCGAATCGTATCACGATCAGTCTTGGTTCAAGTCATTTTCACGACTATTGAGTACAGAATTTTTCCAGCCTTTTTAATTCTTGATGAACTTGGATAACAGGTGAATGAATCGCCTGTAAAAATTATTGTCTAAAAAAATAAAAAACAGGGTCGAATTGAAAAGCGCCAAGTGCGTAATTGCAGCAACTTAATTAAACGAGGGCTCCTCGATGTGATGATAAAAATGTGGATACCGTTTCTTGGATTTACTACGAGCTTATACTAGCTAAGAAAAAAAAAATTCAACTAACGGATCCTTGCCTGACGCTTAATTGTTTCCAACCGCGCAGTGAATTATCACAAGCGTGTGCTTACGGGATATACGGCGAACAAGACAAGCTCCATGAATATCCGGAGGGCTTTTCGTCATCAGTGCTGGTAGAGCTTCCATCCAGCTTTCCAAGTACGAGTCAACCGAACTGTTCAAGTAGTTAAACGAATACATTTTGGTGAGTGGATCGGTTGCTTAACTAGCCCCACAGATTCCCCAGCTGTCTTTATTAAGAGGATGAATTTATTTATGCAAAATCGATCACGGGCTGGTATACCTCAGTGTATTCTTCGCGTGTATCCTCTCGGTCGAATTTAAGGTTCCATATCCTCCAAGTGCAAAGCTTATATACCAAAAGAGCGGAAGCCTCTCCCTTTGTGAAGAGATCTGTGACTAACTGCTAGATGGCTTCCTCTTCAAAATTCAAGGTACCATTTCACACCGTGTGCCGTAGGGTTCCTTAAAAATAAGTGGATCTGCCACATGCCGAGGCACATCTCAGCCCCTCTGTGCTCAGGGCAGCGTTGAATGAGATTTCGCGATTGTTCCTTGTGCGGAAAAGTATTTTCCTTAAAGATTGCCTGGTCCTGTAAAAATCGAGGATGATTTTGGTCAGATCGATGATCGAATAATCGACGCGTTAGGTTTGAGCAGATTATTGCAGCACGCGGAAACTTTTCAGTCCTTATGAACGCAAAGTATCTGGAAACTCAACTGAGTTCATGACGTTGGACTATTAATGTGGTCTGTTAGTTTTACTGGGACAGAGTCAACCTCGCTTCGTACACACACATACACACACACACACATACACTTTTCATTCGCGTTGACTTCCGCTGGGAAATTCTCATGCCACAAAACGATGGACTTCGGCTTTTGGGCTTGAGGGAATACGCACACCCTGAACACTCGGATATTCTACTATTTCTGGGAAGTATGTTGGAGCTTACACAAATCCAACGTCGCTTTGCCCTTTACTATTTTCATAAAACCCTCATATTTTTTCGTCGTTCAAAATAATTGCTTCGACCCTATTTGTTCTTGGTCCGTTTCTTAGTCTCATATCACAGCCCCAGTGCGTCGGTAAAGATCGGTTTTGAATTTGATTCGGCATCGAAATTTACTTTGTTAAAAGCTATTGGGAATAACAGAATGCAAAAACCCCATGATTATTTGAATGCGTAGAAACTGGTTTACTGCAGTTCTCAGAATCCTGGGAA
This sequence comes from Ametastegia equiseti, assembly GCA_963989295.1. Lineage (NCBI taxonomy): Eukaryota > Metazoa > Arthropoda > Insecta > Hymenoptera > Tenthredinidae > Ametastegia > Ametastegia equiseti. Next base: position 7,118,639 of record OZ022394.1, on the reverse strand, counting down.
TATCCGTTAGAAATATATTTTGTAATTTTTCTTCTTCACCGGTCGGAAGTTTCGATGTGAAATGCAGAGTTCGAGTTATTTCTTTGAAATCGATATATCCTGACGGTGAGGAAGGTGGAATAGTGGATTCTTATCAACGGAGTCATGACTCACCCTCGTATCATCATTTCCTTAAAAGGTGCAAAGACCTGCGTTTAGCCAGTTTGTCACTCGTCACGTGACGTTCAGATATTTCACATTGCTGCAGGATAAAACACTATATACATGATACATCTATAACAACTAGTATGTAGTACCTACGCATAGTATAAGAGTCTCAGTACCTACCTCGAACCTCGACGACTATCGATTCAGTCTTGGTAGTAAAAAGGTCTATGTAGTAAAAAGGTTACCAAATCAGGCTCCACATTTCGTGCATGACACTTGGTACGCGTGTGAGCCATTCGGCGCAGAAGCCGCGCGTATGACCAACCGCTACGTATACATACCTACATATACGACTCGTGCTTCTAATCTAACCTCACATATCCCATGCACATGTGTGTTTCACGTACATGGTATAGGCATACACATTTCCGTCCATATATATATATATACGTGAACCGTACCTACCCCACATATGAATTGATCTGTGTGTGTGTGTGTCGTTCATGTATAATAATCGGGCAATGATAACGTCGCGTTTGCGGACTATGGGCCAAGGGTGAGAGTGTGACCCCCATACCATCGTATATACCCGATCGCACATGCTGAGGTATGGCCAAAGCTGTAGCTAGAACTAGAGCTGAAGCTAAAGCTAAAGCTAAAGCCTAAAGCCACGGTGGGTGTGGGTGGTGTGGTATAGTGTAGCTTTCTGATGGTGGGGGAGGGACACATCGCGGGGCCGAAGGAGGCACGCGCCGCGGCGGGGCCTCCGTCGACGGTGACGCGAGGCAACCGGCGTCGCGTCGCGTCGCATTGTGCCCGAGACCAGCAAACGTCGTCGCGGACAGCCCCGGTGACGGGAGCTGATTCTAGTGACGGTCGAATTTCATTCACGGGGAAATACATACGATAATTAAGTGCATCATGCTGTCGGAATTTTTATAATCCGAAATCTATAAGATAAGAAATAACGAGATAAAAAAGAAAATCTATATTTTCATACCATATAAAAAGAAAAAAAAAAAAAAAAAGAAAAATTTTGCTCAATATTTCGTCATACGTTGTCTCGTATGTAATGGAAACGTCGATTCCGACAGGGCAACGAAATCAATTCGATGTGTAAAAAAAATGAAAATTGATAACGAATCGAATTACCGATTTTTTTTCTTCTATTCGTTTTTGTTTTTTTTTCTCTTTTTTCTTTCTTTCCGGTCGCCGGTTTAAATCTACTAATTTTTCCTTGTTCATTACCTTCGAGAGGACACTAGTACGATCGAAAGGTACATAAAGGGCTGCGGCCAAGAAGTAGCGTAAAATAAATCGGCTCACGGTTTTTTTTTTTTGTTTTTTTTTTTACTCCCCCGGAAATGAATATCCAAATTAGTAAGAATGACTTTTCCGTCAGTGATGATACCGGGATGGATATTTACGGTGTGATATTCTGCCGATCTTCGTACCAACACCGCATAATAGAAAGCCGGAGGTGTGTGTGGTGGCTGAAGATGTGAAATAAATAAAATGAGTAAATAAAATCATACGATGTAAATGTATAAAAGTAACTATAAAAAAAGAAAGGGAGTTGAGTAAATGAGCAATAAAAAAAGGTAACGGTCCCAGAATCTCCGTACCATATAGGATTCTTGCCCACGTTTAAAACCATCGGCAACGTTCTAAATACGCTTACCGAGCTTCGGCGTGATCCCTCGAAAGTGTGACGATCGAATCGACGAGCGTTTACGTGGAAAATACGCTCGAGTTGCAAATTTCTACGGCCCAACGAAGTTGTATGGTATGTTACTCGAGTAAAACACGCGCTAAAGCGTATATCGTAATATACGTTCTATAGCCATTACTACGTAGCCGTTTCTACGTATGTACAAAGTACTAGTTCGTGCGACAAAAATCGGCTATGCGGATGTAGGCGCCTGCCCTACTGTTATATCCAAATTTGTGACATATCCGGACTATATATACACCAGTAGGAGTGATAATCATTTCATGATATACCCCTGACGGTTTTCAACTTCATTTCATGTGGCAAGAAAACGCCGATTGTCACGATTTTGGTTACGGGCAACACGCGACGATAAAATTAATCACTACCTGGCCGTAGGTCCAAGTGACGAACGTATTTCCTACCTCGTGATCAAATCGGTAAATTTCATTGATCAGATTAACGAGTAGATCCATCGAGGGGAGATTTTGGAATGATCGAATATGATACGATGATTTTTTTTTATGTCCGGAAATGATTCTTCCGCTTCTTGGATTGAAGATAATCGTCAGTTTAATCCACTTTTTGTATTATTTCGTATAACCTGAATTGTCGTTTTGTATTCCCGCGTTAACCTGTCATTCGATTTTCATTATCAATCCTAAATCCTGATCGTTAAAGGGATGATTAATTCGTTTTCATTGACGTTGCGGCGGTTGTAGGATGGGCCAATTAATTATTCGGAGCTTTCTATTACTTGCGAATAATATAATAGCGGATCGAATACACTGTAGAAAAGTTTTCAATCATTAAAGAGAACCCCGAGTCTTCGATAATTTGTTTGCTTTCTTTATACAACTCGCGTTTTACTAACAAATCTTGACCTACCTAAGCTTATTGCAAGATATTGAACAAATTTTTTTTTTTGACAAAAAGGGTTAATCAGATTGGAGTTTATTTCGCAACTGTACCTACGAAACATTTTCTTTGCCTAGCTGTTACTTCGTGTTGATTGATTCTAATTTCAAGTGATGATCGTTGTACTTAGTTTTTCGCGAAATGGTTCGTATTTTTGCAAATTTATAGCCTCATTTTTTTCTGCAAATGCAGAGCTTTCGCACATGTCAGTTCTTACGGAATTTCTTTTTTAATTTTTTTTTTTTTTAATTTTTTATGGTTATTATCTTCGCGTTGAAGCCCTTTTGGGCAGACCCAACTGACACAATTCTTTCTGGAAAGCTCTAATTAATTAAAAGTTGATTAAAATTTCAAGTGAGTTTAGAAAAAGGAGAAGAGAAAAAAAAGAAGAAAGAAAAAGAAGAGACAAATAGTTGGGTGCGTTTCGTGGTGGGGAAAAATGATTGAGCCTTCGAGGAGCAAGATGAAATTAAGTAAAAATGGTGTGTGACTGAAGTGCAGTTTACAAAAAGGAATAAAAGTATATGTATAAGAAATAACGACATGTGGGAGAGCCAGGGGCGGCTTTTAGCCACTCACGGTTACCACTCGCACTCCAGTTATGGGGTGAAATTTTTCAGCGATCAGTGGCAGTGAAAGTGATACCGTTTAGGTATCTATGGTGGCAAGGCTACCTTCGGCATGGCTGCAGTCGCCGGCATTTATGGAATTGCGGATGATCGCCATGGGAGATACTCCGATCATCGACATCACGCGTGAGTCTTAAATCCTCACAATCAGTCCCGTGATTCGTGAAAAAGTCGTTTTTGAACTCGAAATAGGCGACGAATTTTCCAGGGTACTTCATGGTTGAAAATTTCTGACAATACTTACCACCGTCCCGTTTCCCATAGACAAAATTTTACGGGGTTCATTATAGGCGCACACCGTATATGTCGAAAGCTAAGTAGGATCCAAGTATACGTTTTTCTCTGCATATTAATTGAAAGTGAAATGAAAATAGGCTGAAAAAATTTGGGCACACGTGGGTGATGCACATCACTTCAGTCAAAGGAATTATATCTGAAGTAGAAATAAAAACGAATTGGTACATTTAGAATAAATTTTTGTACAGAACTGATAATAATTTTTAAGATAAAAAAAAAAAAAAAAAAAAAAAAAAACAAGGAGGCAAAAACAAAATTCACAAGTGTGTATACTTCGAGTGTTAAATTTACATTTTAACTGGAAAATTATTATTCAATAGACAAAAATTCCGGGGGAACGATTCTTGATTATTCATCGTTAGCGAGACGATAAAAGATACGAAAAGAAATTCACTCTAAAAATGTCCACTTCAATCTGAACCTTGGTTCTCGAATCATAACATCGAAGGAAAAAAAGAAACGTGTCTTCTCAGAATTGAAACAAGATTCTTTACGCAATGTAAATTCACCTTACTCAATTTAACATAAATTTTCGGCATACGGGAATCCTTATTCACCGCTACCCATCTTCTTCAGATATTCTCGATCCCCGTTTTGGTTTTTTTTCTATATCTTCTTCACTTATATTTTTCACTCAGATGCCAGTCGCCAAATTGTGATGCATGAGTCAATTTTGCAATTTTCCAATGGAAACGGGTCTTGAAATATTCTCAAAAGACAGGGACATGATGGTATGCGAAATAATTAATTTTTGAAACGTTTTTTGAGTTAGATAAACGAATTCTGAACAAGGAAGACTTACACTTACCGTTTTATTATATAATACCTTTGCGGAAATGTAATCGCATGTAGAACCGCGTGATCGGACGCATTAAACGGCAGCTATTTAGGGTAGAAATTGAATCCAAGATTTCGTCACGCACCGCGCGCAGATGTTATAATATTCGACCAATCATAGTTTCTAGTATAAATTATTTCCGATGGGAAATGTGAGATGGATATTAAACAGGCATATAGCAACCAGAGCGCAAAAATGTCTCGTGACCTAGCCTATTTAGGTACATATTAACCATCGATCTACGAATTTCATGATTTTCAAAATGGACGATTACCCGGCCAAAGGCCTCCTCGTATATCGACGACTAGAGCCAACTTTTCTGATTTTTTTCCCTTTACTAATTCATTCAATTGAAGCCATGGACATTTTTCTTCGTCTCGTTATGACGTCGATATAAATATTGTACCCTATCCAAGATTTAAAGGGTAATGAGGATATTACCTAGAACTGCATAAAAATTCGAAAAAAGTAAAGAAAAAAAGAAAACAGAAAATATATATATATATATCAAGGATGAAACCGGAGCCACGTGTGTCTCTCCTTATTGCATTATTGGATAATAATAATCGTTCTGATCGCGATGCCATCCCTTCTTACGGACGATCAAGTGGCGCCAAATATTACCGGAACGCCAACGGCGCCAACGTTGTTTGCTTCTTCTTGGCCGAAAACTAATAATTCTGTCTAGTAGTTCGTCCGTGTGTTACACACCGCGAATTTATATATCTTTGGGTGAAATAGCCCGGCGAGGCGCGTCTCGGCGCCCTACCGTCTCCCCGACCAACTCCGTTTTAACTTCCGCCAAATTTAGTTGGGCTTTTTATTATATCGTCGAGATATGTATGGATATGGATATTAGGGTGGGTCAGAAAGAAAAAACACAATTTTCTTTTTACTTTTCGTTGAAAAATAGGTTTTATAAAACTACTGGAAGAGTTCTTTACGGAATTATTTAGAACCACCGTATGAATATGAAAGTTGGAAAAAAGATTCTAATCTCGGATGAAAAGTCTTCTTTAAAATATTCTATCCCTCGTCTATTTTTCCAACTTTCTAATTCATTCAAAAATCTAATCCTCGATTTCATTTTTTGGAATTTCTATCAAATCCCAATTCTTGCTCCACTGCTAAAAGTGGATGAGAGCAAAAATAAAAGAAAGAAAAAAGGTAACAAGTCCGGAGCTGCTAGCTAATTGGTTGTTTCGTGTTTTCAGAAGAAGAACAGCTGTTGACTAATCGCTTCAGATAATTAAATATCGTCCGATGCTTAGAACCGATTGTGGAATTGTATATCACACAGTGATAAATGATTTCGTCAAGAGTATAATTGCTTCTGCGTATACGGTTGTTATATAAAACCACAAATTAGCTCTACAGCCATTGAATTCTTCGAGGTATTTTCTCAAGAATTTTCTACCTACTAAACCATAGCTTCTTTTGATTGTCTATTCAACCTCTTGTGTTATCAATATGTCGAGCTTTATCCTTCTGACTATTGTTTCTCGTCAATTACCGAATAAAAGGTAAAGAAAAAGAATAACGATAAATTTTACGTAAAAGTTGCTCACTTTGAATCGCTTCAATTGACCGTAAATTTGTATGAATAAATAATAAAACGAAACTGTAAAATCGATCTGAAATTCTTTGCGTATTATTTGATGGGCTATGTTTTGTCAAAGCTATGCAATTATACAATCGATAGGACTTCTTGAGACTGAATTTTTGACGATTCTTCTTCGGAAGACAATCATAGATCGTTTGAGATCGATAATCTGGAGCTACGTTGACGTGCCACAACCTCATCTTGAACGGAAATATAAATATTGGCTCCTCAAGCTGCAGGAGGTGAACGGGATCAATTATACCTAGAGCTACCTTCCGATATGTTTCACCCGGCACATTGATTTCCGATTTTGCCTCGGGCTGTTCTTAAGCTAAGCGAACACCGCAGGTAGGTATATCCTTCGAACTTGACCTCGCCTGCTCGCAAGCGAGGTCAGTTATTCCAGAGCCTAGTACCGAATTATATTTCCATGGTTGGAAGTTGACGTATTGGCAAAGCACTGCGGTGGCAAATTGGTAAATTCTTTTTTTTTTTTTTTTTGCTAATTCTTTGACCACGTAATAATTGGCACTTTACACCTCCGGTATCAATTAGAAATCATTGGCGTGATGTAATGCGAATCAAATAACCATATGGTAGAGTTACGTTGCGCAATTATTGCTATTGCAACCCTAAAAGTTACGGAAGTAATAGCATAGGAGGTAGAAAATATCAGCGATATGCTGAAGACGGAGTAAAATTAATTGAAAAAGCAAGTGGAAAAACTGTTAGAGTTTTTCCGCCATTCGGAATGTGAATGTTAATTGATCATTTATGCAAGAAACTTGGCACGGTATAAAGTCGTTCAACTGCGAATGTGCCAGGGGTGTTTAAAATATGTCGTAAAATGAACATTATCGGTATAAGGACATACGGTGGAAATCACTTTTGTATGATGTATGAAATTCGTTGGAACAATACTTTTCTTGGCATCCGTTTTCTACCCCGTATCTATAGCTTGAAAACTTTAGATATTGACCTCCTGACACCGATTTGTCTCAAGTTCTTCCTTGGGACTTTACTAGTTTAAATGTTCTCCGCATTGCTAATCTCTTCTCAAGTAGCATGCAGCTGCAATTTGAACGGCGTAATTAATTTACTCTCGCAAGGCTCTTTCAGCTCGCTAGCTAACAATCTTAGCCTTAAATTCTAATTTACCTGAGGTGGTTACTATACCGCTCAATTGTCATATTGAATTGAAATCCCTTATAGAATTTATTCACATTTCGCTAGACTCTATCCGCCAGTTCTTCTTTCCGCTATGACATTTCCAGAGATCTGCAGCTAAATCTCCCGGGAATTTTTATCTTTGGTAAATTAGGAATGAAAACGAATGAAAAAAACTAATTTACTGGAGAAAATTGCGAATTAAATATGTATTTTCTTACGCCACCACCTTGAGACTTTCAATGTCGTGGCAAAAGTCGCAAGTTCTGTGTCACCGTTCGACATTTTTTTTTTTTTTTCTTACATCGTTTTTTTAGGATTCATTGTCAAGGTACGGGGTCATAAAAGAGAAATTATTAGCCATAAAAATGTTCGCAATAAAAAAGTATTTCAGAAGAAATAAGCGGAGAGGTCCATCGATGTTTTTGGGATAAATATCCGATGTTGTATAACCCAAACGGTTCTGAAACCCCTCAGTAATGCTGTTACCAAAACTTCGATATTGTTGATTTTTTGAAGATATGTCATGTACTGTTAATACAAATTCAAAAAAAGGAAGATTTGAAGCCTTATCAAGATTGAGAATATATATTTGCAGTTTGGTTTTTTGATGTCCCAGTTAGGGGTTGAAATATAAAATGATTTATATGCTTGAAGTTCCGAACGTTCGTTTGAACCGAAATTCGGAAAATTAAGGTTCACCACGATTGTTCAGCCACTAAAATTATCGATAGATTTTGGATATGTTGAAAATCGAAGGTTAGTAATAAAAAGTTCAAATCTCACAGATATTTGGCGATCAAAAGAGCGTAATATGAGATTTTCTTTGTGCTTTCGTTCAAATGAACATTGGGAACTTGAGGTGCATAATGATTTGAGATATTTCTAGATTCCATATCGTAAGAAAGCAGTAGTTACAGCATGACTGATCAAATACGAAGGGTTTACTAGTACCGCCTGGGAATTTTCACTGGCGCCGAAATATCGTTTGACTAGCGTTTCGAAAACATGCAGACGTCAGCTTCGAGGACCATACACATGTCGCAGGTCCTCCTCCACCTTCTGCCATTCTTATTCTTCCGAATAAGAATCAAATTGATTAATTTGTTTTTTCTTTTCCTATATACTCACAGACTGTTTTCCTCAAAGCGAAATTTCACATCCTCCACTTTACTCGCAAGCTCTCAAGTTGTTTTTAGCTAAAATCGTGATACGGAACAGTTTCGACGAGGACAACACGCGAACTCGAACAAAAATTACAAGTTTACTCAAACTCCTATACTCTAAGGGTGAGCAAACTCTTGACTATCTCACTTAAAAGAAGACGGTCAGTTATACATATAGATTCCCGAATTCGTTGGGAAAAAGGTATAAATATAAACTGTTTTTTCACTGCGACAGTAATATACAGTCAGCCTGTGCGAGTTTTCGTTTAATTGAACGGAAGTGGAAGATTGCGAAAGTGGTTTTGATAAGGGTTAATTAACTCGCGAAAGTTCGCTGGCGCTTTGTACCTCGATGGTCGTCTTTGAAACTAGAAGAAAAAAAGAAAATGAAAAAATGATAGAAAGAAAGAAAAAAAAAAATGGCTAGCAAACCTGCAGTCAATTTTTTATTTATTTTTCTACATTTTCCGACCTTGGCTTACTTCTCTGCAATATTGGCGTACCTACCCGGTTCTAGATATAGAGAAATTTTATACGGGCAAAGGGTATTTTCAGCACTTATCCCGTGTATGCATTGAATATTAATGAGACTAGAATAAGAACGGGTTGGGTAAATTGAAAGAGAATTTTACATAGGCACGTTGTAATTTGCAATCGCGCCTTCTCGGCGGTTGGGACCAAAGATGAAGAGATCTTTGCTGGATCATCAAGGTGTATGTAAAAATACGTAAAGGTTCATAATTAGTGCCGCAGCTGATACTGCAGAGGAACGAATATTCTTTGTTGAACGTGACCCAGTACGATATCCTTGAATAACGGATTGACATTGATCCTGTTGACTACTGCAGACGTCCAATTTCCATTCACAGCGTCGAGCGAAGCTCCGGAATTGCAGTTATCTCGAATATATATTCAACTCCGACGATTCCCATGTCGAGTTTATATACATCGATTTCGTAACCGATATGTACCGACTATTCTATAAACCTATGCGAAAATCAATCAGAACCAATTCTATTCCAATATCGTGTCTGGGTCTGAAACAACTGGGTATGTTAAATTTGTGAGTTACCCAATCGTTATGTAGTTTTTCATAAAATTTGAGATCCTGATTGGCGTAGGGCCACTTTTCAGTCAAGGGATAGACTATTATCGTCTATATATTTGGCATCAGAATCGTGGACGAAAAATTATTACATCGTTTTGGCGAGTTTCAATTTATCAGGATTTTTACAGAAGTTTGAAAGAGGAGGTATCTGCAGATTCGGCTTTAAATTCAATATCACGTTGAAGCAGTTCAAGTCGATGTATTTTAATGAGGGAAGGTGAATCTTCTGACCTGACTACGAAATGATCTTAGTAATTGGTCAGCTATAAAGGATTGAATTTAATACAATTTCAACCCTTCGGTATAGAGACGGAAAGGGTTAATATTGCATTGAATCATAAATCCGAAGGAAAATCTTGTCTTTCTTTCTTTCTTTGTCGAAAAGTTCTCTGATCTCTTTTTGAGTATTTTGAATCCTGTTGGCTCTTTCGAGCTTTTAACAACGTCCAAAATGCTGGTTCGAATATAATGACTGCTCTTTGTTTTCTAGTTGAAAATATAACCGGCGGAGATTATGTGTTGGTAGTGATGATTTGTTGAGAGGAATTTAATTCAATGTATGTACTTCTGACATTGGTCGTTGAATTATTCCTATTCCCAAGATAGTACACGTGCGCCCTCTTGGATATTATCAATATTGAGAACATTGTCCTAATCCGTTAATGCTACTCGCCCCTAGTGAAATCTTAGAGAAGGAAATTTCATATCTGATTGAATTAACACACTAGAATAAGATATAAGATCGCCTTGAAAAGAGCATAGCACTGCAGGAAACGGAGGACATAGCATTCATTGCGTTAATCAATATGATAATTAGTACTCAGGTCTCTCTTCTCCTCCATTTATTACTCGATAATTGTAGCAGATAGTATCGTGATAGGATCTAAAGGGGGACGAGGAACAGAAGCTAAGATAAAAGCAGAACACGGAAATCCACTTTCTTTAAAGCCTGAAGATTTGCGATTTGCAACACGTATACTTTCCTAAATTTTCCAGCTCTATGTACAGCATTGAAAAGTTCAAAATTCGATTCAGCAATTGATGTTTTGCAGTGTTAATGCTATTTGTAACGAATATCTTTCGTCAGCTCGGCATCATGAATGAAGTAATTAAAATTTCAACCCTTCGTTATCTTATACGCCTATATTCACAACGGACTCATGAATTTTCGACGATTTAAGGGATAGTAGGGGATGGAAATTATCCGTATGATTACGTGTATAGAAAGATCCTGAAAACAACTATACAATAGCTGCAGCAATGATAGATTCTCTTTCAAATCCGTTGGACTTTCGTCTCATTCTTTGATGAACTTAAGGTTTAACTAATTGTCAGTATATTATCGGGGACTAATCTCCTGCAAGATTCTAGAACAATAGGGTAGAAGTAAGTAATCAGGCTTTCAGTGAATATTCGGCAATTCAGTAGACAGGCGTGTGTCTTGTTTACGAAAATATACTTGGCATTGTCTTCAGACACAACAAGCTACTCTCGGATTCCCCGATCTGGAAATGTGATTAACGATTAATGGGAATTCAGTTCGATCCATCCAAATTAGCAAATTTCGCAACTCGAATTTCAAGCGAAATATTCGATTCTGGTAATGTTCTGCGTTTTATAAGGGTTGCAAAATTTGAAATTTATTCACCGCGGGACGTATATTTAACGCTACAACGATTTTTCCAATAAATTTCTACCCAATCTGATCAGGCATGCACTTAAGTATGTACCGGAGGTATTTTCACCGGTGTCAAACCCATCTGACTGCAGTATACCCAGTCTCGAGATATGAGATATCTCCAGATTCCTCTGAACTTTGTTCAGTGATTCTCAACTCGGTGTTTACGTAAGATTTCGAGTGTCGAATTATACCTTTGATAATAATTAGAGGCATTCTGAGAACTTATGTACTCACGCCACTTCGGTTAAGGAGAGCAGTATGTCGCGGTTGTAAAAATGAAACGTGGTCCAAAATCAATTTATTTCTTCACCAAAGTTCATTTCACATCATTTTAATATCTCACTAAAAATCAATCGCTGCACGAATTGAGGCACACCGTAGGTTCGATTTCACTATCTCAGAATCCGAATTGTTCGGAAGACGCGCCATCGTAAATTGAACGAGGGAAATTGAATTAAAAATATTATCATAGAAGATATGGCGAATTTTCCGGAAATCAAACATTTCTTTTCCACTTATTTGCAAACAACCCAGTCTAAAAATTAAATTTTCCAATTTCCCTTGTTTAATTTGTGACGGTCTGTATTCCTTCGAATCTTGGTCATAGATAAGTCGAATCGGACCAACGGAGTGCCTGAATTCGTGCAGCATTCGTTTTTAAGTGAGATCATTATAATGATGCTAAATCAACTTTGGTGATGAAACAAATGGATTTTGGACTATCTTCAATTTTTCCAACCGTGACGTACTGCTCCCCTTAAACTATCGTTGAGAAAATTTTTGGAGTATTTTCTAATCGAGGTTCGCCTTTGATTATAACCACCGAAAATAATGAGGCTGAACTCTTGGGAATGATTTATTTTTCGTGGAGGGGGGAAATTGGGGGAAAACCTTTTTTCACGGTGCAAAGTGTTTAATATATTCCCGTTCATCACTGTCAAACGATTTTGAATTCTATATAGTTTTCGTCAAAATTGGTTTTATGTGGTGCCGGTGGTATTTCGCATTAATTATTTCCCCCCCTCCCCCCCCCCATATGCTACGATGGTCGCTAGTCCAGCCAAAATTGGCCACATATTTCGAATAAATATGGCGTCCGACGAAATAGAGCGTGGCTTGCAATTTCACGCACCTTGTGCCACGTACGTATCCACCGGTATTAATTACCTAACTATGTAACTTCATAACTGTACATAACCGTGTCATTGTGTGTATATACTATAGTACATATACCTAGTATGTATATACATACTATAGGCATGTATGTGCATCGGATTGTATAACGCTCAGCGGCTGGAGTAGGTACAGTCAAACTCTAAACGTGTCGCGTTAATAACCCGCGATTATATCTAATTTATCTAATCACCATCGTTCAAAATGAATTGCTGCTTCTGCTCCTATCCCATAGGAAAGACTCTCCTCGACAATTAACGCTGAAAGCAATCAACGAACTTACAGACAACGTAGTTTTGTTACAATATTGTTCACTTGTCATTTCAATAACAAGCACTCGAAAGTTTTCTACTCCGAATCTTCAATGTAAAAGCACTTCTCGTGTGAACCTGGATTTTTAATTTTTTTTTTTTTTTGACACCGTAAGTGATTCTCGTTTCGGAAATTTTTCGAAAATAGACTTGGTAGTTTGCAAATTCCAAAACTTTGAGATCGCCTAATAAATTGTAGACCTAAAAATCGATCAAAGAAATTCAAGCAGCTTTCATCGAAGTCTTTACTTAATTGCCTATAATGAAAAAAATGGTTGAATTCCTATGACAAAATTGAACGAATGAAAAATGTTTACAGGACTCATAGTCCTTGAAAAAAAAAATAATAATTCGTTGGTGATTTTGAGATTCCTGACACTCGTATACGGTCAGGGAAGTGTGGTGAATTTTGCGTGCTTAGATGGGCAGAACTGGTAAATGGTTAATAATTTTGTTGGTTCGGCTGCGTAGTTTGCCTGCATTGTACGTAGTTGAAACACAGAGTCCAGGCAAGTTCTAAACGTAGTTGAATCGCGTATACTCGTATAGTATATCGAGGATTGCGTGCGAGTATCATGTTGTCGTGTATTATGCATAATACATATCACAAACTCCACACAGGCACGTGGCGTTCGCCAGTGAGTTTGCGAGGCCCTTGCGGCTCGTAGCTTTATATGCCTCGTACCTGGTGACTGTCTAGAATTCATTGATCCGTTGTGACACATTTTTCTAATGTACTACCTGGGTTTTTCGTCATTTTCTTTGCCGTCAATGTGCCTGTCCCCATGATGTTCCATTTTTCAATCCTGGATTATATGGTACAATATCTTTACAGATTTATATACAATCCGAATTTTTCCTTGGAGGATGAACCTCGAAAAGAGGCTGCCTTTTTCGTGCTCTATGCCAAGGGAGTAGCGTAGCCTTATTCAAAACGAACATAACTATTCGGATTTCCTGTCTCGTGAATAAAATCCTTTCGATTTACGTGAAAAAGCTATGGCAAAATCTGAGGAATGGAGTATAGAAGATAAAAGCTGTGACCAGGGATCAAAATCTGTTGCCATCTGAGAAAAATTCTATCCATCGATACCTCGTAGCAACTAAAACCACCTTTGCTATTAACAGACTGAAATCTTCCTCTGAAAACGAAGACTCGAAAATTGTATCAAAGCTGTGCTTCATCTATCATCACTTGCTCCAAAAACAAGGCGGCTTAGTTCATCGCTAATTATTTTCATTTCAATTGTCTAATAGTCCGGGATTAAATACTGTAGCCAAGTATAGAGAATGATGGGGTAAAAGAACACCTCGATTGGATGAAAAATTGCCTTTCTTAGCGAAACTTATACCCATCGATATAACTGTTCTCAGTTTATACCGTTGAGAGATACGTGTGCCGCAGAGTGTGAGATCGATATCGATGCTGTGGCGGGATGCGCATAGGGAATTCGTTTATGGGCAGGTAAGTGTACCCGGGTAGGTTGTAGAGTAGAGAAGCCTAAGTCTGATAAGCGAGTAGGGACAGCAGTTTAGGATGTTCAATTTACTGTTTCAGTGTCAATCGATTCGTGCGATTTTAAGATTTGTTTCAGTTTTTTTAGATTCAGTCATTTCGGGGGTTGGCAGCTTTAAGAATTTGCTGATATTTTTTTTTTTTTTTCTCTTCTGGTGTTAGATTCGGTTTATTTCCGTGTGAATGACGCCTAATACCAACCGTACGAGGATCGCGTGTTACACAGTTTTAGCCACGTGTTCATGGGCAGAAAAGACCGCGCGAGTTCCTCCCTAAGGTTAACCTTAGGTTCGTAACCTACATCTCTAGAAGAGTATATAGATGTAGGTTATACCTTATATATATATATGTACTTTGGTGTACAGCTACCTATAGTTCATATCGATACAACCCTGCCTTTCCATGGCATCACTTCAAACCCCCGATCGCCTCCACTCGCATTTACACAAAAATCAAATTTGGTTCTAAAAAAGTAAAGCAGTTCGAATGATTCCAAATTGATAATACGGTTTTTAGTGTCAAAACGAATGTGTGCTATATCGATGTAAACTTTTGTGTAAACAGTTAAACACATGAGGGTGTATTTGCACACAACCCTCTAAACATCTTTGCTCTACTTTTGAGAAGATAAGGAAAAAAAAAAATCAAAATCTGGCAGGTATTTGACAAGATTGAGACGCCGAATTTTCTTATTTCCTCGAAGATGTGCTCGGAAGCAATATCCGATTGGGTTGAACATTGAATCAATCAAATTTCTGAAGTCTAGGGATTGGATTTGAAAGAATTTTCCCAATTTCTCCATCTCTGATTCGTGGTCAAATTTGTCATTGACGTGACGTCTTGTCAGTATACACCTAAATGTGATGACAATATCAAAAAATTAACAGCTTTGGTCTACTGGTTTTGTGGTGTGGAAGGAAGACCTCCATTATGGTTCCCATGACTGAAATTTTAGGTCGTATACTTCGTTTTCACTGATAATTACAATATCCGCACCATGCACTTCAATTATTTGGAACACCGAATTCAATTTCAATTTCAAGAAGGCCTTTCCGTTTGAAATGTTGTTCGAATGCAATTGATTTCCCATATACATATATCTACAGTTAATTCGACGAAGTGTTATTTGATGCAACAGCGGACTTTGCTAGATTTAAATTAGCTCGAATTCATCATTGCATAATAAAGAGCTGTGAATTATAATTGGGAATCGAGGCGTAAGACAAAACGGTCTACATACTGCAGCCAGTGCCAATTAAAAATTCAACTATGGTAATTCAATGGTTTAGTCAAGCATATAAATTCGGTGTAATCATCGTTACTGATGTGAGATGTGCTACGAGATGCAAACGCCAATTAAATAACATTCAGATATATTGTACATATATGTATATATAGAATTGTTATTACACTCGCGAAAAATTACCCTATTGCTGTTTCTGCGTAAGTGAATATATGGGATAAATTGATATTATAAGTACTTCCTTACCCACGTTCAAATTTACGTCGTATTTTCAGTGGTTGGAAAATTAATTCAGATTCAAACCCGAGCTTGCAATCTAGTATTCACTTCGGTAAGAATTTGGATCTTGACTTGTTATTTTAAGTCAAAATATCAACGGAATAAGGTATGAATGTTACTTTCGTTGTTGAAGTGGGTCGTAGCTCGGCGGCCTTATGAATATCAAATCTATAGGCAGTTCGAAGAAATCGATGAAGCGCTGATCTCATAGACGATCATATGCTGCCGGTATCTAGCTGTCTTAATTGTACGATATCAGAAGTAGTGGCAACTGCAATACTTACTCAGCTACAAAAAACATCAGAATAGATGAAGTTAAATGACTCATCGAAGTAAATGAAATCGGTCAATGAAATCCGGTGAGCAAGTTTAAAGGCATAAATGTTTACTTGACTTAACAAAATGAATGTTGATTCAAAGTAACATAGCGGCACGTATGGCACCCGATCGATTGTCTTGTACAAACAACGAATGTGGTAATCTACGTTCACAGCAAAACCTATTGTGTACACATAGCTACAGACATTACTTATCGTCTTTTTAGGAGTACAAACTTTACATCAAGCGGTCGAAACGTCGAGCCAATATTTTAACAATTTTTTCATACCGATTTTCAACAGTACAGTCATCAGATCCAATCACCTGAGTATTACAAATATTTTTCATATACTCGATACGTGAAATGTATTTTTTCTTCTGACCGGTACTCACATCTTGTTTTTTCGTAAAATTGTACCTGGTAAAACGTCTACCGTTTGTCAAGTGGATTGCCTTCTTTTATTCATAAAACGTTCCTCTTTTATCGTATAATATGTAAGTTTGGGGTTGGCCGGGGGTAGTACTACTGCGGTATAAAGACATAAATACGGTATAAATAAAAATACGTGTTTGTAACAACGTGAGATTTGAAAATTAAGCTCTACCTTTTTTTTTTCGGTGGTAGAGGTATACCTTTGTATTTGCCTTGATACAGCCAAAAGGTCGATATTATACAAGCGTAGTGCCTGCGGCAATTGAGCTTTTGTTTAGTTCTAAAGAAAATTTACAATGAAGCAACTATACATGTATACCTACCGCACTCAGTATTTCACACCAAAGATACGCATCCTTCGAAAAGATAAATGTCCAAGTTTCGTATGGTTGTGCTAATAGCGAATCTCCGATTCGAAGAAACATCACCGATTGTACATACATAACTTTGTGCAAACAAATATGTTTACCTGGATGTTATTAAATACCCAACGATATATTTTTCCCCGGTGCTAAAACCGGAAATTCGAAGTTTATTCTCGAATCTGTACGGCAGAGACTATTGATTTTCAGGTCACGTGCCCAGAAAAGGACGCTGACGATTTTAGAAACTCTTGGTAACTAGTTTGCGGCTGCTCTTGGCCCATTCTTCAATCTAATCGATCGATCAAAATTATCGGATTTTCAAAATTCACACATCGTGGGGTAGGATCTGTCCCCAAAGTAATAAACCATACAGTTAACCTCAAAAAATACCCCTTGTAGCAAAACCAAGGAGCTTTTAATCTCGCGCTAACATTTACCATAAAAAATGGCATGGGGAATGGTATAGAAACTTGGAATAGACGAATGGGTATATCGGGACTTTGCCGCCTGACGCATGGTCGCGTATTCTTCATAAAGTGCGCACGCTGGTGGTGAGCAAAATGGGAAGGCGCGTTAAGGGGTGGCGGGGTGGAATTGGGCGAGCACGGTGTGGTCTGGTGCAGAGGAGTCGATAGCGCAGCACCACTGGTGTTCCGTGCTGCCATCTAGTCAACGATTCTCGAACCCTTGTGCTTTATCCTCGCCTCAAACCGGAGCCAGAGCTTTTAAGCTCGGGGCACGTTTCCTACGCTTTTCACTATAACCTCCCGGATCATTCCGGTATCTCTTGTCCCACGCGCTAGTCCGAGTAACGAAACTCCTGCCAATGACTTTGACTTTCGACTGCAAGCTTTCGAACAAATTTGGAATACGACGAAATCCAAAAAATTCCGCGTTTTTCCTGACGAAAATTTCAAGGATACCGAACACGTCGACTTTAATGGAATATCAAGAGATTTTTGAACCGTTGATTTAACGGATGCACAAAGCATTATGAACCGTACACCGTATTTGCTTGTATACTCAGGTTTCCTGGAGAGGATTAATAGTCCTTTTACATTTGGTAACGACGTGTCTTATGTCTCTTTTCCTCGCTTTGCTACATTTCCGCAAGAGTTTATATACGCCGAGCTTCAAAGACGCTCCAGTTAAAGCGCAGGCGTTTTAGAAAGCTATCTTGTTTTCTATTATTCTCTCTTCTTATTCTGACACTTTTTACGCTATTCGAGCTTACCTCGGTGCACGATGTGTGTATTGTGTCTTTTTCATTTAATTTTTTTTTTTTTCTCATCTCTTTTTCCCTTCCATCTCTCTCTCTCTCTTTCCTCTCTACCTATTTCGAAGATGAATCGCCTTCAGGAAAATAAAAATAAAATAAAAAAATAAAAAACTACAACGTTGCATTCGCAAGTTGACGTCAGAACGTTTGACGTCATTAATAGCGCAGACGGAAATAAGGGACCACCGGCAATGACCGAATTGTTATAAATATTCCCGAGTGTTTAGTATTGAGAAAGACTATTTCTAATCTGAGATTTATTCGATAACAATGAAAAGATGAGAAATGAAAAGCTCCAAGTAGTGAGTCATAGCTGGAGGATGATAAGACGTGATTTTATTTTCAATATGATCAGGAGAGTTGGTTCAAAAATTAATAAAAATCGTACCTACTACCGAGTATGTGTGTGCCACTTCAAGCACGTTTGTTTAAATTGTCAGCTTCCAGACTATATTTAGGTTCTATAACTGTTTAGCGAGAATTTGTGCCAAATTTTTTCAGAAATTCTTTTCCTCTGACAGTGAAAAATTAAAGAATAAGTCTGACCGCGTCCAACTCTGACTCTCAGTTTTTAAACGGAAACAACATTTCTTCGTATCTTGCAAGTCAGTCATTGAATTTTGACACTTGAGAAAGTTTACTTTGCGCAGGGGGAGCGTTCGATTGATTGGCAATCTCAACGACGATAACGATAATCACAGTAGCCAAATATTATAAGAGACGTGACGTGATGTTTGTGAATAAATATCGTAATTATTTCTGAAAAAGACAATTCGTGAAGAATTTTTTCGCTGTTATCAAGACGGTATAGTACGATGGTATGTGACGTAATACGGATATTAAACAGTGATACTACCGTGGCGAGAATCGCTTTGAAAATCTATAGAAAACTGGGTCAATAGGTCATAGACTAATGTAGTGAATGGCAGGATGGTATGGGCAGTATGGTTATGTGTTGAACACAACTCATGTTGTTGTTCTCAATCATGTAATTCTTGATTAGTTCGATCCATTCGTTTCCATCTGTACAGCGACAGCTCCGTTGATTATTTGCTTGAGTGAAAAATTTGCTATTTTTTGCACACACACACACACACACACACACGCATCGATCATACACGTTCTCAATATCTCATTCTCGATTTTTAAAACAAATCAAACGAGTCAATATAACTCTGTTGTATACTCGAAAGTAAACTATCGAAGTCTTAAATAAACACACTTTCAGATAAACATATTTAATTATCCGAAAAACGAGAGAAGAAGTGATGCACCTTTACGAATTCTTAGAGAAAAGCTCAAATTTTGAGTACCTATCTATAAGCTATAAATGGTTGCGTGGGATGTGAATGGAAAAGAGATATATTGTTAGAAGAAAATGTTTCAGGAGGTCCACTATAATTTTTGTGGTAATATTGACACTATTTTCTAATTAAAACAACATGAACTGATCGTTTTTAGTGTAAATAATGTTGTTTCAACGTGTCAAAACGAAAACGTGTCAAAATTAACACGATAAATTATAGTGGACCTGCAGGAAATTTTTTTTTTTTTTTCTAACAGTAATAGGTGTTGTTTTAATAAAATCGACGCTGGATGTCGGTGTGCAGATTTCTGAAAGCTCTAATTACTCGGTCGATCTTGTCCTTCCTTCCGTAAAGTTGGCGGGAGTCTGAGAGTTTGTATTTCGTTCGGCAAGCGATCAATAAGAAGTACTTGACGCACGGTACGTCAGAGCATCGTTGAGCCACTTTGCATCCCCAACAGCGAAGTTCCCATTTCTGTGTCTTCGGGAAACCGCGTGGATTATCGGTCGGTAGACGGAGCGAGTTCTCTTCCATACCGAGCAAGCGAAATTCATTCCGCTTTATCATACATCAGCTTCTCTACTACCGGTTATATCTATATAGCAATTCTCTCCTTCTCTCTCTTTCTCTCTCTCTCTCTCTCTCTCTCTGTCTCTTTCTATTTCTCCTCCCGTTTCGTAACGATAACGACGACCGAGGCGTCGCGACGCGTCGCGTCGTTTCGTCGACGCGTTGCAGCAGTAGCTTTCGCACCGAGACATCATTGAGCGCAGAAAAGCTGCGCGACCTGAACGAAAATTCAAGGCTGCGGATGTCATGGATATTTCATTGATGCTGCACGGAGATCGCATTCAAGGAGGCTAAACCTGCCCGTTATACCTACCAGCCTACCCAGCTCCCCCCGTTACACGACCTCGAGGACGCTACCCAGGTTGACCCAGATTCCATACTTGACGAAGCCGGTGAATGGACCAAACATGACGCACAAACCATGCAGCATCCCCTTGCCTGCACAGCATCCCTGCCGTTACCTAACCGTCGGTTCGATCCTCAACCTGGTTTTGCGCAAACACCCGAGTGCACTTTCCTGATGGTAGTCATATACAATCGGACCAAGATTGGGCCAGGCAATGGTCATTAAACCTTGGCTCATGACTATCGGCTACTATCGCTTCGATGGTATTAGCCAGTATTGGGGAAAAGATGTTATCGTCACCCTGCATACAGTATAGATTCGAGTCACTGGAAGCTCGGGATCTAGTTGATTTTATTTTATAATTCATTGGAATCCTTCTGCAAATCATCAGGGATACTTATATGTATTTTTCATTCTAGTGATGGGTACGGAATGTTCCATGATTTTTTTTTTTTTTTCAATCAAATTCATCGATCGAATGAAGCCATGAATGGAATTCATTTTTTGTTCATGTATATGTGACTCTTACTCTGATATGGGTATCGAGAATGGTGGAAGACAATGAATGAATGATTGAAACGATAATTTGATCAGCGTGATTGTCGCATATTTCATTTATACAAATTATAGGGATTTGATTTAACGTCTTGTCGCTAGAAAGTGCCTAAGTGATTTTCAACAAGTTTCGAGGGTGTTTAAGAAACGTGCTGTTTCCTCGTTTAGAACACAAATATCATCCAACAATCTGTCTATGGTCAGATTACAATGACGCGTTTCGAAAAAAAAGCAAACAAAAACTGTTCCGCCAATGTGGGATCGTTGATATCGAAATCATAAAATATACCCATGATTAACTTTCAAGTCATTTGAAAACCTATGGCATTTTCTCGTTGCCTAAAAACACCGAGGTACTCATGATGTTCGGGTAGTGTTCCTAAAGTTGATATCAGAAACTTGCAGAACACTTTGCTTTTCTAGGCTCGTTTTTCCATACGGAATAGAATGCCGAGGGCTGCGCACTTTTCCGGCGACAAATGTGCAAATGCCCTGCAAACATCTGCGTAATCGGTCTGACGACAAAGCTTCCGAAAGGGCATTATGAACAGAGGAGAATCCATTGATGGTAAAGGTACACCGTTATCGATCTGGTTATCGAATGGTTGGCTCCATTGAAGAGCATCGAGTTCGTAATGACGATACCTTTGATCTGAAACCGTTCACATTTGATTTGGCACGATGTTTGCTTGAGCTAGGGGAGGTGGGTATGGTCGATTCTGGATAATGTAACCAGCCGAATCCAGCTGGGGTATTCGAAGGCTGAAGTGTTTCGTGGTTTCTCAACTGATTGACGCGGATATTACAGCTGGGTAAAGCTTGTAGCCCATTATCCAACGATGAATGAGGGAACGGCGACCCAAGTAGCAGCAAAGTTTGTCCGAATTTCATATGATTAGGTATGTTTGTTCGCAACCTTCGGTCCTTAGGGTTACATTTTCTTGAAGAAACAGGGTATATAGTAGATAATCCCTATTTACTATCCCTCTTCAGTTTAGTGGCAATATTTTGCTTGACAGAAATTCGAACGTCAATCGAATCAATATAAAGTATACGTAACCCACCAGATAAGAATTGAAAAATCGGAGTATCCGTGATTAGGGTAAAGACAGACTAATTTTGTTGTATTTCGATGGAAGAATGAAGAGTATATCAGACTTCGGAAGTTTGGCCCTTCAGAATTAATACTGATTCTTAGTATTCGTTGAAATGTTACCAAAGTCTTTTCTCACTCCGGTCTTTTTCCAATCGCAAGCTCCTCGATTGCCTCCTAAGAGGCCACTCCCGGAGTCTTGTAACTTTAAGACGAAAGTCACGAAACTACGCAATCGCCACTGAGCGGATTACTTTCGAGTACGTACTTTTCTTTTCCTCGATAAGTTGGGTGACTCTTAACGTTGCTAAAATCGCACTAGAGACTGAACATTCCGGATCGAATGAAGATGTATTCGTCTGATGTGTGAACGGACACTCTGCAAGCTGGCTGAAAACAAATCGAGATCAATTTCGGAGATAACTCAAATAAATGACGATGGTGAAAGCACATTATTTCGCATTTTAAATTCATGCTGAAACAGTATTTTTTGTTCGGCCATTCGTCACCACCAGAAAATGGACAAATCTTATGTTTGGATATCTAAGCATACGTATTTATTTTTATAGAATCACATTGTCACGAAGCACAAACCTGCAGGCCAGTAAAAAAATCGAGGAATGAGCAAATGTCGTCGCGTTGGGCCAACCGTGCTAGTGAGTAAAATACAGCATCCGCAATGAAAATAAATAGATCTCTAAAAATGGAGATCTTCCAAGAAATTATTTTGAATGCCTTGTTGGCTCCAGATCGTGTGATCCGTTGGCTAGCCTCCATGATGCGTCTCTGCAGTTCATTCCAGTGCCCCAAATTCATCGACTGACCTCACTTATAGGCGCCCTCAAATTTTCTCTATACCAACTTGAACTACTTAGGTTGCGATTTTCTGATCCCTTTGGCGTTAGGAAATCGACGGCACGTTGCATCTGAAGCACGTGCAAGAATATCTGACAAATTATCATCTCGATTTTGCCACACTTTGTACCATGGCTTGTTGCGTTCCACGAGAAGCAATATGATATACTGGCTACTCTATAAAGGCATGAGGTGAATCCATTTTATGCAATACGCGAATCTTCTTTCAATAAAGTATAACGTATGGAAAATATCATCTTCCAGTTCATCTATTTTTATCGGCTTCCAGCGGCTGGCTGCCTATTGTCGTCTCTTATCCATGATCTAGTATTGGTACCTACTCAACGCTTGTTGTCCAGGATGAAAGAATCCAGGTATGAGAATCCGAGAGATTGGCACCTTCAACATAGGAAATCCTATCGGGACAAGGTGCAGCACGTACATACAATACCACATGCTTTGAATTCTTGGACATTTGTTACTCGCTCTTCGAGAAAGATTACTGCCGGTACATTTCTTCCTCCCTTACTGTATAGGTACTGTAGACTTTCAAGCAATTCAATTCAATTCTACTGATTCATTCCATTGTTCGATGAAATGAAATAACTATCCTACTTCAAGTTCACTATGTTTTCAGCTACTGATTCAATTCTATTGCCAATAGCTCAAAAACTCATAAGAAAACAAATATATCTATTTCCCAGTCTTGACAGCGGATTTCATTGTCTAATTTATAGTGAAATTGTCACATCATTAGAGCTAATCATTAGAGCTAATTTTCTTACAAACGCACGTATCTATCGATCTTACGTGTCGTCAGAGTAGAAAATTTAATGCTGATTAACGTGACGGATGATTATCAGATATTTTCACGATGTGAAAATCGGTAATTTTTCAACAAAGTAAAGAAAAGCTGCGGCACAATGCGATGATACTTCAAACGCAGCTCTGACTCGAAGTTTTTGTTCTATTTATAAATACGAGACTAGCGATGGAAAGTATGCGTCTAGTACAGTGTAGATATATATATCAACTACACGAGTCACGATATCCGCGAGGTTGGGTTAATAGGTTAAGTTTTGAATACATATATTAAAGGACTATTAATCTGTTTTATCGACAGTTCAGCTCCCCGAAAGTTTTCCTAGATGGGCAGCAATTATGCGAAACCTCTCTCTCTCTCTCTCTCTCTCTCTGCCTACGACCTACTGCGAAATTTCTGTGCGACTTTGCGACTTTACCGCGTCCATTGTTGTACTATTTTTATCTATCGTACACATTTACTATCGTACGTGTTTCCAAAAGATAAATATACATTTAACTTATTTCGCTCAACACCCTTCCATCCTTCACTATAATATGCATTGCCAAATTTACAATCTTTCTGTTGGTATATATACCTATGATACTTTACGAGCAGAGGAAACAACAACTCGTGTTTTACGTTCATCACGAATGGGAGAAAAATAAACTTTTTGTTAATATTTCCGTGAACTTCTCTTTGCATCTTGTAGCTCTAATATCGTCTACTTGAGTCCCCTCCTTTTTCTACAGAGAAGATTTTTCCATCTTATTGTTAGAGTTCAATGTAATTATTTGAAAATTAATGGAGCTGGTTACAAAATTCAAATCAATCGAGTCTTCAAGTCTCCGGAACTACGATTATTCATTTATTGAAGTGCTTTTACTTCAGTACGATGTTAAGTACGTTTTCGCGATTTCTACCAAATTGCAAAAAAAATTTAAATGCTCCGATAGTTACGTCAAACAATTTATTGGACAAATTCGTGGATCGATTCCTGTGCGGTGAATCAGTGAAGTATTATAGAATCGCTGGAATGAGGAAGAGATGCGTGGATGCAGAGGCTGAGGGGTAAGTTATGCAAAATTCGCTACAAAAAATAAAATGTATTTTCTGCTTCAAAGTCTACATATATTTTCTAATCATCGTGTTCATTTTTATTACAGGCTATCTCGTGGAACTAATTGCGACTTTACTGGTGGATGAAAACTGGAATCGAAGATGTGAATTACGCGTCATGCATTGTCACGATACAAACACATGTCACTTTGTCGTAGATATGAATTATTATAATCATAAAAGAGAAGCTATAATCTTCTGAGAAATATGACTTGTTCTATTTGATTCACACACAGCTTTCGTCCAGAATGACATTTTCACAATGGTTAGATAATAAGCTGGTGGTATACTAATAACATTGTCTGTCTGTAACAATAAGTCGTTAGATTGACAGCATGTGGTTTGAAAAATTGAAGTTAATTCAAAATTATTTCATCACTCTTTCCATGTGAATGAATCTGGAAACTGAGTTACCATATAAGTCAAAAGAGCTTTACTCCCCCCATATATTCTCCATGATTTCGAAAAATCTATAATCGAAGGGTCATTTTTATTCGCTAATTTTCATTTATTTTATAATGTTATAGGATCACAGATGAATTTTTGTTAGAATCAGAACTTGAAAAAGTAGCAAATTCATTAATTATTCGTCGCGTAAAAAAACTCTGAAACCGATTGAGGAGTAGGAAGGCTGGAAAATTTTGAGAATCGACATCACGAGACTAAAAATTTTGAATTATCAAGGGTTGTAAAATATCCGTTATAATAAACCCAATTTTTTAAGGTCTCAATGCGGCAGCAAGGATATAAATTTTATCACCGTGGTAGTAGTATGGGAACATTCGAAAACGTTAAGAACATGGAAAAAGAAAAACGAAATGCGTCGGTAAAAAGTGTCATTTCTTGTAGAGAGGTGTTCCCTGAAACAAGCCTGAATGACCGAGTTGGATAACATCGTACGATAAAGGGCATTGGAATAAAATCCATCCGAGCCGCAACCGAATCAATATCTAGTATCAGATCAGTGCGTATAGACGAGCGTGTGGCTTCAAAAATGACGAGTGAAAGCTATTAATTCCTTAGAACTTTGTTAGAAATTAGTATACATATCCTTGCCGGGGCTTTTCTAACTAACAATTCCTGTCTAACACTGACTGATTATGAACATTTCGGGAATAATAAAAACCCCCTTATTTCCGCCAATATGATATTTCTTGGTCACCTGCTCACTGGGCGAGGCCAATCTTCGATATGGGGCAGAAATTGCTGGGAATACTATAGACGGGCCTCAGACATTTGACAAGTGGTAGATACCCACGCGTGGACCGACACCGTCGAGTCCTACGATCTGTCTGACCTTAAACGTTGCAACTACTTACGTCGGACGTACTTTGGTCTTACCACTGCCGGTCGAGCGTAGCCTGCTTATATCCAAGTAGTGCACTCCCGGTACGGTCGGCCACATACATTTACTAATGGGGTGGGACTGAAGAGTGAATTTCTAGATACTGTAACGCAACTATGGAGTAAGTTGTCTCCGATTTTGGGAACACGCGTACCGTATTATCCTGACGTAATTGGAGGATTCATTGAAAACGGTGGACAGCTCTGAGAATTTTTGCATGTTATCTACAGCTCTCAGTTTTTCGAAATGAGATTTCTTTCTTCTCTGTTTGAAAAAATAGTGAAAGATCGTAACTGTCGGATAAAAAGAAATAGGGAAGAGTTTAATTTACTGCAGAGTGTCGACGTTAGGGATATTCGACAGTGTGAACTTAGGCATGGAATTTCATGTGTCTATAATAGAAAAAAACAAAAACCGAATGAAAGAAATTCTCAGAAAGTGAAATATAATTCGAAAATTTTACTCGCTCATTTGTCTCTTGCCTGACTGTGATATACCGAATTTCGATTAGCCGGTTGATTTTTAGATAATACTCAGTTCACTCCTAGGCAAGTTTCGGTATGTAAAAGGTGGGAAATCGTTCATTAAAACTCATTGCTCGATCAAGTAAAGGTAATTTGGGTATATTTCAGCCAGATCGTTGATTGATAAACCTTATACTGTCAGAAAAGCTGCAGCCACCTCCCAGGACAGTAAAATTAAGGTGAATACACCCAGAGGATTGAAAAAAATTTTGAATAACCAGAGAACTGCACGAAACTGGAAAAAGCTGTGTCATTTGCCACGATCCCAGTTTGTCATTTGAAACTTTGATTCGAAAGGGGCGGAAGAGTGTTTTAGTGTCCGACAAGGTCAACATTTCAAACCATACAATCTAGAATTCGCAGGAGACAAGTATTTTGTTTATTCATATTTTTCTCAATACATTTTCGTTTGCCGTATGTCTAAAAATTTGTCCTTTGCCTATACATGTACTACCACGTCACCGAACCCCTTTACGGTACTCGGAAGTTCCCTTGAATACGTGCACCCTGCGCAACGGCTTCCTCCGAGGACCTTGGCTCCATGGTGCGAGGGCAGCCAGCGTGGCTCGATGGGAGGTTGTCGAAGAGAGCGAGCGAGCAAGTGAGCTAACTGATCAGCTGACTCGGCCATGGTTGTGTGGGCGAGCCATGATGCGGTGCAGAGGGAAGAGAGATGGTGGTTGTCGGCGTAGTTGAAAGAGGAGCGTGGAGGGGAGGGGAGGTATTGATTGCGCGTGGTTCCCGAGAGTGAGTGAGAGAGAGAGAAAGAGAGAGAGAAAGAGAAAGAGAGAGAGAGAGCTTGCAGGAGAGGTAGGAGAGGGACGAGCATCGTCGCTGCGGCCTTGTCTCCGGCTCCCTCCCGCTAAACCTCTACCCTCCAACCCCTTGCCCAAGTCTGTGGGATCAATGCCGTCACTGCAATGCTGCCACATGCCGTGGTCGCTGCCACGGCCCTCGTACACGGTATCAGAGGATAGGAATCCTTGCGGATATCCTAGCGGTAAAAGGGCGCTCTCTGCGGGTGATGTAGTTATATTATGCCCAGGTTATACAAGAACCGAGGACTTGCCGCACCGTAAGGGGTCCGAATACTCTGATCGAACGTTAACCAATATGGGCCAGAGGAGGGAGGGGAGAGGGTGTCGGCATCATATGACAAACGGGGGATGATAACGGAGGGATTGGTACCGCAAGTTGGTAGAAATGGGTAGTCACGGCGCAGAGACCAAGAGACGGAGGAAACTCCGTGAGTTTCGGAACCCCTAGCCTCCGGCGCATGGGTGGCGCATTGACGAGGCTATACGGAGTCTCGCGATTCCATTCGGCTCATCACCGTGCCTCGAATTTTCCAGGGCCCAATGTTCAGGCTGGTTACCTAAAGCTGGAGTGAACGACCGGAGCAGCTTTTGGAGCTTTAGGTCAGAAAAATCTGATCAGAAAGATTGATTGATTGATTCTAAGACATATGAGTTGACCGAATGAACTTTTTTTCACCCTGGCGGTATAATTCGATGATTTTGTACAACGGGGATAGAAGGTAGATTACGGGATATGGGGGAAGAGTAGCATTTGAAATATTATTTCTAGGCTGACCGCGTGACGAGATTTTGTTAATAGTGCCGAGGGATGACGTGCCTCGTCGGCGTTACTCTCGACGTACTTAGGAGCGGTTTACGATAATAGCGTGTCGTCGGTAAGGGGCCCGAACCAACGGGGACACGCCACTGGTGCGTATAGTACCTTCTATATAGGCGCCGATCCCCATGCTCGGAAAAACTTTTAGGTGGAATAAAAGCGCGCGGGCGCGCGCGCGTGCTCGTCGAACCGTTCCCGAAAACGACGGTGGCTCCTCGTCGGGCCGGTGTGGTGTTTTCGCCAAGGTAGGCGAACGTTAGCGCGTCTGTGAAGGCGGCGGGGGTGGTGGATTTATATTGGTGTTGGTTGCGATGCCGGTAGACGTTTGATTGGTGGTAGTAGGGCGTGCGTGTGCAAAGCAGCCAACGCGGAGAAGCTTACGGAGGTTGAGGCAGAAGACAGAGAAAGAAGAAGAAGAAGAAGAAGAGCGAGGTGGTAACGGTAGCGGCAGCAACAGCGATAGCACCAGCAGCAGCAGCAGCAGCAGCAGCAGCAGCAGCAGACAGCACCA
Source organism: Ametastegia equiseti (assembly GCA_963989295.1). Classification (NCBI taxonomy): domain Eukaryota; kingdom Metazoa; phylum Arthropoda; class Insecta; order Hymenoptera; family Tenthredinidae; genus Ametastegia; species Ametastegia equiseti. The sequence goes on along the minus strand of OZ022394.1, from coordinate 7,089,795 downwards.
GCAACACCAGCACCAACGACAGCGGCAGCAAGCAGGGGGCGCGCGCAGCTCTAGCTGGCAGAGGCAGCAGTAGCAGCAGCAGCAGCACCGCAGCTTCGTAAAAGCTCGAAAGCGTAGGCAGCCGAGAGGTCGGTGTGTGGTTCGCGCGAGACGCTGTGTCCGTGGAACCTCCGTGGTCTCCGCGCAGGCAGTGCGCTGCATATCCGTCCAAAGAGTGCAGTCTCAAAGAGGTTTGGGTGGGGGGGCGGCGGCAGAATAAAGTGCATAGTGTTCGGTTCAGATGAAAGCTAGCGTTGGTTGTAGACGCTGGTCGTATCAGACGTCGCGTTGTGCGGTGCAGGTTCCGTCGGCTATAAGCGAGTGGTTGTCGCTGGTTAGTCGTGACGAGCCCTTATCACGGGGGTGCGATTTTATTGTACGACCATTACGGGGCAGTAGTCCTGCCGCTTGTCAAGTTTGTGGTTGTTCTCGTGCCAGTGGTGGTTGTGGTGTCGGTGTTGGTGATTGTGCAGGTGGTGGTGGTTGTCGTCGTCATCGTCATCGTCGGCAGGAACCTCTCTAATCTATAACATAATAGAGGGAAGGGTAGTAATGTCACGTAGAAAAATACGGTTCCCTGGGCCTAAGGGCGCCGTTTTCGACCTCGGGTATTCCTTTTAATCCTGTAGCCGTTCGCACGAGGTGACCTCGAGGTGACGGCGGAGGGATAGAGGAAGCGGCCATTTTGGTGGCTGCGGGTGCGAAGGGGTCGCGGGAGGCCAGTGGATGCCAGTGGGCATGGGGATCGAGGGGGGGAGAAGCCCCCTCTCGTAACCGCCACGAAGCGCCAAGATTTCCCGCATCGAGTTCATCGAAAAATGGGGGCTGACCCCTGTCCTCAAACCGAGGCAGGAACTACGCCCCCACCGGAATGGTGCGGAGGAACACGGCGACACGAGGTACGCTGCGCCTGCCTGCCTGTCTCCTGCCTAGTTTCTTTTTTTCTTTCCTTTCTTTTCCTCTCTTTCTTGCCCCCATATATACCGTTATCCTTCTTCCACCCAGCCCCCAAAACCTGGGAGCTTGAAACTCCCGGTTACGACAATGCGACCCTAACGGGGCGGACGACATCCCCGTACCTAACTCGCCGGGAACCGACGAAACTCCTTTGCTTTCCACGAGGTCCTACGCCGCCAATCAACCCCATAGATTTTCTCATCCAACTGAACTTCAAGCTTTCAAGATTATCGTCAAAAAGACGGACACCGAAAGCTTTTACCAGAATTTCCTTATCAGATCCGATACGAATATCCTTTCTAATCGCTTGACGTCCCATCCTGTGAGCTTTTACAGCAAGGCGAATTCGATCATCAACTAAGTAAATCGCGTGCGACTGCAGAGATAATGAAATCCGGAGTCGAACTTTTGACGACCATTTCGTAGCAATTTGTAATAAAAGCTTGGAAACTGTTAGACAGATTTAAGTCACGGTTATCCAGCCGGTTGGGGTTGGAATGCAGGAAATTTGTTATTACAATACTGTATAATCATTTATTGATCTATCCCGGCAAGGGAGGGGGGACGGGGGGGGGGGGGGGGGGGGGCGAAGGGGGAATGGGGGGGGGGGGCAAAGAAAAATGTATGGAATTTAAATGGAGTAAGAACCGTGGTACGGTTTTACGAAATACGGTGCTGAAGTGAAAATGAAATATCTCCAGAAACTTTTTGACCTAGTGCCAACGGATAATTTTGATAGTAGAATATGCTACCGAAGCTGCAGTGCAGATACTCGTTACAGCATCCAATTTACCGGCGAGGAACGCTCGTCGCGGAATTTCACCCGAACAGACTAATTGCCCTTGATGAATAAATTACTCGTAATTGGACTAAAACATAATAGGCTGCGAGATGGAAAGAAAATACAAAAAATTAAAGAAAATAAAATAAAAAAATTTCAGAATAAACACAACGGCCTAATGCGCAAAAGTTCCAAAGACAAAAACGATAAGAAAAAAATAAAATAAAAAATATCAGACTATTGACTGTTCGGTAGTTTTTCACAAAAATTTCTCTCTTTCTCTCTTTTTCGGTTCGTACTGAACAACATAAGCCCACGTTTCTTTACCTGAGAAACGCGTTATAACGTTAGGGGAGCTAAATATAGTGTGGATTGCCACGGTGAAACGACAGGCAGTGGATTTTTTTTTTTGTTTTTTTTTTTACGTAATCAATAAGCACGTGAAAGATATGGTTTCTGCATTATAATTCTTTTTTGGTCAAAGAAAAGTTCTTAGCCTCCGATTATATCCCCCTGTCCTAACCATATATCATTGTACGTACTAAAATTATTCATACAATGAATGTATATATATATATATATATATATATATACACACATCCGTTAACTTCCCGCAAGCTCTGCGGTAGTTTCCAAAGGTGCGAACGGAGGACGCCCACGCAAGTCTTTCACGGCGTGGTCGTCTCCCTCTTTCTCTCTCTTTCTCCCTGTCTCTTTCTATCTCCTGCTCTCGGCTCCTCTCTCAACCTCTCCGCGGGGTTGGGAACGCAATGCGACATAGCGAGGGGGTGGCAGGGGGTGGCAGGGGGAGGGAGGGGGTGGTTTGGATCAAGGAAGGGTAGTCCCTGTCCGTTCGGAATGGTATGGTGGGGCGCGACACACCTGGTTGAATCTCGAAGCAATCGAACCTTTCGTATATTTCCTCACCGGATATACCGAGTATATGTATAATATATATATATATATAGGTGATTCCGATTTACAAGGTATATCTCTATAGTATATTATACATATATGATCCTTCTGGAATCGTTATATAGCGCAGGATATCTGTGTAATTAACGTATGAAATATGAAATATCTACGAAGTTTTTCACCATTCCGTATAGGACAGTTTTGAAAATTTGAAAAAAAATTAAAACAAAATGGAAGAAAAATCGCAGGTTTTCAAATATGATTCCCCAAGGACGCGTCACCTATATACTCGAATCGGAGCTTAACGCTGAGCCTGCGGGTTGGAGGACTTGTGAAAATATAACCGTAAATCAATATAAGAATCGTTTTCAAGTTCTTCGAAATATTCGCACATTTAAACCACCCTGCGCGCACTTGGTGCATATAGTTGAGTGTCTCTCCGAACGTTACTTCGAGTGGTACTCATCACCACCGCGGTGGATCTTACCCGACGAATCACGTCTCCCTAAATCCCTAACGCACTCGTCTTACCGATTGAAAAATGAAGAGGAGAGTAAAAAAAAAAAAAAAAAAAGTAAAATTTAGAAAACAAAAAAAAAAAAATTAAAAAATCTACAAGTCCGGTAACGCCCTCGTTCTCATTCTCTGTAAGGTGAGTTTCGTTCAGCTGGGCATATCAGGGACAGGTGGATGGATTCGAGCTTCTATGGTCCGGGGGTTTGCTCGGGTATTGGATGTGATGGGACGAGTAGGCCAGAGGGTAAGTGGTAGCGCTGCCGCTGCTGCTGGGACAGGGGGTGTGCGAGAGAAAGAGAGAGAGAGAGAGAGAGAGAGAGAGAGGAAAAGAGGCAGGAAGAGAGGGTAGATCCATGGCAGGTAGCCAATGCCGTACTGCCGCAGTTCCCTAGCTACAGCTCGACAGCTACAATTCTACCGTTGTTCTATATATTCATGTATATTCTATACAGCAGCCGTTTGCCATTTCACCTCTTTCGACTTTGCATTTTTTTATACCGCAATCACCTTGTCCTGCAATCCGTAAATTTATTTCAATTTTTTACTATCACGAATTTCTTACTTCCTTCGTAACCCTCGAATCTAATCCTAAAAACTTATACTAATTCACATCGCAGTACGTTGTATTATGCTAAACCGGTTATTTTATTTACCCAATTTCGTAAGACTTTATCGTTCTAGAGACAGTTTTTCAAAAATTGAGCTTTTTTTTGTCTCTTGTCGATGAGAAATCATGTGGTTCTGAATCAGAAATGATGTAATTTGTTTTATTCAAAACGGTTTGTTCGATGAGAATTTTGTACCGTTAGTTCAACGTATGGAAGGAATAGTGAAATCTTTCGAAGCAGAAATTGTTTCGAAATGATGACTAATAGATCAAACGAACGCTTTTGCTTTGCACAAACAAAAGTCATTTTGAGTACTCGGTTCGTGATCAGTTGCGAGAATGATTTAATTGCATTGGATAAATAGATCTCAAGACGAGGGTGTTTATTTGTTGAGAAAACATTATATATCTCTCTCGGGTTACTATATGAGTGAAAATAATTCAGTCTATCTATATCCTGCGGAGATTTACGTATCAACATATCGTGAGAAGCTGACACTGCTGCAGATCTACGCGTATTTTATATAATTCGCAAATAGTAGAAAATTGAGAGAAGATTAATTGAGAAATTAGAATATAAACTAATTACCATCTGGATTTTAATAGAGAATTTCAATCTTGAAGCTGTATCGAAGTCTTTACTCATTTCGATGGGAATATTGCTTGAAAACTGTGTTTGAGAAAGTCGCAGAATATGATTTGCCAGTATGAAATAACATTCGCGACTAGCGACTAGCAAGTGTTGGCAATTCAGGCGCCCAGAATCCGTTCTGAAGCACGTGTCGAATGTTTTGAGACTTTCAGGTCTGACGTGGTTGTATATTTTTAAATTTAAGCCAAATGCAACGATTTTTTTACACTATGAGGAAATCTAGATATATGGGTGTGTCTATCACATATACGCATGTTATTTAAAAAACGTGTACGAATACAACTAGGTTATTATATTATTATAGACTAGGAACGAAACTATGCATAAAGAAACCGCGTTATTTCAACTTATGATTCATAGGATTGACCGCTGGTCTAGGCGTCTATCTATCTATCTATCTATATGTATCGAGTGGAGTCTTCATGAATCGCGATTTATAAATAAAATTCGTAATTGTTCTCGCCCCGGTATGCGCAGCTACGTTCAACGTCCGGGATCAGGGCTCGGTTCCAACTGCTTCTCGTAAATCATATCTTAGCTGCCAGCTAAAGATTCTGTCCGTTAAATAAATCGATTTCAAATATTATACCAAGACATTATTTTACGCCATTATTGCAACCGTAGATTCCCGGAAACGTACATATATATAATATACGAGATATTTTCTTGCTATATAGTGGAAATTTATTAAGGAATAGGATTCGCCTATATGACGAATTTCACTCGTTCTATGCAGACTGAAAATTCCGAGTTCAATGTTTCCTAGGGTATAATCCTTCGTCCGGGCAAGTGCCAAGCTTTACTCTTTGTCAAAGGCACGTTTAAAGAGTAGAATGGAGACGAAAAATAAAAAAGGGAATAGTTAGACAGCGAGTTTCTTTGTTATCCACCACGTATACCGAATGCGATTCTTATTTTCCTTGCTTTACTCCCCTTCTTTTGTTTTTTCTACTCTCTTTTTCTCAATGTTTCATGTTTTTTTCCCCCCCCCCCCTCCTCTTTGTCATTGTCATTCAGCTTTAAAGACCCTCACACCTATTTTCAGGAGTCACAGTTTTCCCAGTTCATTTGAACAAAAAGCACTTTGAACTACTCCGACGTGCTTGAATCAAAGTGAATTGAAATATTCAAATAAATTTTAATCGTAACTTTTGCCAGCTTTCCCTGCAAGCGTGATAAATATCCAATATATGATTCTCACTATGGCATACGATAAAAAATTCTTCATTTCCGTTAACAATTCGTAGGTAATGACGAATACAATATTTTCTTCTTCTTCTTCTTCTTCTTCTTCTTCTTCTTCTTCTACTTCTTTATCTTCTGAGATACGAAATAAAGAAAAAGGAATGAAAAAAAAAATCTGCGAAAAATATGAAAAAGCTTGTCAAGCCCGTAATGAGGAAACGGGGGGTGACCAAAAGCGTCGTTTCAGTTCACCCAGTACATTGTTTGCGGATTCCTCTGGCAGTCTTATCCACTAGATGGAGGTTAAAGGGAAGGCTGGTGTATGAGTGGTAGTCTTAAGTGGGCTGTAGATAGCTTGGTATAGCTTCATACACCTTCGGCTTGTGGAAAGGGAGTGAAGGGTAGCAGTGAAAAGGAGAGAAAAAAAAAAAAAAAAACCGTAAAAAGTAAAGGGGAAAAAAGATGAGAGTAGAACGAACAGAGAGAAGCGAGAGGCTTGCTGGGGCACTAGACGTTCTTGACGAGGACCTGCATTAGGGATGAGCTTCGCCAGGGCACATGCATGCTTCTCTACATGTAACTTTTTCGCAGAATGCTATTCGCCCCTCGCAAAATTCTGGAACTCGCAAATTCTTCTTTACCAGCTACTATACCTACCTACCTACCTGATGAGAATCTGACTCGACACGCCCTCTTCCGCGTCTCTCGTCAGGTTCTCATCTTATTGTTGCGGTTTATCTTAACCCACCTGCTCTGCAGGGGTAGCTTCGGTCACTCTTATTTCCTGACACTGAATACTTTCACAAATGTACACAGTAAATGGTGGTATACGTATACCTTACTTCTTTCTGCCGAATGGTTCGCTCTCCGGATTCAAATCGTCTTCAGGGTTTGTATAGTATCTGCCTTCGTGGCACTTTGCCATTTACGGTTTTGATAGTTTAGTCAGGAAAACAGAACAAAAATAAAAATAAAAAATTAGAAGAAATTTCTCTCTTTAGCCACGAAGCAAAGGTCACTTTATGATCCTGGTAAATGTCTGCTCTGAACCCATTCTTTATAAAAGACTATTTATAACAAAATATCACTTTTGCTATAGTGAATTTTAGACACTGGAGTTTAGTAATTAGAATTGAACAGAATCTAATCACCATTAGAAGAGAAAAAAAAAAGAAGAACGAAGAACGAAAGAGGAAATGAGTTGCGGAGGATTGTACACGAAGACTCGGGACATTTTTCTTACCATTTTTCACGGTTCGGTGGTCCTATGATTTATATACTGCTTGTAAAAGAAGTATCTGATTCAACTCGACTGTACTGTACGATGATATCGAAGTTCGATGGTATTCTCCACCGTTGTATATATTTATATATATATATAACGTCTTCTCTCGTTCAGCACCTTTTGTAGCTTCCCTTTTTCCGATTCCCATCACCTGGACAAAGAAATTTTATTGGGCGTTGAGCTCGTGACTTAAGGGAACACAAATCGATCTCTATAGCTCTTTGTATCATATGGACGTTTATCATTTTATTTGATTTTATTTGATTGATTGATTTATTTTTTGTAATTTCTTTGAACGAGGTAATATCATACGTGTGTAACCAATGAATGTAATTCCGTGATATATAAACAGAGCATGGGCGTCGCGACGCATCGTAGATTTGTATATTTTACCATTTGCCACACTTATTGGTGAACTAAAGATACGCCGATTATGCAAAAGTACATACATATACATACACCATTGGGTACACTTAATCCGTTGGCCCAGATTTTCGGCAAAGCTCTCTTAAAACGGGTAAGTAATATTACAGTCGAACGAACAGCTCACTCGCGATGAAATGAATTGGCTGTTTGAGAGAGAGGAGATGGGTGGGTATAAGCATAGCTTGAAAAGTAACTGACGTTTGGTTATTCTCGTCGTCATTTCAAGTTCGTAGGCGTTAAATATGTCTTAGAATTGGCTTTAGGAGTTGCGCCTCCTTCGCCCACGCATCATATATATATATATATATATATATATATATACACGATACGGCGAATCGATCGAATGGTCTGCACCTACATTAGCTTAGAGATGTTATAAATCCATGTATAACACTCGCGAGGGGTTATACGACTGAGAAACACAAAATTTATCCAAATTCCAATGAATAGTTGTATGTACGTTATTTCGTTCCTGTTAACGATAAAATCGTAAAATTCAAGCAATCCTTATAACGAACCATCCGCAATTATCTATACGTATTTGTTCCTTTCTTGATATTCCATAGAGAAAATTTTACAGCTAGGCTGAAGAAAAGCTCGATAAATTTGAATTAAATGCCTTATGTAGGTTCAAGCATGATATTTTTACAATATGTATGTGTAAATTAAGCAATCTGTATCAAAGTATATTCCGAGTAATAATTATATTGTATATGTATATGAGAAAAGGCTAGGATATTATAGGAGATAACCGTATGATCGTTTCTCTCGGTTAAAGTGTAATTTGAAATGATTATGCAAGCGATGTCTAATTACGTTTTATCGATCGTTCGAAGCTTGCGCGTTGCGCATCTCTATAGACTCATGCGGGAAGAAAAAAAATCGTTATTTCAAATTTATCAATGAAGCGCACTGCGGAACTAGCATAATTCAACTTTTATCGATCTCTCCCGAGAGGGGGCTAACCGCCTGTTTTGCTTTAAAGCCACGGTTTCATAATTCGATTTTGCCTTTTCTTTTTCTTCTTCTTCTTCTTCTTCTTATTTTTATTATTCGAACATATATTTTCACCGCTGAGATCCAATTTGCCAGAAAATAGAAATTCATAGAAATTTTCGTAACCAAATGTCCGACGATATTCATAATCGTCTGCATTTCCTAAGTCAGATTACACACACTCGTCAAATAGATAGAAATTAGAAACTAGTCAGGCATTGCTTTCTTCTACTCTGTCTTCTATCCCTTCGCGGGAAAAAGACACCGATAAATGCTATGGCGTGTCAAGGGGGTGTAATAAGTGTTTTTTTTTTTTTGTTTTTTTTTTTATCCTGGTTCCCACGCAGTTGCGTGCTTGGGGTATCGCGTAAATGAATTCAGGCAAGGCTCCGTTTCACGCAATATATGGAACACCTGGTACTAATTTATTCTTATACTCTTAGATGCAACTGAGCTGCATATTATTTACGAGTAATAAAAATACTTGCGGTATTTATTTTCATCATCTATTAGTATAGGCGTCTGTCAGCTATACAGGCTTATACTTCAGTCTGGTCTATAGCTTATGTAAAGAACGTTATACAGAAATCGCTACGCAAACTTTGACTGGATAGATCGTTATCCGTATCCGCCGGTAATGCAGTCGTTTGTATTCATACCACGTTTCTTTTTTTTTTTTCTTTCTTTCTTTCTCTCTTTTCCGTCAAAACACGCATGGCATTGCGATAGATCGTATATACGCTATGTTTACGCCAGTATTTTACCTAAAGGGTTGTATAGAAAAATCTATCCGTCTTTAGTTTTTCGTTCTATTTATTACATCGAAATTCGTAAATTTAGTCTGTTTTATTTCTTTCCCTTTATTTCCTTTCAAATCTCATTAACGAGGTGTGCTAATTGACCATGTAAATTTATCTCGCGGTCATATACGAATCAGATTAATTCTGAAAATGCCGTTGAGCCTTATGGGCAGGACACTGCGGTCAGGTGGGGCCGCCATGTTGTTTCTGTTTATCGAACTTGCGCCGTTTTGTATTATATACAGATGTATGAATTTTCATTGTTACTTACTTAGAGCCGGTGTGCCTATAGTTTCATTCATTAGATAAGTTGAAATCTATGGCGAAATTTACCTCAAATAACCTTTTTGATATTCGTTGTTACAGATCGCTGCCAAAGCTCAGCAGCCAGGACGAGGACGGGCCGAATCCCCACACCCAATACACAGGCGTCACACACTTCGAGCCTATACCTCACGATCATGACTTCTGTGAAAGGGTCGTCATCAACGTAAGATAAATCTTTAATTATTTATACAAGTTTAATTCTATACGATGACGGAGATCATTTCGCTGATCATTTACTAGATCCATTCGGATTGGCAATCAATCTCAATGGTGTTGGTGTACGTGGAGTGGAGTGGTGAATAAATGAATTGCTTGTAGATGGAACTCGATGCCGTAAAGCTAGAAACGATTTACGATATTTAAACTAATGCCGGGTGGCCAGCAGCTGATTCGAAAAAGTTTTCTCTGACTATATGTATACTTGATTGCTGAAATTGTTTATTTTTCTCGCGTTATGGGTTCTTCGTTAAAGTATCGTATATACCTAAGATTATCCCAAGTCAGTAGGTGACCCAGAGAACGAACAGTTGGCATTAGTCCAAGTTCACCTTGGGATCGGGAACCATGTAGCACCAAGGTCGCCATGTGCCAGGGGATTATTAGTCTTTGGTGGTTGACACGACTGCATTGCGCCAATTAAAACGATCCTAGTACAGTATACAGTATAGTTATTCAGTACCGTCTGATTTCTGTATAGATAAGAATGTCCGTTCAATCATTCAGCGAAACTTGGATCTAACACTTAATCATCATTACCTACCAACGAACTATAAATATTTCTTAGCTTTTGAGAGAAATTTTCTTAAGAGGCGATACGTATTTATAGAGCCACAGGGGTCAAGACTAACTAGAAAGAAAATCGATGAGAAATTATCACGTGGAAATAATTTCTACAATTTACATGATCCTAACATCAATTACCTACCGTTACGATTACCCGTCATTACGTTCCCGATTTACCTTCGAAAGCCTGACGCAATAATCATTCAATAGCTATTGAAGATTGAAGATAGTTTATACGGATTTCCAAAGTCGAACGATCAAAGTTTCGTCGATAATATAACACCATGCTCAATTTAGCCAGTAACTGTGAGGAAAACAATCTTCGATCTCTGATCTCAACGGTGAAGAAAAATATTGAACAGTAAGACGGACCTACGATATAGTGACTTCGTATATCGACTAGCAAAATCATCAAGTTGATTAGATAAAAATCTACTGGAAACGGTGCGATTACGTTGATTGCCAAGCAGATTTTTTCCTTCAGATTTTCAATTTTCAACGAACCTTCCATATGTAGATGTGTTCTTCACACTAATTGCGATATCATTACCGCCGGCTACTACATGATCATCGTTTACACCCGAAGTACACAAGAGGTATATATATGTATGTATGTGTTGAGGGTCCGCGAATCGATACGTCAATTTGTAATTTCCGTCTACAGTTTTTAACAGGAATAGGTATGAGGTTTTAAGTATTATTGATCGATCGGTAGGAGGCCTTTTTGGGTGTGGCTTCAAGATTAAATTTCACAAAGTTAAAATCTTACCTACCTTTACCTTTTTGATTTTTTTTTTGCTGTCAAGTATTTATGGACCATCGCTGCAAATCATCACGTCTAGCTTAGTCCCCATTTTACGCGTGAAAACACGCGGCAAAATGACAATTTACGGTACCAATTCGTTCGAAATCTTCGAATTTCTCTTTTCATTTTCCCACTTTTGTCAATTACTCAAACGTAACAAGGAACCTGTTTTCTTGCTAATTTTTAATTTTGTTTTATTCCATATCTCGAACAGGTGAGCGGGTTACGGTTTGAGACACAGCTTCGCACGCTAAACCAGTTTCCGGACACGCTGCTTGGCGATCCAGCACGACGGATCAGGTACTTCGATCCTCTGCGAAATGAATACTTCTTCGACCGCAATCGACCTTCCTTCGATGCGATCCTCTATTACTACCAGAGCGGCGGCCGTCTTCGTCGTCCGGTCAACGTTCCTCTGGATGTCTTCTCAGAGGAAATCAAGTTCTACGAGCTGGGAGAAATGGCCACCAACAAGTTCAGGTATGAAAACATCTTCAGTGACATCTTCACCATGACCATATCCCTTATATTGATTCAATCTCTCAAGGAAATATTAAAAAAAAAAAGGATGTATTGTATGTGTTAGCAAGAAAATTTGCAAGGTATCTTGATAAGATTTGCTCGATTCAATGATACCACTATTGAGGAATCGATCTCCATTTTGAGTGTGCGAAAAATCTTTAGAGTCGTAGTTGGGAATATCATAGTATTCTTTGGAATCATATGATTCATTGACTACTTAGAATTTCCTGATGATAAACGAACTGAAATCATGTAACAATCGAATGTTAGAGGCACATACGAAAATTCCACTGATCAGAACTCTTTGCCATAGGGTTTTTGATAAAATGTGATAAATTACCATGGCTACTTGCATGATTTTCGTGATTGTGTCGTAAGTGATGGTGACACAGCATGAAAGGATTGTGGTATAAGTTGATTACTGATTTCTCGATAATTGATTGGCAGGGAGGACGAGGGTTTCATCAAGGAGGAAGAGAAGCCACTACCGTCGCACGAGTTCCAGAGGAAGGTGTGGCTGCTGTTCGAGTATCCGGAGAGCTCGCAGGCGGCGAGAGTCGTTGCCATCATATCCGTGTTCGTAATCCTTCTGTCCATCGTAATCTTCTGCCTTGAGACCCTACCCGAGTTTAAACACTATAAGGTGTTTAACACTACGGCAAATGTCACAAAGATCGAAGAGGACGAAGTGCCGGACATCACGGACCCGTTCTTCCTAATAGAGACTATTTGTATCATCTGGTTCACGTTTGAGTTATCAGTACGCTTCCTCGCCTGCCCAAACAAGTTAAACTTCTTCCGTGACGTAATGAACATCATCGATATCATCGCCATCATTCCATATTTCATTACACTGGCCACGGTGGTGGCCGAGGAGGAGGACACGCTCAACCTGCCTAAGGCTCCGGTCAGCCCGCAGGACAAGAGTACCAACCAGGCGATGTCCCTCGCGATTCTAAGGGTCATTCGACTGGTCAGGGTGTTCCGAATATTCAAACTCTCCAGGCACAGTAAAGGGCTGCAAATTCTAGGTCGCACTCTCAAGGCCTCGATGCGTGAGCTTGGCCTGCTCATCTTTTTCCTGTTCATTGGTGAGTCTTTTCAATCCCCCATATCTGATAAATTTACTCAGACTAACGATCGACTTACTATTATCATTTTTCGAACAATAATTATGCATCCTTAGACTATCACGAAATCATTCTCCCAATGATGAATACTTACCCTTTCAGTTTTCGTCCAGAGCACGCTCAGAGTAAAGTCAAGACAATTATATCGTTCAAGTTTGGATGTTTTCTTTGTGAGAGACTATCTCTTGAATTAGGAAAATTTTGAAAATATCTATGATCCGGCCTCGAAATGCTACGAAAATTTCTATTCCTACAATATTTTCATCCACGTACAACTATCTAAATAATATCAGCAATTTTGAACTGTCTGATTTCCCTGACTCTACTCAACGTTGCTATAATTCAGAGACAAAGATTGATTTGTGTTCAAAATTGACGTACTTACGATTAGAATTGGAAGGTGCAAATGAGAGTCAATGAAATTTCACTTCTTATGCGATTTGCGATCATTGATTTTGACGGGGAAATATTTAGCAGGAAACGTTTATCAAGTATTCCCAATCGCACGAACGTTTCTTATATCGCTAGGTACACCCTGTTAATTATGACATTAAATTATTTATTTTGAAAAGACAGAAGAAAAATAATATAATAACAATTATAAAATACTGCAGCAGCACAGCAACAATATATAGACAATAGCGAGCTTTCTTTTTCTGCATAGATTTTATGAAAGTTAATAGAATCTTTAAACTGTATTTAGAAAGGTAGCACTAATTGAATACTCAGGTAAGTTCTATTAGTTTTTCTAACCCACTTTCTTACTACAATATTATATACTACTAAAAGAGTAATAGATAGTGATTTTTTTCATTTCTTTTCCAACGGTTTTCACCACGATGGACTTTCATTAATCAACAACGTATCATCACAAGGCCTTTATAATCAAATATATAAATTCAATTGCCGCTATAATGTAGCACCGCAGAAAGTGCGGTGGTTGCTGATAGCGGTAAAAAAGAAACGAGATGTAGATCATTGAACTAACTTTTGAATTCAAATTCAAGAATCATTAGAGAGATGTGAATACTCGAGAACAAAAGATAAGAATTGCTATAAGTATCTGCATTTTTAATTCCAAAGCAGACATGAACTTTTTCTCAAAGACGTAACGATGAGAATCCTTCGAATTAGCGATTTTCGTAAGAGGCAACTTACCAAAGCTATTTTAGTACCGTGAATATCAGAAGTTGATTATCGTAAAACAAATACTATTCTTTGGTAACGTAACGAAAATTTTTGATTTCAAAATATTTACGAGCTACTATAGTAACCGGCACACCTGCACTATAACCGTATCTGTCGGACGGTGTAATTTTACAAAGGTTTCCGTGGCAGACGTGAAATGACGGAACGGATGCACAAAGCACCAAGAACCACCACTTTCCGGACAGCTATTTACGTGCTAAAGTAACCGAGACCAGCTAGGCTTTTGCTAGTTGCCTCTTTTGCATCGTTGCTTTTGCGGATAATCAGCGTTACGTTGAAAAAAAAAAAGAAAAAAAAAAGAATGAAATAAAAATCAAAAAAATTCAACCACTGTACAGAAATCACATCCATTCCTTCGGATCTCAGCGAATTTTTGTATAAAAGAAGAACTTTTTCAATCATCTAGCTTTTAGTATATTTACGTGTTATAAAAGAATCGAGAGACATGAACGAAAGAGCAATTAAAGAGAGAACGAAAATCAACCAACGACAAAAAGTTGACTGTTATAAGTCAGTAGAGAAAATGACTGTCAAATATGCGATATATGGGGCAGCAGAGTCAATGTACCTCAATTCGTATTCGACAAAATCTGAACAATTATTTTATACCCTCAATGGTGATGAAAACGTACCGTGAAAACGGAAAGAAAAAGAGAGAAGGATACTAAGAGAACGAAAAAGCAAAGAAAAAATGTTGAATGAAAGAAAGAAAGTGAGAAAAATGACTAAATGAAGGAAATTTAGAAGAAGAAAAAAAAAAAAAAAAAAAAAAAGGCAGAGTAGAAGGCAGTAGATGAACGGTAGGCAGGCAGTAGCGGTAATGGCAGTAGATGCGGTAGTAGTAGCAAAGAAAGGGGCCGTGTTTCAGGCGTCATCCTGTTCAGCTCGGTGGTGTACTTCGCGGAGGCTGGTTCGCAGGAGAGTTTCTTCAAATCGATACCGGACGCGTTCTGGTGGGCTGTCGTCACGATGACGACCGTTGGCTACGGGGACATGAGGTACACGCTACGACTTAATAATTCTGAACGAGTTTTCTCCCTTGTATTGCAGGTGTGGTGCTATTCTCGTCGGCTGTATACTTCGCGGAGGCCGGCTCCGAGAATTCATTCTTCAAGTCCATTCCGGACGCTTTCTGGTGGGCCGTTGTCACGATGACGACCGTGGGCTATGGTGACATGACGTATGATGTACTCATTTTCATTAACATTTTAGTTACTGCCACAGTATGCTCTTCTTCTTCTTATTCTTCTTCTTCTTCTTATTCTTATTCTTCTTATTTTTCAGTTCTTGTTTGTATATAATATATTATATATGGTTTTATAAACTAAATGGTTGGTTCGTTGGTTGGTTCGTTGGTTGGTTTGATCACCTATACTATTATACTGTACTTAACAATACTCAACAATACTTAACAAATACTTAACAATACAATTACCATCATTATATTCATCATATACCTATAATATACGCGCATATTAAATCCTACCAAATGTTCAATATGATTCACCCTCTGATTTGTTATACCGTAACGTCTTCATACGACTCTTCACATTTTCTTATACCTATATGGCCTTCAATCAACTTTCATTTATAGCTCTTTCAATTATGTATTATTATTTATCTTTTATTTACATACTGTCACGTAGCTTGATGAACTTGAAATGTTTACTCATACATGAAAACCACACCTTCATCTATAACTTACCGATCACTTACTATCTGCTTCCGTTACGTCTTATCATCGCAACTTGTAATCCACTTATCATATTATACCTATACCTATAGCAGGTACATCCTTTACGATTGAAATGTTTCGTTTCTACGTCACACCACACAAATGCCACGTCATCGTTTCAACCGGAATACGTTCCTTGAAATGTAAAAAATATACACACCACCTAATTCAGCGGAACTTTGTACGTTTCTCTTCATTTATCGTTCACTAATTTCTTTTCTCTTATTTTTTTTTTTTTTCAAACATTTTTCTACGTCTTGGTTTTTTAAGTCACGATTGGACTCGTGCTACTGTAACTCACGGAAGTCGTTGACATTTTTGAAACGGACTTTTCATCATGGTTCTGGCTCGGATACGTTGATTTTTTTTTCAACATTCAAACTCTACCGAACTTTTGGAAAATTCTTTGTTCTTCACGTCGTGTACTGTTCGAAAAATTGAACAAATGACAATGATACAAAAAAAAAAAGAAAAACACGCCACCGATTCTAAGCACTCAGAAGATTAGAGGTGTATGAGCCAGCGATTGGAACATCTATTCCATGTTTTTTTTTTTTATACTGATTATTTATTCGTGCTAAACGATATGCAACGAGCTAAGTCATCAATCCTAGAAAGGAGAAAGAGTAGAAACTGGCAAATGACTAATCGAGCCTTGAGTTCAATGATTTTTTTTTGCCTAATCTTCTCATCTGTCAAGTGATTTGAAACTGAACTGGATATTTGTTGTCCTGAATTGCGACTCTGAGAGTCAAGATCACTAGCCATTTGCTAGGTCTGGGGCTACCAGCTTTTGCTATACATCCAACCAAGTTAAACAATCCATTTCTTATCCAAAAGCGAAATGATTATACAAAGAACTCTGCACGCTTTGTCTAACAAAGAATTTTCTGAAAGTCACGATGTCGAGGGGGTCACATCCTCTCTGTGACAGAATTTCGAAGATCTGGGTGTACCCATACAAATCCCTGCATGTATTTCGAGTCCAAAACCGAAAGTATTGGGAGAGGCATGCACTTTGATATTTCATTCTTTCATGTTTCACATGATAATCATTTTACTATCGAAATGTTATCAATCACGATTGACGAGGGGCTTACCCGGTCATCCTTGGACAACACCCACCGACAAGGATAATTATACAATACTTTTCGTACTAACATTGATTTGTTGGTTTTCTTGATTTTCGTTTCATTTTCGATTACATATAATTTTTATTTATTTTTCTCTTAGTTTTGGTTTGCCATCTGAAATAGGAACACGTAGATGATTGGATTGGATTGGATTGGAATTTAATATACCGATTAACGTCATTATCATATATTATTATAATAAATATATATATATATAATAGTTAACAGCTGCACAATAATTTATCGCTGCAAATATATATTTATACCATTATTAATTTTAGATTTAGAGGCTGGTGCACAATACCAATTCCGATGTAAGGCCAGAGGCAATTTAAGCTGGCGCCACATCAGCACCATCTCTATTAAAATTCGCGTTCGTATTTTCTCCTATAGATTCTGATCATCTATAACTTACAGCATAATTAACGGACACTGGCATTGGGACTTCTGCTGACAGCCGTGCTTCCGAATATATGACATGAATATTATTTTCCCATCAAAAAATTCCCTGTTCCTATCAACTCCAACCCTTAAATCCTCAGTCCTATATTTACAACCCTCAATCTTTCCATCCAAAGTATAAAAGCGTGTCGGCTACTTGTCATACTTCCGGGGGTAAATCTTGAAACGGTGAAGATATTCGCGTATGGATATGAAAACATGATCTTCGTCCAATATATACAATAACTTACGTACATAAAATGAATTTATAGCGTTGCGTTATGTCCGACGATCACATATTATTATTATTATTATTATTATTATTATTATGTTACGTCGTTATAGAATTGACATGAAATGAATTCGTAAAAGCATTTGCCTCTAGCCAGACATAAAAAAAAAAAAAAAAAAAGTAGTCAGAGATCAATAAAATATATTATGATAGTATACAGCGTACCGAGCCTATTTAGCGAGTCTAATTTTAGCTTAGTTCTTAGTCTAGTCTAGACATAGAGAGCACTTGAACTAGACAAGCAGCACTAGTTATTCACAGATGAGCCTCCTGCAAGTAGAGCCACACTCAACACGCCACACAAAATAGACACCACACCTCGCACCACGTTTTGAAAAAGAAAAAAAAAAAAAAAAAAGAAAAATTTAATATTTTCGGCGGCAGGAAATTTGAACAATTTAATTGATATGTTTCAGGCCCGTCGGAGTCTGGGGCAAGATCGTGGGTTCGCTATGCGCGATTGCTGGTGTGCTAACGATTGCCCTTCCAGTTCCCGTAATCGTCTCAAATTTCAACTACTTTTATCATCGAGAGACTGATCAGGAGGAGATGCAGTCACAAAACTTCAATCACGTCACCAGTTGCCCGTATCTCCCCGGTACATTAGGTTAGTAATTCAACATCGTCACATCTCACCAATATAAACCTCCTCATTCACAAGCTATTACGCGCGGTATAGTAGATCGAGAGTTACTTGAAAGATTTTAGGGTGAAGTAGCTGCTGTGTCGCGTCGAATCAATGATTTCCTCAAGTTGCTGTATATCGAAGGAGAAAGGGGGGAAAAAAAAAGGGAAAGTAAAAGAAGAAAATGTCTTGAGCTTCAGATCGAAGGAAAGTTAAGATGTGGAAGTAAGCTTGCGAAAGGCTGACACGCGTCAGATTAGGTGCAAGGCTGTTCGGTAGTACCAGCTCTACCTATACGTCAGTAATCCTTTTACTTAGGAAGCCACAGACACGTCTCTTTGCTTTTTTTTATATTCTAGACGATTAATTTTGTTCGTGTGTGTGAAAAATCGCACAATTCGTTGAGCACGGATTAGGATTATGGGTTGAGTGCAAGTGCAACAACTTCATTAATGGGGAGTTGGTGGTGAAGTGTTCAGCCTTGTTTTTCTTGTTGAAATAAATATAAAGTGCAGTTTCAACATGGATCTGATCGATTTTTTGTTTAATTCGGATTTTATGATCGATAGGTCAACACATGAAGAAGAACTCGATGTCGGAGTCATCTTCGGACATAATAGAGCTGGAGGAGGGAATTTTGTTGACCCATCACGAGGTTGCCAGAAGACCCAACTGCAATTCTCGCCACAACAATAACATCAACCCAGCCTGCGTAAGCATTGAGACTGACGTTTGACTACTAGGTAATTATTATTAATCGATATTCTGACCGATATATACGAAATTATTGTTTAGTGTTCGTAGATATTTTATCAAAGCTATATCGCTTGCCAATTGACTATATATACATCAGCATCACGTGATATTTATAGTTAGTCATCCACGAATTGAATCTTTCGAGTACATTCCATGGCCCAATTATTCTACATCGCTTCGAGATGAATCTCTCATCTTGGATGGCACTTGCCGTTCAGTTGTTCCCAATTATTGATCTTCCATTGACACTTTCACTCGATTTTTCATTCTTTCTTGATTATTCGTCATTGCTGTACCATTTTGCTATACCATATTGTATTCATCCGATACGTGGCATAATAAACCAACCAAAATCGTATCACCATATCGATTGCAAATGTGACAATGAAACCAAATTCTTTTCATCGTCGTTTCTTCTTCTTTCTATTGATTATACCGATCTTCGTGATCCCTTAGGATGAATTGTGCAACTTGTTTAAAATATTAGTCCAATTCGAAGGTTTATACGTTTCGCCACTCTTGGCTAACGTTGAATTCTTCATAGCCAATATCAAATCAAAAACCAAAAACAAATATAGACAGACGAAAACAGTAAGTGGTAGATGCTTTTCAAGGAGTTATACATGTTTCACATGTCAGATCAATTAGTATGTACCCACATCACGGGGGTAGAAAATAAAATGCTACTAATCAACTTGCTGATGATCTAATTTTTTTCAATTCAGACAATGTCTACAGTTGCATTAGAGGAAAGTAGTGCACGTGTACATGTAGTGCCTAGGAAGAGATAGTTTCATTAGTTCACTCTTGGGATATTCATATTTCGTGTTAGAAAATCAATGCTGAAGAGCTAATTACACGATTGAAAAAGAGAGTGAGAAAATTACATTGCATTATTTATTGTATCCTGAAATAAGCTTGAAACATATTCAATTTTAATTCATCTTCACTTGTTATAGAATACGACTTTTCATATCGAGTGATTATTCTTTCTTATATAGAACAGCTTCCAGTAACACGAGCCTCACAAATCAATAGGATACGCATAAATTTCTCATAGAAATTCGTAGCTGACTTTGATAGAAAAAGTAGTATAGAATATTTCGAGGGGCTATAATTAACTTAGGATCCTAAATTCGAGAGATGTAGTATAATTTGTGAAACCCATTTCAAGACAATTGAGAAGGAAAAAAAAACAGTTTCAGGCACTGTCTTCGTTTGAATCGTAAAATAAAAAATAAAAAATTGGAGCAAAAACAAAAGAGAGAACAGTAAAATCCGGATAATTAGTATATTGTAATAATTATTGTAGAAGCGTCATGATAATTTCTTTTTTTTTTTTTTTTTTTTGCAAAATAAGCTTCAACCTGTATAGGTCGTGTGCATAGAGTTCAACAACTCCTCAAAAAAAAAAAAAAGGAGGCAATTGGGAAACTGATAATGAAACTTGATGGACTGATTATAAAATAGGGAGAATAAGGAAAAAAAAAAAAGAATTTAAAAAAAAAAAGAAAAAACTTTATAACATGGGTGTATAATTTCAGTGAAGGAGACGGTGGCTGTATGGTGGCCGTTGCTGGGCACGTTGTTCAAGAACAGCCCTTTACAGTACCTGGCGTAGGCCTCGCCGCACACTACGCGTCGATATACAAATAGTGTGTTTCTCTGTCCGTCTGAGCCCGGGGTGCGCGTTCGCTGCCCGATAACTGCGACAACGATATGAATTTAAACAAAAAAAAAAAAAAAAAAACAGAAAAAAAAAAGAATATAAATAATATATCGTCATCATCGAATGGAAGATGAAAAATTACACGCGAAATACACGTACGACGAGAAAAAGAAAAAAGCGAAAAATAAAATTGATTAAAAAAAAAAAAAAAAAAAATCTAATTGACGTTACGTAGAGACATTTGGTGCGTGCGGACAGAAACCTACCCCTAAAAAAAACAAAAAAAAAAAGAAAAGAAAAAATATCTCAACTACCCCTCAGGCCCAGGGACCCTACGCGGCGATCGCAGCCCCCCACCACCGACTCCAGTGTTCAACTTGCGTCTCCGCTGCAACGCGCAACTCCCCCTATGGAAATTGGGAGCACACCGTCAGCGGAGATCATACCAGATAATACTAATTATTATTAATTAATTGATTAAATAAGTGAATACGTTTACGAGGGAAAAAAAAAAATAAAAATAAAAATAAAAATAAATAAAAATAATAATTGAAAAGAAAAGAGAAGAAAAATTTCAAAGAAAAGAAAACCAAAAAAACAAAAAAAGGCAAAAAAAAAATAAAAAATTCAACAAAAACAACAAAACAAAAACGAACAAAAAAAAAAAAAAATACAACCAAAAACAAAAAGAACAAAAATTAATTGAAAGGCGAAAGAAAGAAAGAAAGAAAGATGAAAAAAAAAAAAAAAAATTAATAATAATAAAATAAATAAAGACTATAAAACGCAAGATAGCGGGATAGCTTCTTGCGGCGGAGGAAAATTTTTTTAAACAAATCGTTTTTACGAGATTATAGACGTCTGTACGTCTTAAGCATCGCGTTATAAGTCGTATATAAATATATATATATATATATATATATATAATATATCTATATATCTATTTATGTATGTATATAATATGTAATAATATATATATACATACGTACATATTTATATAATATTAAGGTGTATGCAATGTAAAACGTTGCTACTTTATATAGGAAAGCTCGTGGTAGACGTGTTACGCTTTTCGCGGACGTTATCACACGCTCTCGTATCCCCTCTTCTCACCTCACCACCATCCCCATAAACCCACCCTTTCCTCTCCTCCCAAAAAAGAGAAATAAAAAAAAAAAAAAAACCAAACTAAAAGTTACGAAGAAAATCTATCATCGATCCGATCTCACAGTAACAGTATGTCGTAAAGAGAGGAAAAGCGTCACAGGTCTTCTAAATTTTGTCTAAGGTTGCGAGCATGTACAATAGTACACTATTATCCCATCCATCCTGATTCCCAATTCCAAAATTATTCCTATATCTCCGTGTGCAGTCGCGGTTAGATCCGTTATCGGTTTTGAATATCCGTAACTTTGCTGGTCGGTCTTTAATCTATTCGATCCTTTAGGTACCTGAACGAAAACAGTAAAACTTTATCAGTATTCGACTAATCATGCTGTGAATCAAAATGTTTCCCTGCGTTTTAATTTTGACGATGTTTTACAAGACAGAGGTCTCACGATATCCAAAAGACTCGTATATATATACTTTTTGTATGCTCGGTAAATTTGAAACACTTTTCAGCGGAATTTTTTTTTTCGATTAGGAAAAACCATCGATTTCCGAAAAACTCTTGTGTGAGTATCGACTGCGAATTGGTAACAATTCCACTGTGGAATTTCGTAATGAAATTCAGTTTCGATAATATAGATGGCGAAAGTGGTTTGTGAAACTTTTATCGATAAACTGTATTTCTGGTATAAAATTAATCGTTTTTGGCATCAGAAACATTGCAAAATGTCCTAAATTATTTGTACTTACTGATTTGTGATAGAATATGAGAAAGACAGGAAATGGTAAAATGATAACATAATTACTGCAGAGGGAAGTTTCGTTGCGGAGCTTTTTAAACAATCAATTTCTCCCAAATTTGACTTCGAGGAGAATTTTTCTGAAAGAATTATTCAGAAGTCCACTGACCGGAGGTTTTCGAAGCGAATGAGAAAAATGTCATCGCCATTGATATGTACGTAGATATGATTGTCGGAAATCATCGAATTGCGGCTTAAGTAAAGATTGTGGATATTCGAGCCTGAGATATAGTGCACAATAATTATTGACCCTTCCTGCCAATTCCATGTTCTAGCTAGCATCTACTATCTAACTATATTCTATTAACTATACTATTCTATACTGTCTATGTTACTTATCTATGTACAGTATGCTTTTTCCTTCCAGCGCAGGTGGTGACTGCCTCCTCCTCATCCTCTCCAAACCCTAATAAACTGGACCCACCCTTTATCCCCGCGAGATTCAAATCTCCGTAATATACTAATAAATTCAGCCCCATCCGATATCTAATCGGCACTTGGTCAAGAGATCCAAAATTTATCTCGCTGTTCCGGAATGTAGAAATCTATATACTGCATGGGTAATATATTTCCTATGTCAAGATGATATTTCTTTATCATATAAAAAACGGAATCAAAGAAAGAGAAGAGAAGAATAACAAAAACAGTTTTACGTAGTCAATGCTGCAAGCTCGATATGAAAAAATTGACAAAAACCTAAAATCTTTCTATCCAGTTGATTAGTGAATTAAATATTTCATTCTCGAGTCGACTGGCTGCAGTCCTGCTAAAAATATTCAATCAAGATCATTCCTGCGAACTTAAATTGATTTGGCTATAATACAATAATGGTAGACATGTTCTATTTCCGGCAAAATTAAAGAAACAAAAACCAAAGAAGATTTGAAAAAAAAAAGAGAATAGAAATAAAAAATAAGGCACGGTTCAATTTATCGAGCTTTTTTGACCGCGAGAATTCGGTACACAGTGTTTATAATTATTTATCGGCTGTGACTGCAATAATTATATAAAATCATTTATAATTCTTAGGAATGAATAATAATTGCTTTACGAAGCTTTATCGCAGCAGTTATCTAACGTTGCTAATTTATATACAATACCAATACCGTTAAAATTCTGATAGACGATCAATTAGAAAGAAAATTGATAAAATATTTGATATTAATAACCGAGTATAATTTTTGGTCAATCTTGATAAATATACATACATGCGTACGTTCGTTGAAATCGAGAAAAAATCAGGAAAAAAAACAAAAAAAAAACCGAAAATGGATAAAGTTTTTGTGAGAAATGACTATAGGAAATTCACACCAAGTGGCAAAAATAAGATCCAACTAGCTAGTCCCTTATCGAATCCTGTAACTCTATGATCCTTTTGAAATTCCCTTAAACCTAAACCACCTTTTTCCTCACCCTAATCCAACCCATCCCCTCCCACACACAGCCTCGAGCTACATTATTACAAGTCTGGCAAAAAGTGTCCCGAACAAACTCCTAGGTGTACGGTAGCAAGCCCTAGGTGTAACCTGCATCGTAGCCTTAGCTAGGCTAGACTAATAGGGGTTTGAATATAAATAAAATTAATAAATTATTATCATTATTATTACCTGTAGTTCATTTGAAACAAGAAACAGAGGAAAAACAAAAACGATCGCTCTAAAAGTTTTAGGTAACGTTGTTTAAACAGAGAGAGAGGGAGAGAAAGAGAGAGAGAGAGAGAGAGAAAGAGAGTAAGAGAGAGAGAGAGAGAGAGAGAGAGAGAGCAAGTGGAAAAATAAAAAAAGTAAAACAAAAAAGAAAAGAAAAAAAAATTGGGCTTTAAAAGTTATAGATAAAAAAAAAAAAAGTAAACATTTTTTCCCGACGAAGAGATAATATAAATGAATAATTAAATAAATGAATAAATAAATAACTAATTAAATGAATTAGGAGCCGCGATAGTGCTCAGCTAAGTCAGAGATACAGTAACTCGCACATATACATTCAATCGTGAAATGATCATGGAACAATGCCTTGGGTAGTTGGATATAGACTTTTTTATAACAATAGTATTATTACGTAACGATCTATATATTCCCGCGTTTGACTATACATATTATATTCGAAATCAGTAATAGTAAATGAACGTTCAATGCATCGGTATATGTAGTTGATTGAAATGATATGAGCATATATATATATATATATCATTACTTTATATCAAACATTTCATAATATGATAGTATACTATACGTATATAGGTATATACATATATACGCTTTCGTTTTGTCTCGATCGTTAATAGTTATCCGCTGATCCAATCAATAGCTCGGTAAATACATATGTATATGTATACATAATATATACATAATAATATTGTGCAAAGCCAAAAGTACAGTAGCACAATACGGTTTTCATTTTTTTCCTTTGTTTGTCAGTTTACTTTATTGTGATTTTTCTTATGAAACAAAAACTCCAAAATATAGGTACATAATATATGTTGAAGAAAAGGAATATATTTGTTATATACAAACATAGTTTTTTCGAAAGCGCATTTAAATTCAAATTTCACAATGTCCCTCGTATATTATATATATATAGTATATAGTAGGTACGTTTATAAAAATTGATCAGAATAATAACGATAAAAATATGATATACATATATAACGATAATGATATAACGATAATAATATTATTCATAATGATAATATAATGAAGTATAATCCGTCGTGCAAAGAGAGAAAAATAATAATTTTGTTCATTAAATCGCGACTACTGGCGGCAATCTTGTTCCATGATGAAAGCACACACGCATTATTTAAAAGCAGATCGACACACTACCGTTATGCACTCACCGTATAACTACTATACGCTAATCAAAGCCTGACATTGCATAAGATAGAATATCGAAATGTAATTTGATTAATTAAGCCTAGAAGTGAGTTTAATCCAAGGACATCCATCCTTTAAAAATAGCAAGATATGTAAAAAAAACAAAACAAAACAAAACAAAAACCAAACCAAACAAAAAGTAAAAAAATAATCTCTCTCCATGTATATATATATGTATATATATGGATATATATATATATGTATATATATACTTATATATGCAAAGTAAATGAGGAAGAAAAAAGTATACCATATATATATATATACTACTACTATACAATGACATATATAGAAAAACAATAAAACACTGAGGATTACGTTACACGCTTTCAATACAATACTTGAATCTCTCGCCTCGCTGACGTAGTGAGAAAAATGAAAAAAAAAAAAAAAACATTTAAAAAATAATAAATAAATAAATAAATAATACGACGCATCAAACTACCAGCCTAGCTAATTGAAGATTGAAAGAGAAAAAAACAACAGCAAAAAACAAAAAAAAAACAAACAAAAAACAAAGAATATTCTATAAAAAAATAAAAATTTACTACTACTACTATTATAATACTAAAGAAAGGAAGAAAATTTAAAAGAATAACAATTATGGTAAATCTATGAATAACTACTCTGCTAGACAGTGTAGGTACTATAGGGTACATTAAATAGGTAGGTAGCGATCAGTCAAGTCAGGCCACAATTTTTATCATCGTGTTGCATCAAAATTTCAAATAAACTGAAGAAACAAAATAATATAAAATAACCAAAAACAAAAAAAAAAAAACTTTGCGATGGGATTGCGAGGGAAAAAAAAAAAAAAACAGCTGCTGTATCTAAGAGTGCGAACGTACCCCCAGAGTAGTATAGTAGCAATATACATTTTATCTGTTATTTCGTCCGAATACGTAGTTACCAAAAAAAAAAAACGGCACTTTATTCGGAGCAATTGTTGATAAAATAAACTGTCAATCGAGATGTAAAAACGAAAGCAAAATCAAAATTAGGTACTGAAAATTGTCAAAATCTTCTATATCGTATCATGTGCAGCTGAATTCTGAACGTGTAGATCCGACTCTCGATGACTTTTTGTAAAAATAATACTTACCTTTCCGATTCGGTGAATATAGGAAATTTCAACGTTTCGATGATCGGAATGAATAAATTGTAAAACTAACAGTATCCCTGTATAGTGGATTTCAAATTGACATAACTATGTCATCATGTCGAGTTTCACTATTATCACGGTTATAGAAACAATGCAACTTATCTTGTGCATGTCGAAGGTATAATATTGATCAGTACTCAGCACAGCAACAACAGCAGCATCAGCAGCTATGTGAATTGAATTAACGTCATTATATGTATAGCTGACGTTTGGTATCGAGATTGACAGAGTTTGATTACAAAAGCCCGTTTGTATACAAATTCACATACAAACACAAACACAAACACAAACACACACATACTGAGAATACTTTCATGCCTGCCACCACTGATTTACCATTGGACTTCCATATTATATTCACCCACCCCTAGCGTATACCTAGAATTGTATAGCCTCTGCTTATACCTCCTTATCACATATCACGGGTTCTATTGTGTAGTTTCATACCGTATTTACGGCATGAGACGGTGGACAGTGTACTAAATGGAGAATATCGTCATTTTCTGTACTTCTTTTTTTTTTTTTCTTTTTCTTTTATCTATATATGATTCTCTTCAAACAGACTATTTCTATCGTGCTCGGAAAAGTTTCACAATCTTCTATTATATACGCCTATATAATTATATACCTGAGACGTTTCGTTACATACGTATTTAACTATCTATATGGACGCACGTGTGTGTTGATGATATTTTTTTTTTTTTTTTGACTTTCTTATACAATATATGATGCTGTGTGGGGTTGAAGTTCCGCTTATGGCCAATTTACCATTTTTCGTCAGACTTCTTATACATAGCTGATCTATTCGTTTCTGACTTTCATACGGCATGAATCCATCCGGTTATCCAATTGATCACGGTAATATACTCTGCAGAAAATATACGAGCAAAATTCATTGTTAACTGATTGTTAGAAAATGGAATTTTACAGTAATCAATGCTGATCAAACTGCTTTGCACCATCTGTAAACCTGCCTTCATTTATTATACTTGGATATGACCATGAATGGAAAAAAACTATGGGCAAAAACGGTACTACATCTACTCTGCATCACATTATTTGCAATTATCAATGTCTGATGTGTCGACTGTATGGAAATACCTGTAACATAACATACTACTTCTTCGTACCTAAAAGCGATTTAAATTTATCTCTGATCTGCGGGCGCTAAGAAATGGTAAAATTTAACAAATATTTGGATCTATGGCGAAACGGAGTTATGTAAATAGATCTGCTTTGAATCTATGAACAAGGAAGGAATCATCCTTACTACACATACGTTCACACCATCGGTATTTTCCCATATCGTTTGACTTATTAACGCTGGTACTTGGATCGAAATTTTTTACTGTCATTATATAGATAACCTGAAACAAATCTAAATTACCCAGTCGAATTGTATATCATATGAGTTCAAAATTGTAAAAAAAAAAAAAGAAAAAATGGTTAAGCTGTAAATTTGAATGATCAGGAAATTTATTAACCACCCTTAGATCGAAACAAAAATTTCGCAGTCAAAACTCCAGTTAGTACATTGCTGGGCACATAATTATACACGAAGGAAACGAAAGGGAAAGAGAAATAATTAGAAAGATTAATGAATGAAATTCTAGAACTTTATTTAATATATAATACATAAACGTCAGAATTCCTGAGAGAAAGAGAGTAAGAAAGAGATAGAACGAGAGAGTGAGAAAAAGCGAGAGAAAGATATAGAGGGCGATGTAAACGGATGATTATTAAGAGATAGACATCGATAGTAATCGAGCATGCATTCCGCAATATAAATATAGTTTTGCTACCAAGCAAACTGCTATTGTAATACAAAACAAAAAAAACAAAAAAATCTGTTACTAACTATACTAATACCAAAATACAACGTAAGGACCTGTATAAAGTAGGGTAATCGGGCTGGCGATAGAGATTGCGAGAAAATAGTGCAGATCTTGTCGGGCATCCCCTATTCTCGACGTTTGTTTAGTGAAAAAAAAAAAAGAAAAAAATGAAAACAAAAGCAGAAGAGAATAAAAAAAAGTGAAGCAACAATATATATTGGAAGAAAAACGTCATCCGGCAGGACTAAATTTCAAATAAATCCTAGTTGATTACATCATTTGGCAAAAATACCATCGTAGGTCTATATTATATGTGCAGGAAAAGATTATCAGATTAAGTATGAATGTTGAGAATTGAAAATTATGGGAAAATCAAATTTGAAATGAATTCTTGGTGGCCTGTTCGACGTTCATGTCGCGAAGATCAGGAAAACGTATTGAGAAACGAAGCACAAAACCGATTGAATATATAAGGATAACCATTACGAGTTATGTATGTATGTATGTAGATGGAATAAGGGATGCCTTGCGACATCCTAACGAGACACGAGGGGTGTATTATTATTACAACGCGTGCGACCGCTCGTGGATCGAGCTGACCGCTTTCAAGTGATATATTTAGATATTACGATCGACATTAACATTGAATTAATGTAATTATTAAAATTAATATTTGTTATTATTGAGGTTTTCAATAATTTAAGCCATATTGAACATATGAATATTGAATTATAAGTATTATATATATATAATTATATATATATGTATACAAACATGCATATACTATACATATGTATATGAATATAATGAATAATGATAATGATAAACGTAAATACCGCTCAGACTAAAAATCATTCATTACGAGAGTAATAAATATATCTGTATATATATACACACACATATATACATATATATATATACATATATAATAATAATAATTAAAAAAATGAAAAAAAAAAAAAAAACCATTAATGTTACTATGTATATGAATGACTTTGACTATGACTAAGCTACTATTAGTAGGCTTAAAAAAATTTGTATGAGGGCTGTACGTGGTGTGGCCTACTGCGCCTACGCCAGCCAATCAGAATCCGTTTCATTAAATAATTAATTAATCGATAACTTATTTATATAGTGTTGAGCACTGTTTTAAGTGCTTTTCATTTTTGGGCTGTGTGAAGCTTCAACTAAATAAAAAATAATTATTATAATATTGGCTTTTTGCGTAATCATTCTCAAAATTTCTCCGAGGTACGTCGTATTAAAGGTAATAGCTAAAAAGTTACAAATATATATATATAGAGAGACCGAGAGAGAGAGAGAGAGAATGAGAGAGAGAGAGAGAGAGAGAGAGAGAAACAAAAAATTAAAATTACATAAAAATTGAAATAAAAATGAAAATAAATAATAATAATAATAATAATAATAATATTAATAATAATTATTATAATGTTCGTAACTCGTTCAATATGTTATTGATTCAGCGTCTCCGTTTGTATGAATTTTAGAGACCTTCAAAATATTACATTATTCTTAACGGTACTAGCTCAGATAAACAAAAAGAAGAAAGAAGAAAAAAGAAGAAAGAAAAAAAACGAAAAAAAAGGAAAAAAAAAGTATGAAAATAATGACAAAAAACATCCTGCCGAGTTGCCCCGGGTTATGCTAAGAGCCACCTGGCCCACATATACATATATACACACACACTCGCACACAGACTACACCTGCGTACACGGAATAATATTATAATAGAAGAAAAAAAATAAAATAAAAAATATATACACGGTAATATTATATGATATAGATTATTACTGCTCTATTTTTTCGCTCAATAAAGCACTAAATATAAAAATGATAATTTTTTATAAGCAAAGGTGCTAAGGTATATATAAACAAAAGGAGAAAAAAAAAATACAAAAAAAAAAAAAAAACTGAAGAATCAGAAGAAGAAGAAAAAGATGAAGATGAAGAATAAGAAGAAGAAGAAAAATAAAAATAATTAATAAAAAAATATTGAATTTTTCGACCGGCAAGGAGCGCTTATTACGATAAAATGCCTTGCATTTTTTTATCGGTCTACGGATCATTAATACCCAGTATAGCAGTAACAAATATAATTATAACAATTATCGAGGGGGAAGAAAAAAGAAATCAATTCTTATATTGTTCACTATTTAATAATATTCTAAGCCACAATCAAGCCGAGGCATGGCATATGCATATTATATTGCTGTATCACGCCACCGCCGTATATATATATATATATATTCGCCATTCGAGGTAATAAACAAAATTTGCCAATCATACAATACGTATATCGATCTGTTACTGATTTTCGTGTAATTATTAATACTCCGAACGATCATGATATTAAATATATAATATACTCGTACGTATGTACGATATATACATACATATGCCTCTGTTTTTGCTCTTCGTAATTAATTCATTAATTCACTTATTCATTAAATTAACACATCGCATTATTTACATCGTAGGTATACCTAATATCCGGGCTGAGAATGATAAGCTTATAATATTTGATTCGATTCCATTCGATGCAGTTTTTACACTTCTAATTCACGGTGAGTTTCGCATTCAAACAATCATTAGTAATTATGTATATCTGCTGATTATAAAGAACGCCGTCAGATTGGTCAATATATGTATAATAATACAACTAAATAATCGCGTATATTGAATTGATCGTGCACGAACGTCCGCCTGTTAATAACTATATACGATATCTTTATATTATTAATTGTAATTGAAAAACAAAAAAAAAAAAAAAAAACCAAAGAAAATACGAAAGAAAATACTCAGCTATGGTGCAGCGCCGTTGATTTACATGAGAAAGTGGTATACAAATACATTAAATACGGCTGCTAATATGCGCGAAAACTTGAATTATACCGGGTGTCCCATCTCAAGTGTCGAGAATAGGAGGGCCTTAGTCGACGCTAAGCCACGCCCCGGCAGCCAATCAACAACTAGGAAATTTCCGGGACCCAAAACAAAACGAAAATAGAGAATACATTATATCTTAGCGCAGAAGAAAAAAGTGAACAACGACTCATCTGGTTATGATTCATTCCGAGGTATTTATTGATTTCGAGGCTCACAAGCGTCCGTTTACTAGCTCAGTTCAGATTGTTGGCCTTTCTTTTCAATACAAACATCGGAACCTGACCCAGTCGTTGTTGACAATTCATTCTCACACTCAGAAATCATATTCTCCATTAATGCAAGAATAGTTCTTGAAATTCTCCCAGTTGTTGATTAGTTGATGGGGCGTGGCTTATCATCGACTAAGGCCCTCCTATTCTCGACACTTGAGATGGGACACTCTGTATATACCTAATTAAAGCGTATAATTATACATATTGAGAAAAGAAAATGAAAAATATAAAATGTATTATTTGTAAGCCAGGTACCAAGGCACTCAGGGCAACAGTATATATCAATGAATTTATTTATATGATCTATAGGTTATTTGGTTGTATGCGGCGATATATTATTATATTATTAATTCGTGCGAACTATACAGATATATATTAAAATTGCGTATGTCTAACGTGGATGACAGATTGTTAGAGTAATATCAAGTTCATAATTATTGCTACTTATTCGCCCCGAGAAATAAACCTATACCTATGTATAACGCGCGTGCAGTATAATTATGTAAATGCGTATATTATATACGTAATAACCAATACAGTATGATTTAAGAGTCGTGAGAATATATACATATATATGTATAATACACATATATACCTGTATGCCATAATCAAAATTTACCAAGTATCTTTCACATATTGTTGATGATTATACATATATAATATATTAAAATTCCATCAGTTTCCCCCCCAAAATAATATTTATCATAATTTTCTTCTATTTCTATTATATTATTATCCACGAACATTGCTCAAGAGTGATAAATAAAATACATTATATTACATATATAATACACATCATACGTACGTACTGCACTTAACGAAGCTTCGTCACAATTGATTAATTATCATTGATCACGTAAATCCAAATCTCGTCAAATGCCGAGAAAATAATAATATGAAAAAAAAACAAAAAAAAAACGATAAATCAAAGTGTATGGAAAAATATATATACGAAGGAGGCTCTTATAAGGTATTGGTATAAAATTTCTTCAAAATATTATAAATATATAATATACATAATATTATATATATTCGTGACTGGTACGTATCGCGTCCCCTATAAATAGATTTCTTCGAATTTTTATACAAAACTTGATTCGTTGATTATTATCAAATTCGGCAAATTACTCGGATGTATAAAGGTGGATTTTTCTCCAGCGATTTAATAATTCAATTTAACTAATTATCGGCTGAAACGGATATTACGATATGCACCCAATAAAAAGTCCAGTGGAAACGTTTGCTAAACAAAAATCTTATACATACTTCATTATAAGTCTTATCATTATTATTATTATTATTATTATTATTATTATTATTATTATTATTATTATCATAGGGTGAATTAGTTAACGATGCAATGACCACCGCATTGCTTCCAGATGTTATTTCGCGGTCATCATGCTTTATATCTGAAAACATCTACAGTGTACAGAAGTTATGATTTCTTTTTTTTTCTCTAATTTATCGTTACAACTGCGGCTGAATATTTCCACTTATATAATTACATATGTATATTATGTTTAGTGCTGAACGAGTGGAGAACGATATAATTTACATATATATATTATAATAATATATATATATATATATATATATGATGTGACGAATTGAGACTCCGACTCGACAAACTTATACTGTATC
The DNA here is from genome assembly GCA_963989295.1 of Ametastegia equiseti. NCBI lineage: Eukaryota > Metazoa > Arthropoda > Insecta > Hymenoptera > Tenthredinidae > Ametastegia > Ametastegia equiseti. The sequence continues at coordinate 7,056,606 of OZ022394.1, read as the reverse complement.
GTGGAAACTATCGACATACATATACGCACATACAATTATAATAACACGTAATGCATATAAATATAATAATGAATACAATTCTAATAATATATAATAGTATATGTGTGAGAGAGAGAGAGAGCCCGTTTTACGATAATTATATAAGAATGGAAGGCTATATACATGTTATATAGCGTGTGATTGTGAGGCGAGAGCATGTGCTACTGCTGATAATACAGCATCAAGCATTTCCAATAATACCAACACCAATAATACTCCTAAACTAAACGTAAAGTAACTAAATGTTATTATTAAAATAATTACATACATATGAACATGCATACTTATCATTTAACTAAACACCATTACTACATAATTCGAAACATTATACTATTACCTATTATATTATGAATTAAATATCAGTTAAATTACATTACTACCTATTGATTAGCTATATACATATTAAGGGCAGTCATATAATAATCATATAGTCTATTTGTTGATGTTTCAGATATTTTATTAAATGTTGATATAATGTATGATGACATTCCTTGTTTGTGAGAAAAAAAAAACCAAAAAAAAAGTAAATAAATAAAAAAACAAAAAAATGAATTTCAGTAACATGAAATAAGAGGAGAATATAATACTTGCGATGACAGAAATAAAAAAAATAAATAAAAAATTAAATTAAATAAAATGACGTAAAATAATAAAACCCCGCACAGTTTCATAGCTGCTTCACCTTGTCTCAGCTATTATACATACATACAATATATATATACTTATACATACTATAGTATGAATACATACAACCAATGAATCAATCGCCATTCATATAATCAAATATAATTGAACCGTTTTTCCATATGTATATATATATATATAATATATGCGATGTCTCAGCACGATCGAATCGGCAATATCTGTTGAAAAGAAATTTTTGAAAGACATACAACAAAAGAAAACCATACAAAGAACAAAAATAATACCGGAAATTTATTAATATTTAATTGTACACGTCCGTAATCTTATATTATTATATATTACTACTATATTATACGCTTGTCAACAACTGTCAATGAAAGATATAATAATTATTCGTAATGCGATGAAAAAGAAGAAAGAATAAAGGTCACGGTTATATATGGTCAATGATCTTATACATCAATTTATAGTCTGCGTTTTGTATATGAAAATTTGTAATTTGTTAACTCCTTCGAAGTTATACTATACGGGATTAACGTTTTTGCAAATGTTACAAATTTTGTAGTAGTCGCATAAGGCATTATTATTATCCGTATATATATATATATATCAGTAACAATACTCCGATTTGAACTCAAATGCAGATAAATAATATCTTAATCATCAATTATTGCAATACACACAATTACATTATACATACCTACATACATACACACATACATACATACACACAATATGTATAATTGTAATCGGGATATTGTCACGTGCGCTTCAAAATATACGTTATTCTTCATTGGACATTCAAGATTCCATATTATTCAAATCTGCGGTCATGATTTTCGCTAGTATCGACAAAATGCTGCCGATGGATAATTCATTAAAAAACGAATGAACAAACCATAATTGATATGCTCGTTAATGGTTTTGTCTCAATGTTATACGAACTCATAGATAAACGGAATTCGACAAGATTCAAAAATGCAGCCGCAATATTGTCAGTATTTTTTTATGTATACACTGAAATGTTAAGTATTTAGCAAGGCTATTATTATTATTATTATTACTATTATTATTATCATTGTTATCATTATCATTATTATTATTATTAAATATACATATAATGCAAGAGTCATTTTTATATACTTTCGCGGAAAGACAAGATTTTGAATTAGGCATACTTACGGTATTGAAGGATGAATATATATTGATTTCATATCGGACATATCAGATCCTTCACGATGTTAAGACAATACAAGTATGTGTTATTTCTGAAAAGAGTAATTTCAGCAATATATGTTACGGATATACTTCGTTTAACAAGATGAATGTGTTGCTTGTCAAAAACGAGAGAAAAAAAAATGAATTAATAATAATAATAAAAGAACAACAACACGAGAGAGAAAAAAAAAAAAAAAAAAAAAACAATACAAGAAGAAGAAGAAGAAGAAAACGAAATTGGGCCTTCGAATATAATCTTCATTCCTTGTGAAACTAATAATTGTGAAGTGTACGTATAATGGCTAAAGATCCATTTCATAATATATATGCGAATATAAATATATATTTACTATATATATATATATATATACATTATATATGTATGTATATATTATGAAGGCGAGATAAAAATGCAGAATATTAAATAATCACGAATGGAAGTTGACATAATATACGCGTCATAATTTCAAAATTGTTCTTCTGCAATTGTAAAGCTAAATTGCTGAAACAGTGATTCATCGTTTGTAACGTTTTATAAATAAATTGGCATATCAATTTGAAATCAAGACTTCACTTGAAAAAAAAAAAAAAAAAAATTCTCATTCTCATCAATTATGCTCTGCTGGTTTGGAGCTGTAGTCATATCGTTAGTGTATAAGTCTGTATGTGACGATGTTAATTATTGTAATATAAAATTAATAAGTAGGAGCATATCAAACTGTTTGTCTGGTATTACTGGGCATGCTTTAATAGATTTTTTTATAACAAAATTTGTTTCACAATCTTTCTTAAATTCCAGACTCAATTGTTCGAAATGAACTAAGTATTTGTTAGAGCAATTGCACCTTAAAACAAACAAAACAACAACAACAACAACAACAATCCAAAAAAAAAAAAAAAAAACCAAGAAAAAAAGAACAAAAAAAAACAAAACAATATAAAAAAAAAATAAAATAAAAAATATAACAATTATTATCCTCATTTTTCACCTCTGCGGAGTGTTTTGGGCCCTTCCGTCCAATACGCCATGTACCTCTGTCATAATTTATTTAATTTTGCAAACCTACCTAAAATAAAATTGTTAATCCTGAAACTGTAAGTGTGAATGTATATATTACAAACAACACATCATTCCTTTGTTAACTGGTAAGACCTGTGAGGCAATTCTGGTGAGGCAACTGATAAACCCTATTTCGACTCTATACATATATACATAAAATACGATTTCAACATAGATCGATTTATGTATATACATACCTGTATAACAACATACATATATATATGGGAACAAGAGTTGATTTCCAAATTATTTTGTCGATTATTTGTCACCGAATTTAGGCAGACGCAATCAATAATAAGCACAAGCGAACGTTATGAAAATTGGATTATATATATATGTGGCCATTGAATAATTAATATAAGCCATTTACTTCGCGTATATATCGCTATATTCTGACGATAAATACAACACACACATATACCTATATGAATGGGTCAGAAGAAGGGAGAGAAAAAAAAAACAAAAAAAAAAAAAAGAACAAAAAAAAAAAAAAAAAAAAAACTTAAGGAAAGAAATAATAAATGAATAAATAAATAAATGAAAACAGGAAAAGTTAATTGAGCTTACAATTTTATGAACCATATAAATATACTCTGAACTTCGAGCATTGAAATACAGTGCCTAATTTCATTAAGGATGTCAAGTTTATTTTATATATATATACCACTCGACAGTGCTTCTTATCCTTTTATCTTATATTATACACCTAGTTCTATTCCACTTTTGCCGTAGCTGAAATTCAGATAAAGATTATGAAAAGGCAGTCTTTTACTAAAAAAAAATTTCACCGATTTTTCCGTATCGAATCGATGCTATACTTACGTTATACCGCACGGCTATGCTATTGCTTGTGTCGATCAAATTCGAGATACTATAAGATTTTGGAAAATTGTTTATTTTTTTTTACGATTTTTAACGTACCGAATTCAAGTTATGGTAAAAGATTCTCAGTCACGCTATAATCACTCATAATTCATCACTGCAGGCATTACAGAACCCAGTTTTTTTTTTTTTGTCTTTTTTGTTGCTGTTTTTGCGGTTATTTGTTATTTATTTTTTGTTCTTCTTTCTAAACCGTACACAGTTGATTCATCACATTACCATATTGTCGACTGGAATGGTAATGTGACCGAATATCAATAATTACGCTGGGGACGCGTGTACCGCGGTGACGTGGCATAATTAATACCGTGAAAGCTGGCAAAGTTTTATAATAATTATTCTTCATGGTGGGGTTAACACTCGGCGTAATATATAGTACATATATGGGGATCAAGTTCTTAAGCAATCCAGTCGATTCAAATTGTTGATCAGGTGGCTAACGTTTCGGCAGTCATGTACTGTATACATGTCATGTATATCACTCAGTGCACAGAAATTTTCATGGATACAAGGAATTTGTCAACAGAAAAACATGAGATTTAGGAAAAATTCATGAGAATTGGCACTTCGCAAATCCATGATTGTTTCGACTGGTCTTGACTATAACAATAAGTTCTCATGAGTTTTTTCTAAATCGCATGCGTGACCACTTTTTTCTGTTGACAAATTCCTTACGCATTCATGTAAATTTCTGTGTAGTGAATGATGGCAGTGCATGACTGCGAAAACGTCAGTTATCTGATAGAAAATTTGACACGACCGCAGGATTGCTTGAGACGTTCCCTATATTTATAATAATTAGTTGAAACCTCTCGTCGCTGAAATAAATAAATTTGAATTATGAGCGTAGGTTGACGTGAGCCGTATCACCGATATCAAAAGAATAGCTAGCCGCTTTGTGAATGAGAAAATTTATATTGTTTTTCATGAATATAGTGAATTACGATGTTCATAAAATCTTCAGATATGCATAATATGATTATAGATCAAAATCGCTAGCAAAATGCCTAATGACATGTCTGCAGAAGGTAAGTGACAGTACGTTTATTCATAATTGGTCCAGTAACCGCAGTGTTGTGAAAATTGTAACTTATTTAATTCGATCACTCACCGCGTTATAAGATTAGGTCAATTACATATTTCAATCGCAATAGATCTTCGATCGAGCTGCGTAAATATGAAAATAATTACTGACTCGTGAGCCTATTTCAGAATAAATCTTACCGTAGATAACTAACTAATTGTCGAAAGTTTTATTACGAGTTCTAGAGATGCATAATGTTTTTTGTAATTAATCATTCATAGAATACTGCAAAAAGGTGAAGGATTCGATCTTCACGTGACCATTTCTAAACCAAAGAAGATTAAAAAATTTAAAAAATGCGTTGTGATACTTGAAATACATATACGTTTCTGGATATCCGGAAGAACAATGCATAGAATGAAAAAATTTGGATTCGCTAAAAATCCTGATACTGGTTAGTATGGAAGTGTCCTAGCGATTATGCTACGGTGATTTTCAGAAATCTAATAGTAGGCGCCATGATTCGTGAGATCAAAAGTAGGTAGGGTAAAAAATAATAAAATTTGTTGCTGAATTGTCATAGAGTTTTTCTTCATTCCAATTTCCTCTCCCCCTTATATGCGTTGTGTCATTTTCAAATACTCACCTTATCCCCTGAGATCTAAGTGTCCAATCATTTCGAAGATCAAATATTCATTGAACATTGTATGCTTTCGTAAATCTGTCATTCGAGACATTCGGAACGCCAATTTCCACTAGATCCCAAAATGTTATTTGGTTAATAATAACATGGTACACACATGGTGTATCGACGGACAAATAGGCAAGGAAAAGTCCGAAGGATGCAGAATTTTGATCCTTTGCTTTCGTTCATTCGCCTTATTACTGACAACCCGCAGATCCGTTTCGTAACAGTCACCTTCACCATCGGTATAGTAATTTTTACCCATTTTCCATCATTTTTAAACCGTCAAAAGGAGGAGGTAGGGCTGGTTGATTGTTTTATTGCTGGTTTTCACAAAAACAGGAGAGAGTTAGTCTTCCTGATTTTTAGGTTGAGACAAAAGTCTGAAAAACCCTTCATCTGCAGTTTAAATACGAACGTGCTCGCTCTAGTTATGCTGGTAAAAGAAGTGGTTCAGAATTGGAATTTCCATTGTGAAACTGTTCCACGTTTTCCGATTCTGTGAACATCGCAATTTCCAAAAACCAATTCATGCTGCAGCCAGACGATACCTACATTTTGTTAAACTGTCGAAACAGTCCACCGAATTGCTGTTTTTGAAATGTATCATTTTCGGATGTACAGAAATCACATTTCGAATGGAAAATTTTTCCCTCTATTCTTCGTAAATCGTCATTGTGTGGAACGGTGATGATGAAAATGCGAGAATTTTTCGACGAAATTGATCCAATTCTATTGCATTGATGATTGGAAGAAAAATGACAGGAACAAATAAACTAAAATGCCATGGATAATGTGACAGTTTTACTCTTTTACAACAAAAAATACAATCTTTATTGCAAATCTAATGTGTCTTGTGATTTATTCAGTATATTATTGCATTGCTATAGTAGCAATTCAGCGGCAGCCTTTCACGTACTCAATTTCTATAATTATGACCAACAGCGAGCTACGAGATGACTTCAAATTTCAATCCAATTTCCTAATTCCCATGATTTTTTTAGCTTCCGTGTATTTATTGCACGCTCATTGCAGTAATTTTTCTTTGTTGAAAATGATGCGAAGAGAAATGGAACTTCTCGACATCGTAAGTATTCATCATTTCCGCGCAACGTTCGACAATTGTTCTCGTATTCTGGTAAGACCATCCAGAAGTGTATTCAAAGTTTCTGGAGGTAGATCCAAAACGAACTTCTTAGTCCTCGTTTCACTTTCTTCACTTGACTCTGGTTCCTCGATCTGAAATTTGTTGTAATACAATTATGAATATAATAATATATGTAATAATAAAAATAATCCACATAGGTAAATTGTACAGCGAGCAAGATTTACACGAATGGTCAAGAACATTTTATCCGATATCTATAATATGAAAATCGTACTGAAGAATATCGTGATTTAGATGCCATAATCAACACTGTGACTGGAGAATATGCTTCGCACTTGGTTCACACAGTCTATTTTGAATTTATTCCCGCTGAATCAAGCTTCAGGTTGCCATCTACCGAAGAGACATAGAACCAGGGTTTCCTCATCATGGCCGTGACATTGATATTCAAAGCTAGCAGCGATGACCGTTCGTTAATTGTCCTCTAATTTTTCAAACTGATTTTCAAAATGATTTCAAACACCAGTTGGAATCTTCTTCCGGCTAAAGTCCACCACGTGACAAATTTTACGTATATATCGATGCGAATGAAACGCAATATTTGATGGAATTCAATGAAAAATGTACTCACAGTCAATTGCAGTAAGCATGTAGCTGACTTTTCATTCAACGACGTAGAATTCAGATTTTCATCGATAACGCACGATGATTCGATCAGTTTCGCTGGCGTTATGCAACTCATTTTGCCAACCAACGTTTAGATTCTTTTTTTTCAATAATTATAACGTGATTTCTGATCTCGGGTGTTGTTGTCTGTCATCGACTGTCAGCTTCTAGCACTATGGAGGAAATTCCCCTTCTTCTCGCTTCACAGCTGATATTTCCAAAGGTGTACTATGCGATATTGGAACCCTGAGCCAGTTCAGCCTAGCTACGCAATCACAAAAAAACATTATTAGTATTTTTTTTTATGGTAAAAGTTTGAAGAATAATTCGACCAGATGATTAGAAATTAATTACATTCGAGGCAGATAGAAATTTGAAGAGGAATGTGATCACAAAAATATTCATTGCGTATATGGAAGATTTACATTATGTATAGAGGTTCTGCGAATGCAATAAATCGCAAACATGAAAATCCATAGCTCAATGTATGCGCGTTTAGCGATATTTCATGTACGAAGTAAATTACGAAAACAAATCGAACGGATACTTATTTCGCAGAAACCTTTCGTAATGTAATATTTCGAAACCATGAGATTGCCGCGATGGCCAGCTCAGTGATAAAAAATCACAATTTATGTGAAATTCCGCGATATTCGTTACAATTTATTTTGATTGCTTTAGCTCCCATGTTATATTTTATTTGACGTAAAATATAATTATCGATAAACCGATTTTTGGTCACGAACATATTCGATAATTATCAATCGCTGGAGCAGACTGAGCCAGAATTTGTAATATTACAGCATTATTTCATCCCACAAATATAAACTGACAAGCATTACCTACACACTGAAGTATTAAAACCGCGCTCGAGTGCCGTTAACCGATACTTCATCACAAATTACGTTATTGAAATGCAAATGCAAAAATCGCGCGGAAACTTGCTTGAAATTATCATTTCATATATGTACTACATACATATACAAGATACAAGAACGAATAGCAAGAACTTGAAAATGAAATTATGATGTAACGGTAAGTTAGTGGAACCGTACATGCAAATCTATATACGTATAACATACATATTGTAATTATACATCTATGTACATACGTCATATATTTATACATTAAATTATGAATAATCGATCGGCGCACAAATGCGGAATTAGTTGATTCAGGCCCGTATCAAAAAATTGTACTACGTTTGGCTAACAGCGACTACATTATCGATCACAAAGCCATGCGTTTTATATTTAAAGCTAACATCATCGGTAAAACAGATTGCAGAACAATTTCTAACTGTGTCGGCTATCGTAGCGAGGCTTGGTACTTTGCCGACTTCTGGAATCTGGCGACCAGGCTATGATGCCCTTAAATTTACCGATGCCCGCTTGGAAGGTTACTTCAATTTTTATACCCAAGTACATGAGGCAGGTGCGCTCTTGCGATTCAATGATTGTTACGTAACCTGGAGCTCTGTGCCAGATCGAGGTAGGTAGGTATGACTTTTATTTGGAGATCAGGTTTTTTTTATATTGATTATGAATTACAAATTATCAGCTTTATCAACTTGATCGTATGAGTGGAGTTTTTATAAGGAGCAAGTCGAGCCAATCAATGTGTGGCGATCGATTCATAACGAGCATGAACACAATCGATGGAGATCGAAGATATGAGTTTGTCGACCCGAATAAAAAACGCGTTCTCTAAACCAGAGAGGAAGGCGAATCTTTTGACTTTTGAAAAATATATCAGGCCAATCTTTCTTCCGGAGGGTTAGCAGCTGCTACTCAAAACCCTGAGGTTGAATGTGACGATAATTTTGAGCTATGAAAGGAATCGGTGAATTGATTTTTTCAGAAATTTGGGGCTAAAGTCAGCTGAGAATGATTTGAAAAAATTTATTCCTCTGTTTCGCTTCAATTCCTGGGTCAATCACCGAATGAATAATAAAAAATGTGTCCATGTGTTACAATTGGCTAACTATAAATCGCACTGAATAATGGGTTAATCCCAGATCTGCTATACCTAGTCAGCGTCAGTAAAATTAAGCTAGGAGCGGATCGAACAACAAGTCTTGTTCCAAAACGCTGACACCTGCATCGTATGTGTGTGATAATCTGTCATTTACTGACGCACGCAGAGCTCAGTATGATAATTTTGAATTTTTATATCGCTTTGTATACCCTCGCGGTATTGCTTTTTGGACCCGGGGTCTTTAGCGCGGAATATTTTCTGTATAATTGGCATGATTTGTGTGTACGTCAATCATCGGGATCGCTTGAGGCGTATTTCGATTTCAAGAACCGTATCACTCTCATGAAGCACGAAAAATATTGATATAGAATTCGGCGAACGTAAATAACCTTGAATCGGTTTGCTCTGGATAGAACCAGATAGAGCATTGATCACTCGAAGATGAAATATATCCAGTCGTTTCTCAAATCACAATTGACTAATGAGTCTGGACTTGTTTTTGCCGAAAATTCATATAGACCTAATGCTTTCTAATGATATGGGTAAATTTTTTTCATGATGGGTAAAAGTTGGTTGTTAATAAATTAGCCAAATATTTATACCGTACACGTGAGTTGTAAATACAACTCGAATAGGTCGAGCCATGAGTTTAACAAAGTGTTTGAACTTTCATAATGTTAATTAATAAGGGAGAGGGATTTATGTTCAAAGGCGTGCAAAAATAAGTTTCATTTGCTCATAAGCAGATGTATATATTATTATTCGCACTTAGCCATTTCCATTGGTTATTTACTTTGCAATGACGTCAAGCGTTTACCGATTCAGACATTTCTCCAAAAAATTATGATATTCCAAAGTACGTAGGTATACCCAGACATTACGCGAGTTTTTCAGCCAACGTATGATACGAATAGGTACATACATAGGTATGTATCGTGCCAGTGACCTGTGTAGACGGAGCAACCCGTCTCTTCACTAATCACAAATAATTAATGTCCTCTCTTGATTTATTCATGAGCCTAGGCCGAGAGTCGGACGTTGTCCTTACTCGAGAAAATCGATTCTCAGAACCCTGAGTTGAAGGAGTATATATTTACGCCACCACTAATAACACCCTTTCTATATATCCCAGACATGAAACCATTTAATTACTTTCCATCCAAAGTGCCAAAGGTGCACATGTGGGTGTCACTAGATTTGAATAAAACATGACAAATTTACCAGCTTGACATTTTCATTAGAATTTTTCACAAAGATTTTCGAATCCGTGTGAACGATCGAAACCATTCCTATAATTTCCTTATATTGCAGATGATACTAACTTGGCAAAAGTACACTGTGGAGTAATAATAGAAGAGGAACATTGCAAGTCGCTTATCATACAAGCTGCATATTCTTTATAGTCGCCAATTCAGCACATAATTAGTCAGCTTGATTTAAACTCTAATTTGTATAGTCATGAACTTGTCAGTAATTTCAGGTTTCGGATTAAAAAACCAAACAAAAATATAGTCCACTATCGATAAGTTGAAATTGAATAGAAAGAGTCCGGTGAATGAATTTGCAAAAAGTTTATCACATCTGTAAAGAGAAAAAAGGCAAAAAAAAAAAATGTTGTGATGAATATTCCTTTCTTTCGCAATTGCGTACCTCTCTCTCATGAATAAATACCCATGACGTCCGTCCTCGATGATTCCTCTCCGCGGATGAATATAGAGACAGTGGAAACTTTCTTAGTAGCTCAAAGCACGGATATACAGAGACGATTAATGGTGGTATGTGTGTGGAATTAACACGACCGGTAAATCTAGTCAGTATGCAAAACCTTAGATATTTACGTAGGCCTGAACAAACTGTACGATCGAGGAAAGAGTAAGTAGATTTTGGACGGAGTTCGCACCATTCGCGAGCTATATAAGCGACTGGGATCTTCGATCCAGCATCAGTTCTTCTACTGCAGCTTCAGCATCATCTAATCAAGATATCATGAAGGTAACGTCTGACAGCAAAAGTCTTCTCACTTCACTCGAAACTCACTCGAAGTTCATCATCCTTCGATACTTCGCAGACAAGAAATTGTTACATACCATTCAATGACTCGTATATAGATTTGTGTCGGTGTTACAATTAATTTTTTTTTTTTTCCTCCAAACTTCAGGTCGCCGTAATTGTCCTCGCCTTCGTGGCCTGCGTCTCCGCCGGTGGTTCTTACACCACGAAGTACGACAACATCGACTTGGATCAGATCCTGAGAAGTGATCGTCTCCTAACCAACTACGTAAACTGTCTTCTGGAGAAGGGAAACTGCACCCCTGACGGCAAGGAACTCAAAAGTAACTAGCCGATTTAAATCACTGATTAAATATTTTCCACGGTTAGATTACTTATTAATTTAATTTACTTTTCTGTTCAAAGAATCACTGCCCGACGCTCTGGTCAATGACTGCAAGAACTGCAGTGACAAGCAGAGGAATGGTAGCGAAAAAGTCATCCGTTTCCTGGTTAACGAGGTATGAACATACAATAATGGCACGTTTTTCAAAAGTTTTTTGATAATGGTCTAGTAATTTCTATTCTCAAAATACGATTTTGGTATTTACTTATTTATTTTTTTATCTTTTCCAGCGTCCCCAAGTTTGGTCCCAACTCGCCAAGAAGTACGATCCCTCTGGTCAGTACAAGGTCAAGTTCCAGAACGTCGCTCACGGCCATGGAATCCGTATCTAAACGACGCGAAGTTAGTTTTCTGTTGAGTAGTTATTGTCTTTAATATGTTTTGTTCATGTTTTTTAATCAATAAATGATTGTTAGAATGAACCTGCTCTACGATCACTTGAATGTCCAGGATACTTGCCCTTTCGTAGAATAAAAATAATTTATAAGTATAATAAATCTATGCTCGTATATACAAGTTTCCACAAGGAAGATAATGGGATGGAAAACGAAGCTTAACTCTGATCTCAAGATTTGACGGTGTTATTTTTCACGAGAGGTTAATGATTTCCGAAAACGGTGGAGTAATTCTGACCTAGTTAGCTGATATTACGAAGCTTTTGAATCGAAAATAACACGAGCAAAGAGCAATAAGCCTCACTCAGGATGCCACGTCACGGCATCCCTTCTGAGCTGAACCGTCAAACTGAAAGACCCGATTTTATAATTCAAGAGAATCCAGGAAAGCCCTACTCGATCACGCGGGTATAAACCCAATTATATTGTACCTTTTCTCGTTTATTCCAGCTGATCTATACTATATTTATTCACGACTGAAACGTCGTGCGCCTATCCCATTTTCTGCATTTTTTAACGATCCAACTTTTGGCTTCTAGCTATTTAAGTTTCCGTTACTTTCGTGGCTATTCATAATGTAATTGACGAGGTAAAGTGAAACGGTCCGCTCTAACGCGCTTCGCGTTTTCGTTCAATCGATCAAAGATACAAAGATAGAGAGAGAGAGAGAAAGGGAAAAAGCCAGTGAGAGAATAATTTGAATCCAATTTCGAATGTACAGGTTCTTCGGAGTCGATGAGATTGAATTGGTAGATGGTAATTGCGTTTTGTGAGCAGGAGTATAAAATACGAGCTAAAAGGACGATAAGAGAAGAGAAGAGGAAAGAAAAGGATGAGGCTCGTGTTAGTGAACGACAATTATTATGAAAATTCTCGAAATTTTAATAACGGTTTAATTATGCAGGATCACAGCCGGGTGATGTTTTCGGCTATAGCGATATCGTAAGGGTGAAGGCGAGAATTGGTTGGCAGCAATTTCAAGCATCCTAGATCTACGTGTAGCGGTCATCCAAGCCATCCCCAACGTCGGATTGGATAACTGCCAAATACTGACCGAGAGACTAGCCGCTAGTCTATCTCTTTGCCGTATGGGGGGGGATCAGCCGCGAAGCCACGAGTCCGTAAAGCCGCAACGAGTCCCTGTCCTCTGCATGTGCAAAGACAACTTTTACCAAATCCTCGAAAACCCACAACGCTCTTTAAAGATAGAGTCATAAACGGGAACAAAATAATATCCTTCCTCTGGTTTTTCTCTCATCCCTTAAAGCCTTTTCCAGTGTATAAACTTTACCTTATAAATCAAAAGCACAATATATACCGGACTGCAGAGCCACACATGTTCGAATGGACAGTCAAGCACGGCTATATAACGACCTGGTGTTAAAGCGTGACGTTCGTTCCGAATCATTCATCATTCGGGATAAATACTCGTGGGTGAATTTTTTATTTTATTTATTTTCATTTTAAAATTTTTTTCCCCAGGCATAAGAACCCCTGTCGTAAAATTCATCCCGGGCAGACTCCCCCTTTAACCCTTTGAAATATTCCAGTCGTTCGTCAATATCATTTACTCGGGTTATAAGTATAAATCGTATCGATTTCTTTCTTTGACGACCGCAGCGCGGCACTATAAGGCCATCTGACTTTGGCACCGTATACCGTATAGCCATTTCCTTTTGCTAGGATTTCCGATTACATCGAAATAGGGATCAATTGAGATGCTTTACTCGATTGACATTTACTTTTTATGCGGGTGAAATTTCACTGATATTATGTCCGATGTTAGATTATATCCGTGGAATTGTAACTTAGCCCATTTATATATGTACCTATACCTACCTACCGGAATTTATAGAAAATGATTATTTTGCATCTTTCCGTTCTCGAATTTCTATCCGCAGTGTTGATATTGATAAACCTATAATATTCTCCGTATTGATACGGAAGGGCTTAGTCGACGGATATTTATCGGTGAATAGAGTCGCGATTAAGAGAACAGGTTCAGCCAACCGAACGAAAATACCGGAGCTCTAGTCGTCCTTAACAAAACGGGTACAGAATCGATCCGATATTGACGATCCTATAACATTTTAACAGTATAACGATTCAATATCGGTTCGCATTGTCTGATGTCCGACATTGGTTTTAAATTGGAAACCGATCCCACGACTGACGATCAACTCCCGATATTTTCAGTAAAACAATGTCAAACTTTCCGAGTATCGAACCAGAATATAGGGGAGTGCCGGGCAAAGTGTGTGTAATGTTCTGAGTTGAGTTTTCAGTCATTGAATCGTTCAATTTTCACCGAAAAACGAAAATCTGACTGAAGATTAGCATCTACCGCAAAGATGAAAGATTGCGGGCAAAGTGGGCCCCACCGGGCAAAGTGGGCCTCCCCCGAAAAAATTTCCACTTTTTTTCAAAACTAACAAACATCACAAATTCATTCATTTAATTGCATCGGTAGACTTTCAATGTCAATTCAGCTTTATTTACTAGAATTAGAGGAAAAGGCGGGCAAATTGGGCCCTCTTCAGATTTGATTAAACATTTTTTGTTGAGGTTTCGTTTTCGCCGATGCACAAGTGAATGAATGAGTTTATAATTTTTCTTCATTTCGAAAAAGTCCAATGAAATCTGAGGGAGGGGGGGGGGGGGGGGGGGGGGGGCACTTTGCTCGCCATTCTCTCTAGTCCCAGTCGATATCGTTGTTAGGATGTGAAAACTCTCCTGATGCAAGTATAAATTAGTAAATCTGTAAAATTTATTAATTCTGAAAATGTACGAAAAATTTTGAAGGGGGCCCACTTTTCCCGGTAATGCCCACTTTGCCCGGCCCTCCCCTACTGACTACGAGTTTTTCTACGAGAGCTTTGTCACTGCAATATGTTATAGTGCGAAAGTAGAAAAAATTTTGTGATGGAATTAGTTGGATGATTTGAAAAATTGCTACCAAGTATATGTATGTATAGGCTATCTGACGGTGAAGTAAGTTAATTGGTTAGCTAGTTCGGGATAATGTGACTAAAACGAGAGTTTTCTCCTGCAGTCCCCAGCAGACAGATTATCTCCGAAGATACAAATGTGTAACGTACGTGAGTGAATCCTTGTGTGGGATACGGGGGCTACTCATATACTCGAAGCTATCGGTCGTCGTATCCGAAGATCCACTTAAAAGCACATAGCTTTGGCCCAGTGAAGCACTCAGCCCGTATCCTCCGCGTAACTTCCTGTCCTACTCGCCCCTTCGCACGGGCTAGTAGTAATTCATTGTCCTGCCTGGTCCTGCCACCGCAAGAAGGATTTACTACGGCCGAGCAGCGATGCATTTGTTCTTCCCGCCTTTAGAGACCGGCTGAGCTTTTCGGACGACTTTTTTATCTTCTATTCGTTTTCGGGTTTCATTCTGAGAAAACATCGGCTTTCGTAATTTTTTTTTTTTTTTTTCTTTTTCACTTCAAGATTGAGTAGTATAAGTAGCTGCGTAATAAAGTCGCGTGACCTACGAGGTCAATCCTGTAATAAAATATCGCAATTTTAGGTAAAGAATTGAATTTATGTTTTGGCCTTTGAACCGCGTTTTTTTTTTAGACTGATTCTAAGTTATTTTGGAATCCTTTTCCAAGACAGTTGAAGATCTCAATACCAATCGACCGATTTTGATTCTAAATTTGGCACGGACAGTTCCAATAGAGATAGGTCAAGAGAGTATTTCCTGGAAACGGATGATCTTGGAGATATCCACCCCTGCAGACGACCCGATCCTTAAGTAAATTTGAAGCTTTGCCAAAAATCCGACTTACAAAATTCTTCGTGGATTTTATTTTCTCGTAAATTGCTCACGAGTTGCCGTTATAGGAGTGGAATAACGTTCTGTTTTTACAGTTGACATTTTTCTACCCATTTTTAAAGCGGGATGAAATCATCGATTGAAAATTTATTGATTCGCTCACTTCGAGAGACAACCGCACATCCATCAATTAATCCGATTAGTAATTATTTGCTTATCCTATGATATTGTTGACTATACCGGATATCGATTTGAAATATTCTAACCGATCTGAGGCTCAAAATTTCGTCTTGCGTGATACAATTGTATTTTATTAAGTAGAAACGACGAGCGTTGAGAAAAAAATTTATAAAAAAAAGTTCAAACATCTTTCTTTACCAGAGAGGAAAAAGAGTTCAAGAATTCTCAAATTTCCAACAAATTTAACGTTTTGCGATTTTCATTAAGCAGAAATCATGTAATACCATTTTTAAGTAAAAATCAAAAGTTTGTGAAGCTGCAGTTCGAAGTCCCTTTAATATTGTATGGCTGTTATTTTAATTAGGTAGGAATTCCTGCAGGAGGGATAAACGTTTTGATGAATAAACAAGGGAATGTAAAATCGTGTCTTTCGTCGCAGGCGAGTCAGTCGAGACTCGAGACCGCGAATGAGTTATTAGAGAAGTTTGGGTCGGCACCAGCGCACACGTACATAAAGCGAGCTCCCAAAACATGCATAAATTATGTCTAACGTTTCGCCGGGATATATATGACCGTACGGCGATTAATTCTAATTTGCTCTGTACACGTGCCGATTAAAATACCGCCAACATGCACGCTGCGGCGGTTTTTCGCTTGACGGTTACCAACCTGACACGATGATTGCTAACTGAATGCTGCAACTGTATTCATCCCCCAACTTGCCCCCACGCCGGGCACGTTGTCGCCTGAGGTAAACATTCGGTGAAATTTAAATTCTAAGGGGGTTTCCGTAGGTAGGCCCCGTTTTGGTTATACGCGATCCGAATTTCTAAACGACCACTAAAGCCAGAAGGATTTCCTCTAACGAACTAGCCCTAGAATTATACAGGACCTCAACACCCGAGTAAACCCTAACTTCGGATCAAAAATCGTTTAACATTCTTCCGGCCGCTGTTTACTCGGCTTAGTTAGGCATAACTCCTGCAGTCGATTAGAAACCACTCGTCGAGATTAAACCTGCCAAAAATCGTAAGAAATTAATGCCGGATAAGCGAACATTTCCACACTCTCAGAGAATTGGCCAACGTACATATGTCACCGGAAACAAACTGTCGCCAAATTCGCTGAAAGTTTCAGAATTCCGCACATATTATAGGATGGCAAAGTTCGGAGCAGCGAGAAGACCTTTCAAGGTTTCAGGAGAACGGTATGGCACGTTCTGAGGAATGAAACAAAGTTCAAAATCAACCTATTTCTCGATACCAAAGTTGATTTTATGCTATTCTGATTGATTTGCTAAAGAAAAAAAAAAAAAAAAAACATCTGATTTTTTTCCGGGATGAATATTGCTTGGAAAAAGACATGATTTGGTGAAGAAATGAATATATTGATTTCAGCCATGACACATGCTCGATTATTTGTTCTAATAGCTGAAGTCACAATATGTTTTGTGTAAAATCAAGCCTTTGATGATAATGGGACTCACACATTACGAGTGGCTTGTAATAAAAAAAATGATTAGACGGTTTGGAGCCATGACTGCAGACTCTTCGAGGAATAAAGAGTGAGGGTCGATGTGATTGTAAGAGCAGATGACTGGGATGTTTTTTGATTTTGATTATCAACTTGTTCATCGCTACTGCATTTCAATGTCCATCGCAGGTACACGGTTGGAGAATTAGCCATCAAAATTTGACATTTACTGATTAAACTAGCTGCTGCATTGAATAAACAGTGAGTTGAAATGCTGTTCAACCCATCATAGAGTCTGAAAAATTTTCGATATTATTCAGCGTTGCACGGTAGATGATTTGGTACATTGCCAAGATGAAAGTCCGTGCCTATAAGTGGACATGAATTTCGCGAAAGAAATGGTATCAGAATGCGCAACGTTATTTTTAATATTCAACGGAACGGTCACGAGCTCGTCAATGATCTAGTCGCAGTACTATTTTATTCTCCAAATTTCCGTGGCTAGATGCATCGAATAGAAAACCTTGTTTTCAATAGCGCATTCGATAACGTAGAGCAGATATCGAGTGTGCAGTACGTTGGGATTTACTCTCGCGGGCCGAAGTAACTACAACCTGCATCCTATCTCGAGTGGAAAAATGCAAAGAAGCAATACCGTTCTATTCACAACTCATACGTTTCAATGTTTCCTTTACCTAGTATAGCGCATACCTCCTCTATTCGTTACCGTTTGCACTGTACCGACTTTTGCGAAAGTCAGGTTTACAGTGCGAGTGTAGCATCGGAAATAAATTTCCATGACCTCTCGATCTGCAAGGTACATATCCACATGCTCGGATCGGCGCTTTTCTCCGTTATTTTTCCAGCTGTACACAGCTATACTCGCTAACGAGGGAGAACCGATATCCCGTATATTTGCACGGATGTTCTTTCGGAAAAATGCAATTGATCGAACCCAGAGTCATTTCACATACAAAAACTATTTCGTACGCTTA
Organism: Ametastegia equiseti; assembly: GCA_963989295.1. NCBI lineage: Eukaryota > Metazoa > Arthropoda > Insecta > Hymenoptera > Tenthredinidae > Ametastegia > Ametastegia equiseti. The sequence goes on along the minus strand of OZ022394.1, from coordinate 7,038,071 downwards.
CCTTTTTTCCGAGGGGATATTCACTCGTTGAAATCGCGAACCAACTTTGGCAGCAATTGCTGAGAATTCTATTCCAACATTTTTTTAAAAAATCGATTGAAATCGCAAAAATTATTGAAATACCCTGGGATTAAGGGGATGGGTCCTTACATTGTAGTATTCATCTGACTTTATTCAACGACACGAACCTCACCAGCAACAAATTGTGAAGTGTAGGTTTCACGAATTTTTTTCTCGAAAACTAGCAAGGATTTAAAAAATCCCTTCGATGAATTTTCTGTTAGTCCTGCGATGTAGCTACCCCTGAAATTTCAGTATCGTCCGATATTCCGTTCTCGAGAAATAGGCCGTTGAAAATCGCATGATTAGTACGCAACCAAACCTTAGAAGGTATGCAGTTGTGGAAGTTGACCATTCATCCGAAAATGCCTCGATGAATTTTTAGTCTAAGGTTGAAGGATTGTTTTGAAATTTGTTCAACCAATTTATTGGCTCTCGTTTTTGAGAAATAGCTCGCCGAAAATCGGCTAAAAACAACGAGGTGCGCTTGCATCCCCTTAAGTAGAACCTCTGAAAGTGAATTAGAATCCACCACCACCACCAAAAGAAATATACTACACTACAAGATTTAAAATAACTACTCTCGGACAATAATGTCAATCGATATTCTACGATTTTCTTCCCCGATTCAGCAAAGATAAATCACCATTCGAACCCTCGAGTATTGAATTGTTGGATTTCTTCCCCACACGATGAAGTAAATCGTGCGTTTCATACATCGCTCCAGAATCCCATTTGTATGTTCGGAACAATACCCGCGATATGAAAATGCATTGTCAACTCCACGTGCTCTTTATTCAATCTCCGTAAAGTTTTTCGATTTCAGCAGAGTTTTAACCCCCAGAACCTGCACGATGATTCGATTCTTCCATTTATTATGCTTTCCAAAATCCAGTATGCACAATTGTACGTATCCAAGAAAAGTTGTACAAAGGACGTGTAATGCGACTGAAAGCGCAATATTTGCATTTTTGTTCGTCCATTGATGGAAATTGGATCTAAATCATCCTCGTTCGATTGAGACTAACAAAAACTAGTAAATAAAAGTGAAATCGTTAACCATTACGTAGCATGACATAGAAAATTCCGTTCTCAAATTCTCCACTTGTCACCATGTGCTGGTGAATAACTTCTGCATTGCTAATATAATTATAAATCTCAGGGTGAGATATATTCTCAAATTTGGACAGCCTTAACGTGATCTAGAAAAAATTGTATTTCCAAAACAAGAATATGAAATATGTTTAATTGTTTACTCTTGAATATTTCTTTTTTAGTTATTTCTTGAGAGCAATTTGAAGTGAGGAGAAAGTACGTCGCAGTTATAGGGTTGAATAATAGGAGAAATATACAATCACAGCTGTTCTCAAGATCTACGACGCGACTTATTGAGGGTGTAATTCAGATATTGGAAGATAAATGAATCTAGAGGTGTGTGTGCGTGTGTATATGTGTATACGTCCAATATAATTAGTCCTACGGTAGTGACTTGGAACAACCAACATCCATGTCCGAGTCTGGCAAGTTCTATACAACCTGTCTGACAGCAGTACACAATGAATGGCATAGTAACCTGGGGGAAGCCTAGCGGGGAAACCTAGGCTAGAGTAAGTTGTAACTAGATAACAAGGCTCAACCGTGTCTCAAATCGTTGCTGATGGGGACTCCTGGTACTGGTGGTAGTTTCTGGCGATGCGATGGTGATGGTGCGGGGTCCCGGTTGGCGCGACAACCGTACCACTTCTACGGGGTGCAAGGGGCGAATGGTAGGGTGTTCCAAAGGGTGTTCCGAGCTTGCCTACCGCATGCAGACTCTCACGTATACATAAGACAGAAGACAGAGGACAGAAGACAGAAGGTAGAGAACGGAAGGCAGAAGTCAGAAGACAGAAGACATGAGCGACGCTCTTGTTACTCTCAACCATCCTACCAGCTATTTCACTCACCATTGTTTCCAAAGGAACAATATTCCTGTTGACGTGTTTCGCGGCACTGTGCGGTAGGGGTGGTGGCTACAATCTCCGGGCTCTGTTCGACAGAAAATAGATTGATTCCGTTGCTTTGGAAATACAAACCTACCCGATGCGACATCGGCCAATTATTTTATACGTCGACGGTGTCGATTTCAGAAATGGTACTTTTCCTATACGCTTCGTACCAATTTGGGAATTCAACAGCTCTCGGTAACATCCGCGGTAATAAATAGTAACAAGGTTGAAATCTGCAGCTTCAAGTGCTAATTCGCCAATTGTCGTGCCTTCACTGCGTTAAGTTTGATGATTCCATTTTTTATATTCCTCAATTTATGATTCATCGACATTCTCGACTGTCAAGAAAAAAAAAACGCTTGAAATTTTACAATCGAAGTCAGCACATTTGAATATCAGAGAAAAAAGATTATAAAAAGACTTGGACCCAAAGCAAATGAATGAATAAAATTTGTTGAGGCGTGTTGTATGCTTTTGCAGAATAAAATGGGTATTATATTGTTTCCTGTGGTATGATTTTTTTTTTTTTTTTTTTTTGGATGGAGGCATTCTTCACTTACCAACTTTACGATATAATGAATTTTCCCAATATCAGGGAAAGAGGTCGTCCCGGATTATCCCCAGGGCACAATTTCACTTTTTCAGTAAAATGCTTATCAGAGGTCTTCCTGGGTGTTCTTTCCATTAAAAATACTCCCAGCCCAGTCCACTTTCAACCAACAAAACTGTTACGCTCGCAATATATTTGACCTAATAATGTCACACTTAATTGAGTTTCTGGAGTATAATATACATTCGTAACACGCGAATCCAAACGTCAACTTTGCAATTTTCATATAAAAGTGACACATTGTTTATACATTCAGTCGAGTTCTGTATAATTTAGCGTTCCGTTGGCACTGATTCATTCAACTTAGCAACAAATTGTTTATTTAAGGTTAGCCTCGTCTGCATATATTTTCAGTAACATATCGACCTACCTAAGTCTAGTCATGTTTTCGCCGCAGGATATCCCCGGCTGTATACATATATCGTATAACGTCTGTACCCGTTCCTTGCCAGACATTGACTCTCATCTCGCTTCAGGCCGTCACGGGGATAATTGAAATTTGAGAAAGTTATAACAATCGAAAGTTCAATGGTTCTGAACCGAAATGGAATCGCCCTGCTATTATCGTTTGGCTGACTTTTCAGATCGAATTGAACTTCCTTCAATTTTTAATCAAAATTTGAACGTCGATTACGGTTCTCAGTTTAAGAAAACAGAAAAAAAAAACGAACGACAAAAAAAATGTTCTCACTTTCTGAAAAAATGAGATTCGCTTGATACCAGTTTTTATTTAACTTTCAAACCTTCTTGATACGGATTAGAATTTTTGTATAGTTCGAAACTTTTGTGGTTCATAACTCAATAAACAACTTCTAATGAGTACATCAGTCCGATCGTTAACTGCACTATGAAGAAACCCAAAAAAATTCTTCTTGTCGTTATTTTTGTTGTAATTATGACCACGGCAATTATAATACCAGAATGAATTTTCCCTAATTATTGCTGCCTTTTATAAGGATATTTAAATCGATTCGTTGGGGGTGGAAGGTGGGTACCTACCGAGGAAAGGCGGTGAGGGGTGGAGGAGGAGGGGGGGGGGGGGGGGAGATGGAGAGGGGGCTCCAACTTGAACAAGTAACTAATTAAACCAGCCGTCATATTTTCTGTCCGCTTCACGATCCACTTCCAGCTGCTAATCCGGAGGGCGGCCCTGGAGGGATTGAGTTTAGCTAACCGAAAGCTTGATGATAAATGCGTTTTTGAAATGTGTTCTATAAACTCTATTCCGAGATTAACGCCTCAGGCTTGCTCGCAATCAATCACCTTCTATATATTTATACAAGAAGAAGAGCGACCGCACGAGAATGTATATCCGCAATGGGAGGCATACATCAAATTTTTCCTTCTCGCAAATTAGACCCTGCGGAAACTATTTTCATATAACCCGTCGACGCCGATGATCCCTAATTCTAACGTTTTCTATCTCAAGGGGATGACGATGGATCGAGTACGAATAGGATCTCGATCAAGGCTGTTTTCATATCTCACGAGATCCCATAGAATTTCTATACTCTGTCTATTATTTCCAGACGAAACAAGACGCCACATGGCTATTTCAGCATAAAGTCTACTGCAGCGATAGATGAAACCCACGATCATAAAACAAGAAAAAAAATTACTTTAATCTACGATAAGTGAGCGATTTCATCACGATAGATATATGTAGACGTAGGTATCCGCTACGTAAAAGTCGTTGGAGGGGAGGCGTGGCGCTGAGTGTCATTTTAACACACAATCTTATGGGAATGCAGACCAGTGACGCCGACGGCAGCCGCATCAACTAGTTTTACTCCATAAGATTTAACATGGAAAAACAGTCCAAAGTGAGGGCAGCACCGAACTTTCACATAACGGATAAGCGTTGCGAAACACATATAGGCTAGTTATTTATTTAGACGGAATATGCGATAACGGCTTCGAGCTATTCGCTTCGTGGGCTTTGGAAACTATAATAACAATAAAATCTGCTCTACGTCTATATGAAATTATCCATATACGATACCCGTAAATACGGATAGTTTCTACGTTGGAATTTTCACGCGAGGTTTGCTATAAACCTGACTCTTCCCTGCCGATATTTGTCTAAATATTTCAAGCAAAAGCACCAGCCTACTAGGTGGGAAACGGTTTTAATTCTCTTCTCAATTTTTTCTTCCTCACGTACGTGGGATGAAAAATTATACAAATTCCGATCGATAATCTAAACTAAAAAAATGATTCTGAACTTTGCAAAGTTCATTTCTCCTGACGAAAGTCGAGGGGGAAAGTATGACTTTTGTAAAGCGTGGTTATTAGCAATCGGAATGAAATCGGTTCAATTTTGAATCTCGTCATTCCGTGTGATAAAGTTACGGATAATCTTAATCAATGAACTTTCTAAAAGGGGCAAAAGTTGGGGAATAAGAGGAAACTAATTACCTTGATAGGCCTTGTGATCATACTTTTCAAGGCTAGGGAATCTGTGGTAGTGTCATAATGACTATGTGGCCATTGCTACTCAGCTCTGTAGCACGAAGTGTATAACACGTGTCAATTTCCAAACTTACGGAAATTTCGCCAGCTTTTTCGTGCCGAAATTTCACCTCAAACGCGGAGGCAAGAATATCGATTAATCGACCCACCTATACGTATATGTATACCCAATTTAGACGTCTGGCTTGCTTATCGCCTGAGAGTTATTAATAGTAATTTAATTTCGTGTTCGGGTAAAGTAGCCGAAAACTTTTCCCATACACCGCGAGTGTATCGATCCCTGGAGAGCCATAATTGCGCAGATTCTATGATCGCCACTATAAGGTTGACTAATTGGTCATCATATGCAGATTATTGTATTTGTTCATCAGGTATACCCTCGACGACTTTTTTTTTTTTTTGCAATAAAAAATTCTCTGCTATTTCGTTCGCATGTACTTCTTTCAGATTACAATTGAACGCCGGAGGCTGTCATGGTTTTTCCATGAATTCATCTGGGTTAGAGATTCGAAGCTGTGAGGTCGCGGAAAAGCTTTTTACGACGGATCTCCGAGTAGAGGGTGAAGAAGCTCGTGTGTGGGCAAACAAGTTCGAATGGCCCGAAACGGGTTCGAGTTCGCTTTTACACAACCGCGCATACATATAGTTATATAGTTATAGTGTTGGCGAGTCCCGGGTGAGTTGTCGTTTGCCATGTCCTGATTTTTCGCTACATAAATTCATCTCCGGATGCAATAAAAAGGACCCTGTGTACGAGATCCGTACGTGTCGGTGAACCGAAAAAAAAAAATCCCCTCCACGTTTCCGATAGCTACGTGCACAATTCGAATATATATATATATAATATCCATCGACTTTTACGTCTGGAAACCAAACAGTATCGAGAAAAAGTATAAAGATGCTACGTACTTTCAGTCTGTTCGTCTGAAACTTAGAGGTTCGTAGAAAAAGTAATACATAGACACTCGCAATCTTTCCATTGTTAACATTTTCGGAATCGCAAAGATCCGTTCGAACGATCCAACTTTTGACCTTGTGCGAAATATCTGGTCGAAGCATTGTTACATTTTTCTGGCTAAATAACATTTCATCAATGACGATCAGCCCCGTATCCTGAGAATTTATCGACAAACAAGACCGTCTAGACGACTATGGAATTGCAGAAACAATCTTGACCGAGACTCGTCTCATGACCTGACTCTCAATACCACTCGTAGTTTATGTACGGGTATTGATACTGCCTCGCACTTCTATACAAAAGAATATAATCAAGAGAAAAATAAGGAGAAGATAATTATTATAATTAGAGGAAGAATGAGACTGAATCAACCTAGAAAAATTTTGCGAAGTTCTAAAATACAGGAAAGCAAAATCGTGCTGAATCGAAGCTTGCTTCTCTGTCGATAAATCCGCAAAAAAAAAGCTTGCATATAATCCTTTGGATGCGTGCAGTTGTTGGTGAGAACCGATATTTCGAACGAAATCGAAATATCGCCGTTTGGTTAAATGCTCAATGAGCTTTTAGATCATGATATCAGCTTTCAGACGGTACATATGATAGTTTTGAGGGGTAATCCAAAAATAGTTAATTATATTTAGCTCGACTAATTGTAAGAGGATATATCTACCCGAGAAGAACAGGATGTTGTTTACAATTGGACTTGGTTTCGCTCCGTGAGAGCCAAGTAACAAGACGATTGTGATCTTCGAAATTCTTGGAAAAATCGGAGGATGCACAAGGGCTTCGAATACTTCAAAGACTTTCGTTGCACAATAGTAGTTCACTTCCGTTTCCGGTCAGCCCTTGCGGATGACAGTGTTGGACAATAGCGTTAATTACGTTCCAGTTAGCTATTTGTCGATATATATCTATACTACTACCCACTGTCTCACGACGAGGTAGATAAGAGACGTGTCTGTCGAGGCATTCCCTATCGATCTTTTCTCGCAATATAACAGCAGAGTCCTCTCTATACCCTCTATACCTTCAATTCCCGATGTCGCTACCAACGAAGACAAAAGAGATATAGGATCCTTGCGAAGGACGAGACGTAAGGGAAGAGTCGAGCCTGATTCGAATGATCAGTTATGCGACCCTTACCTTCACAGTGTCAACAGTGTCTCTTCAGTTCCGAGTTCTCCTGGCTATACCATCCTTGTTCTCCTCCTGCTGATGCTACCGTTGCTCTTGCTCCTGCTCCTGTTCCTGCTACTGCTGAGGCTCCAGCCGCGCGGTTGTATGCATAATCTAAGTGGAAAGTTACCGCTTCCAAGCACCCCGAGGTAATCCTCTGTCTTTCCCGCTACCCCGCAGGATCGCGGTCGTTGTGCGCACGATGGGTTCGATTCAGTTACCGCGAATGTCCCGGCTAGATTGGGCTCGGGTTGGGGTAGGGTCTGGGTTGGGGTTGGGTTGGCTTCAGTTTTCCTTCACATACCAATACACACACACACACATACAAACCCTATAGCCTTTGAATAAATCCGTGAGAAGAGGATCGCCATGGTGGTGCACCCTCAGAATCTTCGCGAGTCAATTTCACCACGAAAGAACTACTTCGCACCGCAGGTTGGCAAGTCTTTCCAAGATGCAACCAGCCAAGGGTATTTCTGTCTTCGACTGATAGGATACACGTCAGGCCAATTGGATTGCGATTTGACTGCACGTCCACAGTCCACTCGTTAATTATTTGGTTCGTTCGAGGATTAGCGAGTTCATATATAACTTGCGTGGATGACGAGAGCACTGATCGATCTGTAGTCATAGAGATGACAAAAATAATCACATCAGGAGGTATATGGTAAATTGTGGATGTCATCTTCTGAAGAATCTGATTTTCAAGTAACTTTTTCGTAATTAGTTCTCAATTCCTGAATAATTCAGGATGAATTCATTTTGGTAACTTTGTTACGATGACCAGCGTGTGTTCGGTGAATGCTATGAGGAATTCTGCGCCAAATAACATTTTTAGACACTCGGAAAACAAACAACTGTGAAAATGAAAACCAAGAGACCATTCAAGGGGATGATAATATAAATTGGACAATTACTTGCAGCTATACATGCTACAGATCCGAAGTCAGCAGTCCTGAGACCCTTGGGTTTCACAATTTTCATGCAGATTAAATAACTAGTTCGTATCTGTGATCGCCACTTTGGATCTCCCAGTTCGGATCTTCAGAGTTGAGGAAAAATCAAGCCCAAATAATCTAAAAGAGCGTGAAATATAAGTTAGAAACAAGCTAGATTTTCCCTCGCAGAAACGTTCAGGATGAAAAGAAAAACCTGGTGAAACGCACATGCGCCAACTCGGTTATATCGCAGGAGCTGAACTCGGCCAGCAAGGAAGTCAACTCGATTCTCGTAATGGACCTAGGGTCGCAAGCAATCATAGCGAAAATCGAGTCAAGACTTATTAACAAGGTGGCCCAAGGGTCTGTTTCATGGGGAGGAAACGTTGCTATCGGAAAACGACGAGTAAAAATGAAAAATGTAAATCTGACAGATCTTGACATGAAAATTCCCTTGAAAAAAAGACCCGGAAGGTGAACAAGTCGTGTTCGATTCGATGTAACAAAACCTTGTGAGTTACTGCAGCCATGTCAGGGGAGAGATAATTAAAAGGTTTGATAACCGGGTCCCCGCATATATAGCTCGGTAATAAATCTCCGCGCTGGGCTGCGGTAGGGAATTTTATTTCCTCCCTTCATCTGCTTGACATTAAAACCCGACAATCCCGTATTTATAATGATGATCTTCTAGACTGGGAATGATTGGGTATCACAAGGGGGCGGTGATACAATATGAATAAATGATGAATTTGAGAACTCTCGTTCTTTTTGTTGTTTCTTCTTTTTTTTTTTTTTTTCTTCAGTTCGTGTCGGTTTGAACTTTCCCCCCTTTTTTTCCATGAATTACGAATTAAAAGTTCGGTAAATTTATTCAGGGGATTTGTCGCCTTTCGTTTCTCTGAACTGTTCGGCAAAGAATTCCTTTTTTCATATATTTCACTTTCTTTCTTTCATTCTTCATGTTATTTGTGACTGAAAGCACAAAAATATTTGTTCGGGGTAAGAAGAACTCCTTGTTGACTCGCTCATGACCTCCTGTGCCGTTGTAAGCGCAGGAGAGGAACAAAGAAAAGTAAGAAATAACTTTTTTATTTTTTTTTTTTCGTCTTTTTTTTCTTTCTTCTCTCTCTTCTTCTTCTTCTCCTCCGAGTAACGATAAGTATTTCGTCGTCGTACCACGAAACTGATTTTTTCTCCCTCGAGTTGAGAAAAGTTACAGATGAAAAACCCCTCGACATTGTGTATACGTATGTAATGTAGGGGTAGATACTATAATGCCACCGCAGCATCTTCCTGCAGTCTCGTGGGATAATTTTGTGGAGAAAAAAAAATTGATACACCGGTAGACACAGTGTGCAGCTGTTGTGCAAGGTGAAAAGGTTAATATGGAAAATTACCACATCCAACTCATATATATATATATATATATATATATGTACATGTAAGTGAACGCTAGAGAATTCTATCGAATTAAAACTGTTGTCGTGAAATTGAGGAACAATAAGAGGAAAGAAGGAAAAAAAACAACAAAAAAACCATGAAGCGGAAAGAATAAGCCAACAACGCGATACCCCAAGAGAAAATATCCACTAAATATGGAAATAAATAAATAAATCATAAAGAATAATAAAAACTAGAAAACTATACAGCTATTCTCCGGTGTGTAGTTATGACCCAGTTCACAACGTTGAACTGCTCTCGCCTTTGTTTGTTCACATTATAACTTGTATACTGTTTAGAGTTCGATAGCAAAATGCCGCAAATTATTCGTGGAATAAATATGATATATCGATATAACGTGATGTACCACAGCGAGTGGTAAACAGGTCAATTATTACCTGTCGAATAAGCTGGTTCAAAACTATCAATCAGTCCGGTCAGTTTATACGTCAAAATCGCTTGCGCAGAATGGATATAGTAATGTACTTTCAAGGAATATTTACAATGATTTTGATCGTGTATTAGATATCACATGTATGATCGAGACAGTCCAGTCCATCCACCGTCAGGCAAACAAGCAATTAGAATGCTATCGTGAACGCCATTAGTTCTAGTTTTTTTTTATTTTTTTATTTTTTTTTTCTACGTTCGCATACATGTGTATTTTTTTCAACGAATCAGAAGCCTCGGGCCGGTACGTAGGGGTTTAGATCCTTCCGATAATCGATAAGATATTCCAGTAAACAGCAGAAGGTTTGATATTATTCCAGTTAGGATGGGCGGAACGCATTAATTATTTTGGTCCAGCGAACGAACAACAACCACCAGCGATCGAGTGCAAAGGCCTGAGTTTTCTAAGGGTCACCCTCGACCTCGTCGATCAAACAATATGGATGCGCAAGAAGGAGCCACTGTGAAAACCGGAGGAACAGGGGCGAACGGGCTTTTTTCACGGAAGACAACTCGGGTCAAGCACGCGACCACAACCACCACCACCACCCTTTGATGGAATAATGTATGAGACTCGTTCGATATTGTTCCATGCTCAACCCCGACGGTGGCTAACCGAAATGACAACAACCCACCTTCATTGAAACCGTCTTAACGCGTACCCTCTTCGTCTGGAATCCCGGATACCAATATTACTTCGCCAAACTGACTACGAAGTAAAAGCCCTAAGGGCCCTAAGGTGTTTACGCAGAATCTAATATTCGAAGTATAGGTACTCTAATGAATTCGCATTCTATCTACTTTGATCATCTGTCTAGGTTTGAACATCATCGCGATAGACCATCAGAATAATTAACACCGGGGAATGCTCCCACTTGTGTATTGGTAAATTCTGTACAGTGTTTTATACTCCAGATTGAATACCATCAGTGATGAGCATATTGGAGAATGCTGTAGTGTTGATTCAACCGTTCGTTAGTACTTTCTACGTTTGTGGATATGAACGGTTCTGCATTGCCGATCACTGACTACCCGTCACTGTGGGAATTATCCAGTTAAAAAATTTCTAATACCATTTTCCGTGATTTCATTTCATTTGCGAGCTTTTCATTGTACAGTTAGTCAAATTGCTCATCGGTTTCTTCTTTGGTAATAGAACATTTCTTATGTCAAATGTCAGGTTTGAACGTACCTCCAATTGAGAGACGGTGCATCAGTAGTAAATGACACTCTATAGTATCGAGTTTGTAGCTCATGTTGTTCTTCCAGTGGAGGAAGTGACCCGTTGCGATTAAGGAGACTTCCGATGTTCGTCGCAGAAGGGGCGTGAACGATAGGTAGCTGGTATACCAGATACCAGACCCGAGGGAATAATGATCCAATACCAGGTAGTAGCTAACTTGGTAAGTTTAAAAGTGGCCGTTTGTCACAATTAGAGCTTATTTCCGAAGTTTTACTTGAACCTCAGGAGAAAATGGTAGTTTTAGTATCACCGACCAACCTGCTGGATTGCTGCAGGTATACTCACGAGTGCCAATAATTAGCAACATTGTCAGATTCCTATATAGACCAGCCAATATACGGTATGATATCCGATAGATTCAAAGTTCATTTTAGCCATTATTATATTCGTTAATTAAACTACACGATATCCCGGAGTTATGGTATTTTAATGCAAAGTAATGGCTTCATAGAGCGATAAATATATCGTAATTACAACATTCTGCGCTCTAAGGATGATATTTATTAGGGGGGAGACTGAGGCGATCTGGCTAGGGTCTGGGATCATCGTTCAAGCAAATTTCACTATTTCAAATTGCCTGAAAAGCTGTTGGCGGTTGTGTTGAGTAGAATAAGTTTCACGGATGGGAATAGTCAGCTACAGATCGAGTAAAACCTTAACTACCCCTTTTCCTGCGAAAACTTTCCCACCGTGACTAGCTGGCAGGAATAAAAATTCAGGGTTACGATAAGGCACCATAATCGAACCACGTTTAATTCGTATCCGGATGAAATTTATTCATAGTTGAACGTGGAGTGCCCGATCATCCGAAGCTAACAGGACTTAGCACCGAGTAATAAAAGTTTTAGTGCCATCGTCTCGGGAAAATGTCTTTCCTCGTCACCGATTAAAGTTTTATCATTTTTTTATGATACCTTCGAAACATTTTATAGCTTGTAAAAATATTTCATAGGAATCAAAGTCCTGCAGCACATTTTAAAGGATTGTATTAACACTGCGAATTGTACAGTAAATGCCGAGACGCCGGGGTAAAGTTCTTGCGATCATCATCATTTGGTACTTTTACTTCTGCTGAAATCTACTTTTCGCTTTGCTGTACGTGCTACATGAACCGAACCTTTGGGGGGTAAAGTGTAATTCGCCCTGTGGGTGACAGGGTTCTGCCCACATTTCATTAGTGAAGCCTGTGTGCCGATGTGTGTTCAAAGCTGAAATGTGGTAGTGTTGCAGTACTGTATGGAGGAGTGTTGTGCCAACATGGCCAGTCGACCCGATACATATAATAAGGCTAATCCCATAACGAAGTTAATTCATTACTGCGGCGTTGACTGTATGAAAAGCCTCTTCTTCCCTTCTACGTCCTAGTTTCTACCCTGAAACCGAACTTCCTTACGCCGCCATTACAGGAGTTGAAGTTTGCAGGACGAACCGATACTCTAAAACTCAATCCATTAAACTGATCAGTGATATGTGATTGTGTAAACCAACAAGATTTAGTCTCTGTATTCGTGAAAGGTGCAGGATCATGAGAGTCTTAGATGATTGAAAGTAACCACTGGATCAAAAAAATTGTCGTTAACTATGCGTATAACGAAAAGATTGTATTTATGCAGCGAAGTAAGGCGTCGCCGATTAAGGTGGTATATAATTGTTGCTTATAAATGACTTTGCACTATTCATGTATACGCCGGTGAGTTATTTCGCGCTTAAATGCAAATGACCGTTCAGAGTCTATATAGGTGGTGTGTAACAGTGCCATAAGCAATGCTGCTTGCTGTAATTAACTACTTGTACAGGGATTGATTGGCCAGTCAAACTCCAACAGCTAAGGCTATATTAAGTTATGGATGTCCTCGTATCCATAAACCGACTCCACCTAAATATCATCATATATTGTTTTACGAATGGATGACAGTCTGCAGCACATCAAATCAGCACCTCTATTCTACATCCTCATCTTTGAAGATCACTTGCCAGTCATCTACCAATGATAATTTTAATTTTTGAAAACGGTGAACCGAAGAATCAAGTCAGGAAAGTAATCTAATGATTTCGCGTCCGATGTTGAGCTATCACTTGTACATGAAAAAGGAGAGGAATGAATTTTAATGAATTTCTGGTCCGTTGCGAGGCTTCTATGTTCAGCGACCGCAAACGGAACCAAAAGTTGGTAAAACTTTTCAATTGCGTAGAGGAGAGCGCTACTCTCTGAAACTTTGTAGATACAGGGAAGATGGACCCGCGAACAGCGCACCGTCGCAGCATCCCTCGGTTAATTAACACTGACAATGAGATACTCGCCGTTTTCTACGTGCTTTTCGGTAAGTCTGCTAGCGTGTTTGAAGGAGCCCAACGAGAGAGAAGCTCTATAATACGAACGGGGAATTGTTTTTGTTATGTACTCATGATCTCCTCACCGAAAAATTCTAGACCCTTTTTTCGGTTGATTTTTCTCTTACTTTTACCGATAGAACCTTGATTAATTTTATCTGCTAATTGGTTAGTCGATTAGTGAGTCTAGCGTGAGCAACGTAACCTCTGGGAAAATTTTTTGGCGAACCAACCACCTTCCCCCGTCTCAAGAAATCATTTTCTGACCTTAACTCTGCTGGGGGGAGGAGGGGGGAGGGGGGGGGGGGATATTTGGTATTCCGGAAGGCGCACGCGATGGATCAGCCCTTAGGCTCAGATAGTGACGGTTCGCTCGGGAAGGGAGAAAAGTTTGGTGAATTTGTTTTTTTTTTTTCCTTTTTTGACATGCCTACCCAGCCTATCGACGTTCTTCTGGACTCCGTAAGCCGGAGGCGCCTACTGGCAACTTAATGAACCGAGGAATTCCAATTCAGAAAATTTCCGTCATGGATTGAGAGCACGAAATTTATACGAGTTTCACTCTTACACATATTCTTCAACCCGAACCCAAAGCTATCCGATCTAAGATATACAGTACCCACGCAATGAAATCGTTATTTTTACGATCAGTTGCGCCGAAACGTCCATTGAACGTTTTAGAGTTTGATGAAAAATTTCCTTGGTAGGTTCACGCTGCGTCATAATGTAACAACTGACAGATTTGACTTGTTGACTTATTCGTTTTCTACTAATTTAGAAAAAAAAAGCAGTAGATAAGAAATAGGAAAACAATTATAGGCATAAAGTTTTGAGGATTGCGAAAGCTGCAGCCAGATTTTATGAATCCTAAATCGAAGCGCACGGATTTAAATGCGGGAATGAAATCAAGAAATCTCGAGCGAGAAGGTGAAGCACGAGCTTTGATTTTATGCAGTATCGATCAGAGCTGGGGAACGAAATAGTGATAATTCAAACAGTAAGATTTGCAGTCTCGTCATCGGGGCAATTTTTAAAGTAAACAAGACGGTAACTCTGAATATTAAATGTATAAATCATGACCTAACGTTTGCTGGGAAAATTCTCACCTTTCCCCAGCAAGCTATATACGTATGTATACGTAGTACGTGTGTATTTCCATAGAAACCGCATGATTCAACCCACAATGAAACGCGACCGCAATAGAATATACCAGCCCATCAAACACCAGAGTGTTAATTTCACCTTAGCTTCAGTGGAAATAGTGGTATAGTTCACGACGCAAGCACGAAACATTTATACGAAATTTCCAAAAGTCGAAAAAGACTGTGATCAAGTTTTTCTGAATGTTTGATTGTGAATTAAGAAGGGAAATCACGGCTGGAATGAAATTTCCGAAATTCATTAGGTGAGATATATATTTTTATATAAAACAACGAGTCTAGTTTTTGGCTAGAAATCGATGAAATTGAAGGAGGATTTTTTTCTCTGAATTTTTCTCTGAAATCATGGTGAAATTTCGGGGATCACCTTTCAGCCATGAAAAGCGTAGCTAGTCGGTAAGTTCGTGAAAAAATCCCTGTTTTTTTGTTTTTTTTCTTCCCTTCGGGTGGATTTCTCCGGTTGTATATATAATACGAAACGAAGGAAAAAAGGACGCGGATGAAAAGGGGTGAAAAAAGGAGTGAGTTCAGTTGGAAGTTGGGTGGGTTCGAGTCCTGCATGAGTCCGAGAGCTCCGGAGTTAAGCTCAAATGTTAGATTGTTCTCTCGCCTTCGGTGGACGCGGGTCCAGCGATGGTGGCCCACCCCGGTAATGGTTCCTATCTGTCCGAATACCCTCACTACCTTACGCGCCGCTCGAACGCCCGAAAACGCGCCCCGAAGGCCCCGAAGAGCTATAGCTCGTTCTGTAACGGCGCACAACCCCATCTCTGGCTCGGCCGACCTCTGGGAAGATAAACTTTACCGCAGGATCGCCTGATACCGCTGCATACCTTATTGGATCACGTGAAGGACGAATCAATCTGGAGGAAAAGAACCGGCCGAGCTTATACCACGGCCCTGTAGTACCCTAGGTACCTACTCTTTGTCGGACGGAAGTTGTTCGTTTAGAAATCGTACCGTGACCCGATCTAACGGCCAAGGAAAAAGGGCTTGGTGCAGTTGCAAGTCTTGTGCAGTAAGAATCGTGATTCTGAATTCCATTGCTTTTATCGATTCGTATCAATGAATTATATATCCATACGTTTCAAGTCCTGTGAGTTTACGTTATCCTGTACGCTTAATCTGGGTAGCAAATTTATTTTGATAGGATCAGGGATCCTGTTCTGTGACTTTTTTCAAAAGCAAGATCGACTGCAGCTATAGGCAAGCATTAAAATATACTAATTGATAGTATAATCACTTATGAAATGTCAATTGCAAGGCAAATTGAGGCTAAATTGGATACAACGGTGTGATGAGGTTTTTCTGAATTTTGTTATTCTCAATTTGAAGGAAATTCAAATGTATTGATTTGGTTGTATCGATTGAGTATGGGACCATCATGGGTCGGAGATTCTGTGAGTACAGAATAAGAGATAAAACGTCGATCTCTCAAGGGATTTTCGGACTACAAGTTCGAACATAGAGGTCAAGTCAGTGTTGTTTTTAGCCAGCAAGCAGTTATGTATTGGCTTGAAATTTTTAGCTCGCTCGACCGACCCGGGAATTTAATGGTAAGAGCTGTAGAAGTACGAGCGAGTTCGATGAAACCGCAGCTCTGCGAAAGATCCGTATAAAGTTTCGAGGTGAATTCAGGCTTGGATGAAGAAAAAAAAGGACAAGCCTAAAAAATAAAAAATAATTACATCGCCGCAGGTACATCACGTGTAATTACTCCTATACATCAATAATTAATTCTGTGTTGGTATATAAATTTCACACAACTGGTAACAAAAAAGTGTCTTTTATTCTTTAGGAAGGACACACGGGATTACGAGAGGATAAAATTGTTCAGAGAACTTGATTTCAGAAGAATCATTAATAATAACCTGCAACGCATGTATAGGAGTCGAAATCTTTGCAATATTTGCCTCGAGCTGTAGACACGCAGTCGTTACGTAAAAGGGAGGAAACTAATGGGGTTGGAAGGTTAATTAATTTTCTGGCACGCGCCGCAGTGACGTGGATTAATTTGTTGCATTGAGCAAGTTGATCGAAAAGAAAAACGATCGTTTGGTATAAAAACGATATTATAGCGATAATCTGTGAAACCGTATAGAAAAATCACTTATGTTATCAAAGGCTTCCCGCAGCGACCCTCCCGGCTATACGAAGCTCAGGAATCACCAATTACGTTTTACTGTAATTGGGATCGATTTTGACGATTAGGTATAAGCTATATACAATACGACGTGGCTATATCTACCATGTCATGAGCAGATTACACCGTCATTTTGAAATGTAGTATTTACCAGAGACGTTCATTAGACGCGATGTTTAGCTAGCTTTAACTTAACAGGTCACGTATCTAATTTGATATTTGCACGCCTATCTCCTTAACGAAGCTCCACGTACACCACCAAATTACGTACTCAATTTCAAGCAACATCGCATGTAATATACATCTTTCTAGGTTACCGCGTATCTAGTCGAAATTTTTACCCCCCGATGAGAAAAGTGACTGTGGCTGTCCATATTGCAATTCAAATGAACCCTCTGTGATAGCAGTGCAGTGCATTATCGACAAAACAGTATTATCTAGGGCGTGTAGGGTTTTTTTTTTTTTTTTTGCGTTTCATGGCGTTTCATGGCGAGTATTTTGGGGGGTGAATAAATTCTGAAAGTAATTTGGTACCTACGTCAAAATTCGATCTTAATATGTCAGATTTTCTCGGTTTATTCGATACCCTGCAGTAGTATCGTGAATTTTTTTGAAAATCATTCGATCGATTATTGCAAATCTATGTAAGAGAACATTTCAAATGAAATTTACGAAGTAAAGATTAGTAGAAGAGACGACCAGAAAGACCACCACACCTCAATTCTGTAATCTCGTGGAAAAAGTAACACCTATATCTAAGGTTTTCCCGTAAAAAGGCGAGGAGTGTCTTTGCTCGTTAAATCCGACATTGACGCCTCTCGTTTTGAGGGCAAACATCCAATTAGATGTGAGTCAGATCTTCGAGTGAACGCGATTACTTGCGGTGTGGGATATCGTTTGCGAAGGGAAAAATTTCTTCGCTCAGTTTTTATTTTGTGAATATATATATATATACATACGTTTTACCAACGTTTTTTCAAATCAAATATATCACTCAGTTGTGGAAAGGATGTCACTTTCCACGGTATTCCTGAAAAATAAAACGAACCAAAAAAAGAGACTTCGTCAAAGTGCGAAAGGTAAAATTTCCACTAAAAATCACGAGGCAATTCCCACCTGTATTGACCCGATCACGTCAGTATCATTTTTTACTCTATGGGAGCTGGGTGACGGTTTTTTCAATAACGTACTGCTGCAGTCGCAACTAGATTGTAGGGTTTTTATCGTGACTAGCTATTCCTGCTGGTACTACTATAACCACGACCGCAAAACGAAAAATAAAAAAGAGTGCTAACCGATAACTGATTCCCCGCAAGTTTGTTCAACATTTTTCACATCATACTCGGTTAGAAAATCGTAGAAAACTGTAGAATAGAAAATAAAAAATAAAAAATAACAATATTTACCCATACCACCGATCCATCTGCTCTATTTCCCCCGTTCGGATGCGCTTGTCTATACCACGTAAGCCAAGCTATGGCCATAATCGGATGAAACAGAGCTGCTTCCTTTCCCGTACTGCATAGAGCATATAACGTATTTCGGCGTATGGAAGAGCCAGAAAATATAGCAAAGCTGGTAAGACTCGGTGCCCTCGATTTGGTATATCGGAGGTACGCGGGCAGAAATTTATTACTTGCAAGCACAGAGCTTTACCATCCTCGCATGTAATTGTTTCTGAATCCTTTGGTTCAATTGTGCTTTTCCAAGCGTATAGGTAATCCTTCGGGAGTAGCAGCGAATGACGACATTTCTTGAAACGTGCGGTGCGGTTCCGCTATACTCAGCTATATATATTTGCAATTGTGACAGAGCGATGTATACTACGGACCAATGATCCTGACCGCTGTAATCCTGATCTTCCTTACTTGAAGGTAGCGTACTGTACAACGGTAGCTAATTTAATCCCTTTGCCACCGATACCACCAACGACTCAAAGCTTCTCTATATATCCTCACAAAGTACCTTCCAGCATATTATAACGACCGGTAATGATTAGGCCAAGTACAAAGTTTCCGCCAAAGCTACGCACCTAGTTTTCGGATGGTGGAGATATTCTGGATGGGTAACAAGTAAGGTTAGTGTACCAATTACTGACCCTTTAAGACCCAATTATCGACCCTTATATTTTCTTGAATTTTAAATTAATTATATGAATTCTGAATGTTTCCCATACACAAAACAGTTGCTACAGACTCGGAGAATCCGAACTGATTTTTTTGATAATTTTAGAGCTTACGGATAAACAGAAATCATTGAAAAAGGTCAATAATTGGGACAGGGTCAGTAAGTGGTACACTTACCCTAGCTTCGTTACCGAAAGGCCTAAATTTTTTTCGAGCAAAGCACAACTATCGTCAAATATTGAAATTTCATGATTGAGCATTCAATTGAATGACAGGAAGTCCACGGAATATTTCAAACTCTGAAGTATAAGTGGGTTGTGAGAAGGGTTTGAAAAGCTCATCGTGATACACGATTTTTTGTTCAAATTTCTAGTCGAATTGGTCAAGCGTGTCGTCTGGAATCTCGAATACAAAAAACGCATACACGTGCAAATAGGCGCGTGGAGCTTTTCAGCGAACCGAAGAAACTTTCGTGACTCGATATCCATGTGATTTTTTTCTGTCTACAGGATTCAATAGCAAAAATATTGTTCCCCGAACTGAAAAAGATAGATCGGTTTATTCGATCTACGATTATTATTCACACATCCCTTGAATTGATTTTGATTTGAATAACCAAACACAGGCATATTCTATTCTCAATCCAAAAAAATGCTACAAACTGAAAATTTCGAAAAATCGTAGTCCCAGTGATTAATGGTAAAACCCAACCAATGGATTGTTGGATGATTTTTTATTAAGCCCGTATTAGTGGGTCTCCGGCTCGTTACAGGGCTCCTGGGGGCTCTTAAAGGGGTAATTACACCTCGGATGAACCGGGAGAGAAACGCAACGGCCAGTTCACCTGCTTTCTTTGTTTTACTACTCAGCTTGAACCTCGAAGCTTGCAGAAGCTCCCTCGAGTAGTAGTATACACCTATATATATGTACACAGACGCCTATACCGAGTCTGGAGAAGATGAGACCAAAGTAGTAATTTCTTGCTACCATGAGCTAAGGCTGTAAAGAAATCCGGGCAAGATTTCGTGCGTGTCTTACCACTCGTAACGAATTTTTGTTAAAGAGGTAAAAAGTCTTGCCTGGACTGGCGAATACAGGTTCTTCGAATTCTTCGCCGTCTTTATATCTTTCGTTTTTCGTATCTTTTGTACAACGTCTGAAGAAACCATAAAAACGATAGATGTTACGCGATTTGTTGAAGCCTGATTCTGGAATAGGCAAGAATTTTATTGTCCCTTGTTTCTACGATGTTCATAGCTAATCTTGGTGTGAAATCAGCGTTAAAAACGTCTGCAAACCCGGTAATTTTTACCTAAAAACGAAACGAATAAGAAAAGCCTTTTGTTGAGTTGGAAGATCTGCAATCAACGATTCGCAACTGGGTTTCGCGAATTTCAAGGGTCGAATAGGACCGCATGATTATCGCATGACACGCGGGACGAAACCCGGGAGCTGAACCCTTCTTCAGGTTTGATGTGGGGGCCGCAATCTTGGGCACAATACCTTATCTTCCTCACTTTTTCATGAGTGAGCCTCATGGGATTTGTAGTTGAGGTATTTTCTCTCTGCGATCCTGCCAACTCGAGGGGACATGCGGCATCGCTGAGCCATCCCTGGAGCCTGGTAACATCACCAGCTTCATGTCTTGAAGAGGTATTAGGCTCCTCGATCTTCCGATTCTCTAAGGTCTGGTCAAGGATTCTTTTCTCCTTGTTTACAAGAGGCGTTTACTAGACGGCAAGCGGTTTATCACGAGCTGCTGCAACACCTAAGAACACTTCCGAGAAGAAATAGAGTCGAGTTTAGTTTCAAAGTCGTTCTATTCAATCGAATAGGGAAGAATCGTTGTACAAGAAATCTGCTCATTTTTTTTTGTTTTTTTGTTTTTATGGAACACACAATTGCGAATCACTTGAAATTCAGGATTGGTAAATCAAAATCAAAACACCGACCTCTTATGAAAATTGTTCGTTCTTTCGTCGGATTTTATGTTCAGTAAACAAAGTTAATACGTTTTACCTTATTCCAAAAGTAACCATTAAAGTGTATACGCCTGCTTTTGATCCGTTCAGTTTTCAATTATAGCCGCAGCTAAGAATTTCTCCTCATCTCTAATTAATAATGAAATTCGAAGAAGCAATTTCATTCACCTCGATAGCAAGAAATGTTTGCCAAACAATAATAAATAAAAACGTTCGATTATATCGGGCTTCTTTTACATTCGAAAATTGATAATATTAATTGAACATTTCTTTGGGTAGAAGTCTGCCGATCATCCGATGTTGAATATGAATATCTGAGATCTGATGAAACTGAATCTAAAAGGAGAAAATACCTTTCATTTCAATTTAGCAAGTAAAAAAAATACCAGACATTACTTATTACACTTCTGCGCATCATCGATAGGTGAAAGTGATTTGATCAGAAATTTTCACAGAAATTTTCACAATGACTAATCAGGCAAGAATCGTTGTAGCAATTAGCGGTTTTCAAAGAATCCATCAATCCCGGTGATGAGGTTGCGGCTGAGATGTCACGACGTTAGAACGAGGACATCATTTTTGGAGCAATTTCACGGTTCTGGTGGATTTGGTGGTGAATGGGGGATGAGGGTGCAGATGGCCCCATTCTCTCTCGTTCCGTAATATCTGACTCTCACTCTCTCACTTAGAGCTTCTTAATGCCTTTCGTCTCCTTTTGCCATTCTTCTCGCGGATACCTACAGCCTCCTTCTTCGCCGACGGCAAACCTCCTTCGTTTTACCACCCCTTCTGCACCTACCTACCCTTCGCCATTCTACCCAGATTAAGCGATACTGTATCGCTCGTTCTAGCCTTCGTGGTCTGCGAGATACCTACCTACTCCAATATGCTTAACTGCCACCAGCCAGCGGTGTTTAACGCTCACCTTTACCTCGGGGAGAGGGCAATCTAAAAGAACACGTGCTGAGAAATTTAAGGCAGTCTACACCCCTTGAAAAGAGATAGTTTCTTAAGACCTCAGTGCATGTGAAAGAAAATTTTTTTAATAACTCTGTTTTATCACAGCAATTCAGTGGTCTTTCTAATAACCATATTCCGCAGGTTAACCTCAGTAATTCTCTCGCCATTGGTAATTGGATGCAGTCGGAGTGATAGCGGCTGTATTAGATCGTAAATACTTGGATTTTTTATCTCTCGTTGGTCAGAAAATGGCCATTTATCGACCGAGTGGTTTTTCGATCGAATGAAAAATTTCTAAATTTCTTAAACTCGAAGCACCAATTGCTTTCATTCTATCACGATTCAGAAATCCTCCTAAGTTCCGACTAATTATACATCTCGAAGGACTTCGACGGTCGATGAAATTGTACCAAAGCTTGATGGTCCTTCGAAAACACACCCTTGTCTTGAGATGTACACCCCTCAAGAAGGTAACGATGGTTTAGGATAGGATTAGACGATATAGTGTTGGGAAACGATATTCGATTTCCGTTTCTATTGGGTTGGGATGAGAATATCAATTTGATCTTGGGTACCTTAAGGGTTTCACAAAGTTAGCCAAGTATCTTATTGTGTGATGTAGGATCCGTACCTGAACTTGATTTCTCACAGAAACTGAAAAGTGAAATAAGCCGTACAAGTCATACACTCAATAATGAAAAGACGAGGATAAAAAAAAAAAAGAAGAAGAAGACCAAAAAACAAAAAAATTAGACGAGGTTTGGAATTAAAAGTTTTATCCCTCTTTGCTTGAGATATGCAGATAGCCGGAGATTAGATTGGAGAAGGGTGCTTCGAGCTTTCAACTTTCCGCGCAGTTGTCCTAAAAGTTTTTCAATTGTGTTCCCTGAACTGGTATAGAACCTACGATCTGTTTGTACGGTTCGCATAGCTCATAAGGTTGTGATATAGTACGCAGTCCGTATATCCTGTATACGGGGTGTAACAAAATTCTCTTTTCCATATCAGAGAGAAAAAAAAATAAATAAAAAATAAAATAAAAAACGCCCCAAAAAATAAGGAATTTATCCACTCAGGCGTGAATTCTGTTACACTCTGTGTACAGGGGGGTCGAAGTCTTGGCAAACTTCGAAATTGACTGTTGTTTAGTTGTTGCGCAAAAGCACGCCCCTTTAGCCAATCAGTCGAGAAGTTTGTTAGACCACGTCGTGCCACGGTGCGGGGACGTGCAAATAAAGTTCGAAGAGTTTGTTACTGCGGATCGTAAAATTGTATTGCAGATACAGCCGTTCAATAAACTTCGAACTGACAATGAGAGCTCGAACAAAATGACAATGAGAATCGAACTGACTATATGATCACCGTGGGTTCACCACAATTTCAATATTTTCAAAAGAATCACCCTGTACGCGATGTATGTACGTACAACATGCTGCCCTCGCAGGTGGAAGTGCACTGAACATTAGTGGTTCTGATCGTTTTAAAATTCTGAATTATTTTCTTTCCTAGCCGACTGCAACCAATTATTTGGCGATTTGAAGCCACAACTTGGTTGGCAAAAGCAATGGAAACCAGAGGACGATGCTCCGTTCTTTACAACAGAAGGTTTACGATTGTCTGAGTGCCCGACTGGCGTTGTACAAAAAAAAACCAAAAAAAAGAAAAAGAAAAGAAAAAAAACCAAAGAAGCCAAAAAGCACGAAGAGATACATGAAGCCCTTGAAACGTAACGTTCGATCGTTAATCCTGAGACGCCGAATGGGAGCGGCATAATTGGTTATAATTATTGGGTCTGAAAAGTTTCAGAGCGTTCAGACGTGCATCGAATAATTTACAGGCCAGGAAGATTCGTTGACTTGTGTACGGATCACGAAAGTTCGTCTGTGTTTGCGTGGTTCAATCGAGTTCACTTCTGAGGTGGTTCTATAAGTTAGATTTTTTTTTTTCTCTTTTTTCTTTAGATATATCAAGACTGGCATCTTGTACCCGATTTTGCTATACAAGTATATCAAAATTTGTTCTCAACACGAAGTAGGCTGCAAAACGAGACAGAAGTACATGATTTCAAGCGGTTCTAAAAAAAAAGCTCTGAGTAGATACAGAAAAGAGGAAGAATTAATTGGAATTGGCAAGAGCTGCTGCGAAGTGGTTGAATAAATATCAGTAGGTACGAAGCACTTGGATCATCTGTGTATTTGATCAAGGGATAATATCGAATCTTGCAGACAAGTGTGATGAATTAAAATCGCAACGATAATTGTTATACTCAAAATAGTATCGGAACTGAACGAAACGTTCGATCTGCAGGTTTTAATCCTAATTCCACCATCTACGGGGTGTAAGGGTGTGAATGCTCTTTGTGCGGATCTTAGAGAAAAGGTATAAGTTTAATTTAAACGTAGCACGGAAACAAGTTTTAATGGAATTTAAGGCGTGAGAAAAGTCGTCGAGGTAAGAAAGTCTCCCTGTAGCTATACATATAGAGATAAACTGTAAGAGAAGTGCAAAATCGCGTGGAGCGGAAATACGTTATAAATAATGAATTGAGAATAAAGGAGCTTATTGCTGAACCGTTTATTTGCCAAATGTCTATATGTAGAATAGAGAAAAATTAAATGAAGGTTATACCTTCGTTCGACGATAGGAACCAAAGGTGCAAAATGCGTGTTTCAATGAATTAGCGCATTGGTGCATGTCCATGACTTTAAGTTTCCGTATTGGCAAGTTGCGCAAGCTGTATACGCTATATATATTCGTTTGGCAGCGTCACTCATTGATGCCAATTAAATGCCGGGGTGATAAGGGGGGGGGGGGTTGAGTCGAGACTCTCCTTGCACCTTGCGCCAGTTTAATTTGGAAAGTTTGATTAGAGGCGTTGTGATTGGACGGTAAAGTTACTGCAGAAACGAGAAGCCCCGTCGCGTCAGCCTTACTCGCTTTATGCCCGTCGAATAAAAAGAACCAAATACAATTTTACCCAATTAACAATTTTTTATTCGATAATGATAATCATCACCCGTCTTTTCGTGGCTAACTTCACAATTGGACCTTGTTTGCCCGCGGCTCTTTGGCCCCCGTATCTTCAGACGTTATACTTCTTTGCCACGGATCATGAAATCCAACTCGTTCCCTGAAGGCTGGAGAATATTTTACCGCCAAGTAATTACCCTCTGCTTTACTACACCGTAATATTGGTAATAAGCTTACGTTTTGAATACGTAGCTTATATGGTCATGAGGGAATATTCCACCCCGCTACACATACATACGTTTTGAAGATTACCAAACGGTGGATGGCAGTCCAGAGATGGTCAGTAGAATCCAACGACCCAGGTGGAAAAAAGAAAATAATTTAGTGCCTTTTATCCTGCGATTCTAAAAAGTAGAGAAAAAAAGAAAAAGAAAGGATAGTCAAATGTAACGGAGTCAAATTACGTACTCTCGTATACAGCGCATTCGAGCCACGAGGAAAATGGACGAGCTGAAAAATTGGCTGTGCAATTGAAGGGAAGGATTGAAGAATGGCACGAATCGAGAAGGAAATAGGTTGGAACAAAATAGGAGAAAGCGATTTTCGCAGGGATGAAATTCTCCAGTCTTCACAGCGAACCCCTCGTGGTTTTCAATCAGTCTTTCCAATTATTAGGCAACTGTACAGATGCCAGGGTTTAGAGTTAGAAGAATAAAGATTTTTTTTGCCGGTTGTATCGTCAGGATATATAAATTTGGCCACAAGGTTGATCAGGGCACAGTTACGTAATTACAGTAACTTGAGCTTGCGGGTATATAATTACTTAATTACGAAACAAAATAATTAATAAAACGATAAGAATCCCGGAATAGAGTTTCCCAAAATTTATATGCTGCATCAATGTCGTGTCAAAGATTTGGTCCAATTCTGAACCCAAGTCACCCCATAGAAGCATAAGAATAAATTAATTTTCAAATTTTTTACTATCGAGTGATTAATTACAACCGTAATAAAGAACACTGGCGAAGCTAGCTAAGTATGGGGATACTTTGCCACTTTCTGTTTTTACGAAGAGGAACTAATGGCACCAAGGGTTAAAAACAAGGGCGAAAACATACACCCTCTCTCGAAAGTGTTGGACAGGAAAAATATCCGTCGTAAAGCAGGTGCAGCTCATATATATTAGCCCTATAGTATGTGGATGATAAAACGGCCCCAGGACACACGAGTGCGAATATATACATATATATATATATTATATATTTGTACGTGTACGTAGGGACGATATTAACAACGTATGTTTGCGATGGTTTGATGCAATTAGGGTAGGCTGTACGCTGTACGAGTACACTTTCACATCCCCAATTCTCACGGGCCCTTCATCCCTATATACAAGGGCTGAAGACAAGGGTGAGGGTGAGGGTGAGGATGAGGATGAGGGTTGACTATTGTATTAACGATGAATATTAGAGGTCACATACTCGTTGATACATGGTGTATGTATACGCGAACATTTGGTATCATAAAGCGTCCCGACGCTGTTCGACGCACGCGCTTTATTTTACTAAAAAAATACATATATATGTATAATTTACCTACCTATACCCAATATAACCCTAGCAAGACTCTTGACAGCGTCAAAATTAGCCAAAAACTTGACTTCGTCAAAGATTAGCTATGAGAGCAAGTTAACCGAGGACTAATTACTTCGTATCTACCTATACCTCTACCTATACTACTACTCTGCGAAGTAGGTATATAATAATATAAGAGGGAGCGAACGGATCGCTAGGTACCCGAATGTGTCGAGCATGGGATGGTAAAGGGGAGGTAATTCGTAATCAGGATTATAGAGTTAGGGGGTTAGGTACTATACATACCTACTGAAAATTGTATGACGACGTGTCTATTTTGAAAAGTCAAATACGCCACGTTATAAGAGGGGGGGGAGAGTGGGGATAATTATTCGAATGTGCTTGAAAGCTGCAGAGGGTAGGGGGGGGGGGGGGGGAAGGGGGGCTGAGAACCGAAGCTGGAAAGATGTATAAACTCCATAAGTTGGTTACAACAGTAATCTAAGGTATTAAATTAATTCATTAGTCGAGTTAGTCCGATGGAAGTTCATAATGTCTTTGGTCGACTCCTCCTCCGCCGCGGCATCATCCTCTCACTTGCCGTAATTAACTCGAATGCCTAGATTTATATTTTATCATTTTTTACTTCCCAAGTACCAACTCCGGAGAGAGAATATAAGGTGCGGTTAAATTCATCCGCCTAAGGGACCTTATTGCGGGGGCGATGCGATATTCCCGAGAGTCGAGAGACAGCTACGGATTCGAGAAATCGAGTTTCTTATACTTTTTTATCATACTCCTTTTCATTTTCTTCTTTCTTTATTTCTTTTTCTCTCTCTTTTTATTTCTCTTATCCAGCAACTCCTAAACCGTAACGTCATCCCTCCGGGCAACGCGAATCCCCGAAGCTTGCAACGAGAAAAGTGATCCGAGATCCCAGTAGGAAATTCGTAATCGGTGCGTAACCCGTTAGCTCTCATCCCGAAGGGGTTACTGTTCGCTTCAATTTACTTCTCACGAGTATGTAAATACAGTATGAAGGGGTAGGTAGGTACCTACCTTCCAGGGGATGAAGAAGTGAGTCTGTCTTCAGTCTAACCCCCCTCTGTCTCGGTCTACGAAACACGTGGAAATCTTCCTATAACGCGTGTGTATCTAAATATTCCTACAAATAGGTGTATCTAATATTATACACCTCCTAATAATCCCAGGATCGTCACTTTGGCTTTGTAAACCATCTCAGATATCCTTACAGTATTTACTGCTTAACCAAACAAAATTAGTATAATAATGTATCTTTGCTTAGCTTTCGCTTACCACCTTATACACGCGCTCTACTTATACTTAGCACTTGCCTTATTGGCTTAGGAAAATACCGCGTGATAACAAACAGTATGTTACATATATATCTATACATATACGGCTACCTGGGCTATAATCAATTATATCATTACCATCATCATCATTATTAATATTATTATTATCATCGTGATTATTGTTATTATTGTTGGTAGAAAAATTTTGACCTTAGGTGACTGGACTGGGATTCGAACCCAGGTCCTCTCGATTGCGGGTCGAGTGCTCTGACCACTGAGCTACCCAGGCCCTAGACTCAAGTCGTCTACAATCCGTACATGTTTTTGTGTAGAGGCCTCCGATCCCACAATAGTAGGTACATGTATTTTAGATAATATGATATTCTGCCTTTTGCACGCGGGGATTTTAGTTTAGGGCAGTAAGCATTTGCGAGGATGGGTGAATTAGTTTGAACAGTAACTTTTAGTTCCCAAGTGTTTCTAACGAGTTGCCGCGTGCCATGGTATACATATACGCCAGGACGACGAGGCCATTACGCAAACTAAGTAGTTTACAGTTTACGGGCTTACGGTCGAGAAGGTGAACCTGCAGACTAGACTCAAGTATTCGGCGGGAAGTCATCCGGGTCAGCTTTTTTACTGGGATAAACGTATCTGCATTTACAGGTTTTAGATTGTTTGGAAATGAGAATATACCGAATACGGAAATTTACTTTTGTTTTTTCCACGAAACCTGCCCCTGTTTTCATCAGAATTTCGTTCTCCAGCTTATTTTCTTTCATGTCAAACATCAATAGCATTTCGTTTCAAACTCCAGTTGTAATCAACCAACACATTCAATATTTCATCCGATCAACTTTCGAGACACTTTTACTCGTAGCTTTTGAATTTCAAATGCAATTCATTCGCCGAAAAAGCATCTGGTTTGAGAAAATACATATTTACTATTTCCGGTTTGGAAAACGACAACGGAATTGGTTCGAATTGGTGTAAAACTGAAAACAATACAGTCATAATATATCGAAATATAGAATTCCTTTTCTATTGAAAAATCGTGTTCTGCAGCTGTAAATTTTGAATCCGAGAGGTTCTGGTATCAATTTTGGAGATGAAATATTTTCTACCCGAATCGCTAATCAAGTATCCAATTTGGGATTTTATCGAGTAAAATTTCTGTCCCTCGGTATTTCCAAGGAGGGAAAACCCAGCACTGCGCATCGCAGCTCTTGTTTTCTTAATTTCGTTTGACTAATGGTTCGTTAGGAAAGTTTCTGTCGTTCTGGCGTTTGTAAACGAAAGTAAACATTAACTGGTCTTGGTAACATCCGGGTTCGTTCGGTGGTTTGCAGAAAAACTTTAAGAAGCCAAATGATTGGCTGTTCCTTTTTTTTTTCTTTTTTTTTTAAACAGCAAATAAAATTTAATCACCTGCGACTCGCAGGGTGAAATTCTATTCCAAACTTTTACGACCGAATTGATTAAACATAGAACGAAAATGGTACTTTTTGATCCTTGGAAGACACGCGTTTACGAAGATAATATAGGAACCGCGGGACAAATCCGAAACGAGAATATTTCCTGGACATGAAATTGTCTGTTGTCGACAGAAAGCCAATATTATTGACAATCTCGCGCTGATGACTACCTCACCGAGTAAACCGATGATAAACGTGGTGGTTAACAGCTATATATATATATATACCTGTACATCTACAGCTATTTTCCCTCTGCCCTTTTCCTCTATATAGCTAGTATATTTCGCTCGAGTGACCAGACCGCGTTGCTCTGCCAACGTTCGTTTAAGCAGCTGCAAAAAGGGCAGCGAATGGTGGAAAAAAAAAGAGGAAAGCAAGAAAAAAAAAAAAAAATGAAGTAAAAAAAAGCAAACTAGACGGGGAAAGATCAAAGAGGAAAAGTGCGGTTTGACGTACAGTTTGTTAATGATTCTGGGAAAATGAGGGAAACGTGAACTTGGATAACATTGTGTCTGAAACACAAGGGATCTCTGCATGGGGAAACCTAATATCACCAATACGGATCAGCGTTATAAAATAAAGTAGTTATATATAGCGAACGAACCTGAAACTCGTAATAAAATATTGTCAGATCAAAGAATAATTAGTATAAGGGAAAAGTGGAAAAGGGTAGATCCCATGGTGATGAGAAAATAAGAGATAATGGGATGTGGCACGGTGGAAAGTTATCAGAGTGAGTGGATGGCTTTGGCACCATCTAACCAGCAGGTATAAGTATACGATCGGCGTTACACCTTTTAAAAAATGATTGAAATTGAGTCTG
Source organism: Ametastegia equiseti (assembly GCA_963989295.1). Taxonomy (NCBI): domain Eukaryota; kingdom Metazoa; phylum Arthropoda; class Insecta; order Hymenoptera; family Tenthredinidae; genus Ametastegia; species Ametastegia equiseti. The sequence continues at coordinate 7,007,876 of OZ022394.1, read as the reverse complement.
CTGGGACTCGGAAGGGATGGTATCGCTAACGCGATGTGATATTTTTGTTCGGTATCTCGTTTCGTTGCTGCGACTAAACGAGCTTGCGGGAAATATATAACCTACCAAGGGAAGAAAATTCGTCGTATACGCAGTTGCGATGGATTAGGCGTTAACCTAATTGAACGCAAGATACTGTTTCTCGTCGATTCTCTGTTGAAAAAAAAATATACCCATTGATATACGTACGAATCTAACAACGTATAGGAAAATACATTGCGAGATACCTACTTCACATATTATGTTAATTTCAGCATTAATTTGTCTTCCACTTGAAACCAAGAGTGTATGTCTTGTATTGAATAAAATCAATTACATCTGATTCGAAATGAAGCTTTTTTTTCAGATTAATTAATTTTCTACTCCCAAGAAGACCATAATTAAAGCATCGTTGTTTATTATCACTAGTCTTGGACTTCATTGATTGTTATTCGTACGAAATTTCCGAAGATTTGCAAGGTATAGTTGCAGTGAGTTCTAAAATCAGTAATTTGTTACTGGATTTTATACCGAAAGTTCAGACATTACTAGGAAAATGAAGAGCTGAAGAGAAATTTAACTATGATTTGCTTTTCTCATTTTTTTTCCTCAACATTCATCTTGAAGACTCTTGAGATAAAGAAAGAAAGAAAAAAAAAAAAAAAAAAAAAAAAGAAGAAACTGTCAAGAACTCGAAAACTCTTCAAAAACTACCCGGTACTTGGAGGCGAAAACTTTGTTTTAAAGAGTCGGGGACGCTTCCTGAAGTCGGTGCCCCACATTTACAGGATCGATTTTTTGTGGTAAATTGCTAAAAGTATAATTTGTAAGACTTAACTAGAAGTGAAATTATCTCGAAGGAAACCGCGCCCAAAGGAAGACCCCGTTCGATTTGAGAAGAAATGCACGATAGATATATACAGGGTGGCCCATTTTAACATACCCAGTCGAATAACTCCAAAACCAAAAGAGCTACGGAAAAAAGTTTCAGACAAAAGTTGTACGGTTCGAAGGGGGACACAAGTTGGCATGATCGGCGTTATTGTAGATGGCGCCACTTCGGAGAAATCGAACCGAACCCACTTTTTTCAAATGGGAACCCATTTTTTTTCATATACAAAATTGTTGTGGGGTTCAAGACAAATTCATAGATGATGTCGTCTCATGCCTGTTTCAGCTAGTTGCCGAGTTTTCAGCATTTCTGGCGCTCAGGCCGTGCTCTTCGCTACCATCTCCACGTTAGCAAGCTTCGCCGCTTTCCGTTTTTGTTTTGTTGCGAATATCATTTTGTCTGAAAAAACTCATTTGGCGCGTTCTAGGCCGGATATGTGAGGGAACTGCATGCTGAGAGAACATATTATTAAAAGGCCGAACGGTGCAAGGAAAGTACATATTCTACAAGAATTGAATTCTAAATTGTTGCTCAATGTTCAATCATACTCTCAAAGCAAATGTTCGAAAACATTCCCATAGACGTCGATACGTTTCTGAACCCGTTTTTCAAAGTGTTGTACTTTCATCTGCAACACATTTTTGGGAAATGCGCAACAGGCCTCCCTCATCATGCAGCACCCCTACATATTCGGCCTAGAACGCGCCAAATGAGTTTTTACAGACACAATGATGTTCGAAACAAACCAAAAACGAAAAGCCGTGAAGCTTGCTAACGTGGAGGTGGTAGCGAAGAGCACGGCCTGAACGCCAGAAATGCTGAAAACTCGGCAACTACCTGAAACAGGCATGAGACGACATCATCTATGAATTTGTCTTGAACCCCACAACAATTTCGTATATGAAAAAAAATAGGTTTCCATTTGAAAAAAGTGAGTTCGGTTCGATTTCTCGAAAGTGGCGCCATCTACAATAACGCCGATCATACCAACTTGTGTCCCCCTTCGAACCGTACAACTTTTGTCTAAAACTTTTTTTCGTAGCTCTTTTGGTTTCGGAGTTATTCGACTGGGTATGTTAAAATGGGCCACCCTGTATATTATACCGAAGGGAAGAACGTTCCCATGGGAAACTGAATGAAATTTCTCAGATATTTTCTAGTTCATTGGGTTCTCCGGATACCTAATACGTTCTACACTGCGGTAGGTAGTGGATGAAATCTGCAAGTGAAATTAATGGCAACTCAAAGCTAGGCCATGCGTAACATTTTGTTTCTTTCATATTCTATATTATTACAAGAGCTTTTAAGAGTTCAAAGGTTTGGCGCTCGGGGCTATGACTATATTGAAAAGAGCTACGAGTATTGGCAACTTTGGCTTCGATCAGGTGCTACGAAACCATCAAAAGCCAACCGCAGCCAGCTGCTGCATTTCGAAATGCGAAATATCGGAACGAAGTATATCTAACAATATACAGATGTAGTATACTATGTCGTTGATTCATATGCTACTCTGAGTTGAAATGTGTATATTCATTTTCCCTTAATAGATTTTAGAGTCAACAAAAATGACGCGAATTCAAGACTGAAAAATTCTTCATTACATTTTCGAAAATCTTCAAGTAGTATTTCGAAAATAAATCGAGAAGGAATATAGCAATCATTCGTACTTCTTTCTAATTAGCGAGAAAATTTCGGCAAACATGTTTAACTCAGTTCTCGAAGCCTCTTTTATAAGCTGGGAAACTTTACCGAGAATACCAGGTGCTGATATTATTGCAATGGCACGTAGGTACCTACACGTGTCTCTGTATCGTGATCAAAGCGGTTCATCGCTAATGGGGAGTAGGTGGGTATATACGTATACTTGTACAAAATACCCAAAATTCGGAAAATAAATTAACGAACGCCTTCGGAACGGTTCGCTGACCACGATTAGAATTCTAAACGAAATTACCTTCCGTATATACGAGTCTATTGTTGTTTGTATGTCCTCACGAGCTCAAAGGTATATAACTAATTGTAAGTAGAGGTAACGACAATTGTTACTTACCTATTTATACTTTAAACAGTTAATTGTCGCAGTTTCGAGTGTTCAACGGACTGCGAATTAAGTGTTTTTGTAACACATGCACGATTTCTGCATTTTTTGTACCTGTTAAGCGGGCCTGAGATGACCTTTTTTTGACCGGTTCGAAAAAGTGGGCAATGATGATTTCATCACAGCCCGCTTATTGAAAAGCGGGCAATAATGGTTTCATTGTTGCCCGCTTATTGAAAAGCGCAGAAATCAATACATGCGTTACAAAAAATATGGTGTGCACCAAGGACTCAGTGGGCTTTTTGGACTAGTGTGGTTGCAGTACTCGTCTTCGGCTCGTGCTAGCTCGCCACCGACTAGTACTGCAAACTCCACACTCGGTTGAAAAAAGCCCACTTTTCGCCCTAGGTGCACAATATACTATTTCTAATGCCCGAATGACTTCTAAGATTTCTGTTATACATCAAGATCAACCAAACGGCTGATAATTCATATTAGAAAGATTTTTCTATCAAGATTCTAGCGACTGGAGAAATCTGGGAAATTCTCCCCGGGTGATCAGTCAGGATAATCAAGAGAGCTCGTTTGATTGTTGGCATAACTACGATCGTTAGCTGATGTTTGTTTCGGGATGTTTGCGCCGAAGGGCGCGTCGCGACGCTATACTGTAGTATATGCTATATACGGTTGCAGTTAGCGACTCGAGGTATGGCTAAAACTCAGCCGGTGGTAACCTCGGAAGTTACAAGGCTTCAAAGGGTTCCAGATTTCTCTACGAATTCCGATATATACATGACCTAGGTTGGATCAAGGCTTGTGTCAAAGGCTCGCTATTTTACGACGTTATTCTTGCTTCTTAAACAGTTTGAGTATGAATATGTACTCGGCTCTTACACCGTTAGAATTATATTCAAATCGGAAATTGGCTATGAATTAGAAATAAATATCCACCCAGTTTCACCCCGTCTCGATAGGACCGCAGCGATGTTAAATGAATTTTGGCGAAGAAATTAATTGATTTTTGAATTGTGATCGGTATTTCTACCCACGTCGGATTACACCGCGGTGACTATCGATATGAAATTTTATCGATCAATGTTCGCACGTACGAAATATCCGGATATCCGCAAAATCATTTTCTCGTTACTGCACTGGTGATACGGAATTAAGTTGGAGCTGAATTTCGTACACGTGAAACGTTCGCGTATGTATTGATACCAACCGCACTAATATGTCAGCGTTAGGATAAGTTTGACAAATAGGTCCGCTTATTCGGGCACGCAATCCAAACCGATGTGTTTTGTATGGTTAATCAAGTTCGTTATCGGCCCTCGACAAACGGGACAATTTCTCTCTAACACTTCGTGTAATTGATCAGTTAGAAAGCCATATAATATCGATATAGTGTTTAGTTCGCATAAAATCCCGTACGTTATTATACCGCGTATAATTTGTATAATTTTTTAGTATTGCTCACATGGTCGATAGTCCCATCGAGTTTTAATTTCCTATATTATAAATTATGAATAACATAAAATAATCACGCGGTCATGGCCCGCCAGGTGGTGAAAATTGTTATTCTCTTAGTTGGATTGCTTTTCTATTAGGGTAAGTGTACCAGTTACTGACCCTGTCCCAATTATTGACCTTTTTCGATGATTCCTTCTTATCCGTGAGCTCTGAAATGATCAAAAAAATCAATTTGTATTCTTCCAGTCTCTAGCAACTGATTTGTGTAACGGAAACATTCAGAATTCTAATCATCGATTTGAAATTTCACAAAATATATGGGTCAATAATTGGGTCTCAAAAGGTCAGTAATTGATACACTCACCTTATTTTTCGATCCAAATTCATCCCACATAGTTTGCGATCGTTTGTAATTGATTTCCCCGTTCTATTTTTTTCATTCAAATTCTCGTCTGTCAAGATGATAACAATATCGTTGTACGTGATTACAAAATCATTGTATAACGTAGGTAAATTTTTGATGAACAGATTATATACGAACTGGGGCAGAAAGAACATGAAACAAATTGAGGTAGGGATGAAAAAAAGGAAAAAAAAAAAAACAAAAAAACACGTATATAGAATCGGACCAGAGTCAGGTTCGCTCAGAATCGGTGAGGTAAAAGTATTTTATTTACTTTTTTTTTGTCTCTTTCTTTTTTTCCATCAAATAAAGCTACAGATTTCATCTGGTAAAGTTGTTGTTTCTCACAATGAGAACCCGACGCAATGTAGGTATATCCTGTATGTACGTACATGCATATCATATAAATTGTGGAAAATTATGCAATCAGAACGACACGCCAACAAAATGAACCTGTACGCGTCGTTCACAACCGACGTCTCTAATTAAGCGAAATCCAGCGTTGAACTAATTATTATACGTTCAATTATGACGCTTTTTTTCATCGTCTCTGTCTCTTTTTCTTGTTCTCTTTCGACTTCGTTCGTGTATTGAATACAGAAATATCCTATATAGTGGTGTGCTTGCGTGGGGCTTAATCTCTTGACTTTTTTTGTTTGTATAATTTTTATTTTTTCCTTTTCAAACTGGGATTCCTCTCCATAAATCTTTGTCGCAAAATTCCCCTATTTCTATCTCTCTCTATTTTTCTCTCGAATTCCTGAATCCCGTTTCCCGCTGGTTTTGTCTATACAGGTATATTATATACATATATGTATGTAGGGCTATTGTGCGTATACGCACAAGAACGCGCGAGGGAGGAGACTAACTTCCCCAATGTTTTCCATGCGAATATATGAGTTCACATATGCGATATATACGCGCGCGCGAATCTAATGCCCCCGAATTTACTAAAACCCAATGAAAATAACTTCATTCACGCTCGATTCTCTTACACGGTGGTACACACATTACCTTCCATTCGAAAAAAAAAAACAAAAAAAAAAAAACAAAAAAACGATGAATATAAAAACAACCCCAAACGTAAATTTTTCGCATTGCAGGAAAATCAACTAGGACATACCAGAATCAATCAGCCTATAATATTGTCATCCGTAATTATTGAATGAAGTGTCAATTGATGGATCTCAAAAACGAAAGCTCTGGATATGAACGAAGAAATGATTATACTACCATCAAAAATCAATTGCCGATTATTATAGTCTATGAGGATTAAAACCCACAGTGTTCATCTTGATTTGACTAACGAGCGACAATTACCTTCCATCATTGGCACTATGATTAAAGAAAATGTGATATTGTGATCTAAATTTGTAGGCACTGTTACCATTTGCCAATAACTGAGTTCAGATATCACTGGCAATAACCGTTGCATATAATATTGCAATATCAATGGTATTTCACCCATTCGTATATAACTATATCGATAATCTTATAAAACGGGGTTGTTGAGATCGGGAAGATTTCCTAATATGTTATCAAATTTTATTTTTATTTTCTTCTGCCTCTCTGAAAATTGCTTCAAAAGCGTACGGTGTGAAATCGCAATTGCAAATTCAAACGAGAATTACTGTACACCAAAAAAAAAAAAAATAAATAAAAAAAAATAAATAAAAAATAGTAGCGCAAGGAAAATCGTGTCGCAAAATGTCCAAGCTTGAAGTACGTTGCTTTGCGAGGCTTCAAGATAAAACCCCACGGTGTAACTCGTTGATTTTTTTACTCCTGTTCGGAGAAAATTCGGGGAACTACATCCGAGCCCTTTGCCCAAGGGAGGAATTAGCCCTGACGGTCGCAACGCACGGGGTAAAGATAAATATCATTAAACGGGTCTTGGTTTCGAACTCTTTGACAGCAGAGGGAGCAAATGCTTGCTCTGGCGGTGAAAATTAGCAAAAATTAGGGAGTCTATTATGTCGTTATACGTCTATTGTAAACCGCTTTGTACTCCGCGAGGCTCCCTGGTTCAGCGTTAGCTACTCCCAAATGTTCCCTTTTCCTTCGTACCTTAGGGACTCTGGCACGTTTCTGCAGCACCATTGTTCCTGCAGGAAAGCCGCAAGCTCGACCATCAAAAATTCATCTTATTCAACGACATTTTTTCTCCCTAGCTTCGCCAACCGAGACTTAAGTCCTCCATTCGCTCCAGGCAAACCTCGATTAGCTGATACCTAGGTAAGGTACTAGCTATAGCCCGAAACTCTATGTGCAAGCAATTCTGAGAGCGGGTGAATGGCAATAGCTATGGCATACAGGTCCCCTAAACTCCTCCGTAAAATTCCAGATTCAAGATAAAATGGGGGTTCTTCTTGCTTCACAGGGTGAAAAAGTAATGGGTCTTCGGGTAGGCGTTCATCCACTCTTCACACGCTGCATAAAGGGACGTATATCCGTTTTACATCATCCGATCTGGCTCGCTATGGTATCCCCAAAGTCTATTCACCATCGACAAAAATTTCCACGCAAATTGCCACGTCAAATTTGAAGAGCTTGCGGTATAACCTGGACCGTAACGATGTCAAAATATGTAATATTCGAGGTCAAGTATACGTAGTTTTTCTTCTTCTTCTTCTTTTGAATTTGGTAATGCCAAAAAAGTACATATCAGTTTCACGTTTATCCTGAAATCCGCTTTCTCAATAGCCATACACATTCACTTTGTCAACAGTAGTGTTTTACTCAGAGGCAGATTCCTGCTAGACCGTACAAGATAATTGAATGAAATTTTCGGAGCACGTTCACCGAATCTGCCACTATGGAACTGTGCAGCGATTTTTTGATATCTTTCGTAATTTGGAGGGAATTAATTGTTTTCTGTAGAAGGAACCTTCATAATTGCATGACGAAAAATTGTACTTTAAGAATCGTGATAGTTCCCCTTGGAATTGCCAAGTGAAATATATTCATCAGATGATAGAATAGCGAGTAGGCTTGAATTCGCAACTGGATATATCATTAAGAGATGATTCGTAATACTTATGCACCCTCGAATATCTGGTTGTTTTAGATGATATAAATCTAGTTTCGGGGCGGTTGAACATTCATTTTCAAGACAATGGTAATAAGCTCGAGGTACGAACGAGCGAAGGACAGACCCTGGAGGAAGTGCCATGTTGGATGAGAGACGTGAAGGTATACCCCCCGACCCTGAGGGTGGGTTTCATGATATTTTATTAAGGATGACATCTTCGGGCATTTCCAAGAGATTTCCGACACTCACGACGACATTTGACGGCGTTTAGGAGGCGGCCTTCACCGGCTTAGGAAAGTGCCTGGGCCAGCCAGACCAAAGGCTGGGACTGCTGCAAGCCCTCCTCCTCGGTGACACGGGATTCGCATTTACGCTGGTTAATAATGCAAGAAGCGCTCTGCAGAGATATTACCAGGGAATATGGGCTCATCCTGTGGTAATAACGGTTTTAAATGGGGGATCCTCCTCACCCACGTTCTTGTCGCTTCGAACTCACGGCAAACCAACGGGGCTCAGAGGCTACGAAAGCTTCCGACCCCATGCTGATATGATCGAGCCAACTCATAAAGACGCAATTAAATCTCAGAGGGAAAATTCTCCAAACTCTTATTGACAAGCTTGGAAGACCAAACCATAATTACAGTTACAAATAATACAACAATCTTTGCGATAAGAGTTACACAAATAATAATAACAAACCTCAATGATCGTAGCAGGTACTTCTTGCACAAAGGCAGAGGCCAGATTTCGCTTTAGTCAAGTTGATATTTGGCAATATAATATCTTAGTCAGCTCTCCTTTGTCTATTTGAAAATCATTTCAATCCGCTATCGGATTTTAGCAGAGCTCGTTTCACAGGCGGGACATAATTGCTTCCGTTGAAAATGAATATCTGAAAAGGTTATACAGTGCGCTGGGGTTACAGGGTGCTAAATTTACGCGTATCGTGTGTCTCGTGTGTAAATGGAGGTAGATATGTATGTACGTGAAGGTTTTAGCAATCGATCGACACACTTTTTGGTGGCGGATTTCCGTAGGTGTAATTTTTTTTTATTTAAATCTAATGACTTCTGAAATATTTTTTTCTCCAACCCCTAACCGCGGGTGAATGTTTATAAAAACAATTCTTCTTTCCCCTCGGTAGATACATTTAGAATTTTGGGGATAAGAATTTATCACGTTTTATGTGCTTCGCGCCCCCAAAAAAAAGAGGCGCGCGAAACCCACGAGTCTCGTTTTTTCATTATTTTTCATATTTTCATCACATTATCTTTTTATTTTTCTTCTTCCTCATCTCCGACTAACTCAATTATTTTACCTTGGGATTTTTCCACCCAACTCCGTCTAACATTCCTGCCAATTTTTTCGCACTCGGTATATCGTCGGTTGCAGTTTTTCACGCGCACCCTTATTTAGGGGTTGACTTTTCTCTGGTCTTCGAGGCGAGGAATCGAGTTAAGAAGTCAGAACGAATGAATTCGAGTTGGTTAATGTTTTGGCTTCAGATTTGGACCTTCATCTCGGGGGACTTTCAACTCCTATACAGGGGTTCCTGGTTTCCCGCACGAACGGCGTGGAGCCCTTCTTCCGGTTAAACGGATCTTTAAGCAACTCGACATAAATAGCGCCTAATTGAAAGTTGGCTAATGAATTTTACCGCCACGCCAGAACGCGAATAGCCTAAGCGTAACGCGGTACACTCTCCCTTTAATCAACAACTTAATTTTATCAGGGACCTCCGCGCCAGGCGTAGCTAGGCGGGCTGCGGCCTCTCATTATCCGTTCTTTCGACCAGGACCGCGAAAATCTACCAGTCCAGGACCTGGGGGTCGGCGCTGCGTTTCGCGCTCTGAATTCACTCGTCCGTAGACCACGCCATCACCCAAGGGAATACATGCCAGGTAGGTATAACGACTTTCACATTTAACGTTACACCGGTCAGCCAACCGGAGCTGAACTCCGCTCATCCCCAATTATCTCACCGGCTGAGCATCACTCGAGTGTATTTATTGAATTCAAGTCATGGATGATGCTAGAAGAAAAATTAATATACAGGGGATTTTTACGATGAGGTTACTGACTGCGTTTGATTTCTCACATAGAAGTAGTTTTTTCCTTTACTAAATGCACTGGAATCATCGTTGCCGATTCAATGATTCTGTTAGCAGAAAAAGTTGATTTCTTATCCCTCGATGTTGGTAGTTACTTTGTACATGTGCTGTTTTGATCCGAAATTGTCTAAGAAATTGTATTTTACATTAGAACTTTGCTTGGAAGTAAGGGGAGCAGTATGTCGCGGTTGAAAAAATCAAACATAGTCCAAAATCGATTTGTTTCATCACCAAAGTTCATTTTGCATCATTATAATCATCTCACTTAGAAACGAATGCTGCACGAATTCAGGCACACCGTAGGTTCGATTCGACTTATCTATGACCAAGATTTGGAGGAATACAGGCCATCACAAATTGAACGAGGGAAATTGGAAAATTTAATTTTTAGGATGAGTTATTTGCAAATAAGTGGAAAAAAATGTTTGATTTTCGAAGCATTGGCCATATGTTCTATGATAATTTTTTCAATTCAATTTCCCTCGTTCAATTGATGACGGCGCATCTTCCGAACCATTCGGATCCTGAGAAAGTGAAATCGGACCCACGGTGTGCCTCAATTCGTGCATGATGATTTTTAGTGACATGATTATAATGATGTAAAATTAATTTTGGTGACGAAATAAATTGATTTTGGATCACGTTTAATTTTTACAACCACGAAAACAAAATCGACAGCTTTTTTGGAAGAAGATAGTCCATAGGTACTGATCGAAAGTGTGAAGTTTGGATTGATAATCTTACGATTCTAGTCCTGATTTGGATATTGATATGCTGATTTCAACATACTTGTCATATTTGACTATCAATAACTTGACGACGTTAAACTTTGTTCTGAATGGTTTTCATTTCTTCATTTTTCTCTAGATTCGTTTTGTGCATATTGAAGTATGTGATAGGTGTTAGATATGAATTGAATATAATTGAGGATGATGCTTGCAGCAATGGATCATGTATAGAATTTTGTTTAAATGTGACGTATATGCAAGTATAGATTTGAGTTGGAATTAGCACATTGACAGAAGAACTCTGGTACTCCGTTCATTGGTTGTATATTTTTATATTCATATTCCGTTGAATCCTCTAACCGCTATAACCTGAACTGGTGTATTGATATAATGCAATACTAGGAAATCCGACATGAGTGAAAACCCGGTTTATCAAAACTAATAAAGCTGTTTTTCAACGGAAAAACGTTGGTAAAATCTGAATTTTCATGCAGGTGATTCACGCGTGAAAATTACATCACATATATGTTTACAGAATTAGTATTCTCATAACTGTATTATGCAGTCTTATCAACGAGCTTCACGTAAGAGTAGTTTTTATCCATGGATGAACCAGATCTGTTTAACTTTTCCAAGAAGAATTCAAGTCAGATTAATGAAATTTTGAATTCGACGAATTCTGACTTCGAGAAACCAAAATTCTTTGGCAAATGATTCGGAAGTCGTAATTCGTGACTTCGAAGGTAAGATCAAAAAACTATTCAGGCTTAATTAACGTACTACACTCCGAGGTGTTCTTTATTTTCTATTTTTCATTTTTTTTAGTTGGTTTGTAGGTTTTTCAGGAGCCTCTAATGTTCGACATGAACACAGCCTCGTTATTGCACTCACTCTGGCTCGTGTTATATTTTCAAACGCCTGCAATTAGCTAGAATTGAAGTTACGAAGGGATTTCGGTTTTGCAAATAACCCTGGTACCATTGAAAAGTCCCCGGTGCATAAACCGCATTTGGATCTCGTATATTCAGCGAATTTCCCGCAGCTTAGCATTATACCAGAATTTTATTTTCGCATTTATACCACTGCTGTTACAGTATATATTCTAAAAACGCAATCAACTGCGGCAAATACTCTAAATCTATGAAATTAATTACTCATTACTCAAGTATGTGTTCTTTCCCGAACAGACCTGCACCCTTCGTTGTCCCACTAATTAAACATTCAAACCCCATTGTCGAGTACCTACGCCCCCATTGAAACCTCACACACCGGGCAAATAACTTCGACGAATATAATTCCGGCACGTCAATTTTGTAGTTAATTAATAAAATCATTTTCCCCTGCAGCTCGTCATGTGTATTGCTGTTGTTATTCTCCCGATCGTGACGTATGCGAGGTATAACCGTTACATCGTTAGCACAGGACGGTCATATTGATTGTATTAATTGCAAACTCGGTCAGCAAGTCTGGTTACGGAATGACACTTAATCCCTTCGAGATTCCGATGCCAAAGCCATGGCCATGGTCATAGGGTAGGTATGTGTCCTCGTAGAAACGTCTAGCCTGTGTACTTTGCGAGGGAGAACTGTCCGCCCGAGGTCAAGGGGCAAATTTGAATATAGATTGACCACTCGCAGGCACACAAACCAGCTTTGGACATATTTGTATGTATACGTCTATATATTTACAATTTACTATAGGCTAGTTGCTTCCAAAAGCAACTATGGCGGTAATCGTAACACTACAATCGACGAATACAGGCCTAAAAGTACCTTCGCCATCATGCCAAAAAGCACCTCGAGGTAAGAAACAAATATTTGTTAATCATTCTGGGACTAACTTCCAATTTCATTTTACGGTTTTGTATGACTTTGTCTTTCTATTTGTGTACCCCAAAACTGCCAAGTGACACCATGATGCTCGCTTTCTGTCAATTCACGGTGGTATTAATTAAATTATGTCTGATACCAAAGGGTTAGTTCCATCTCAACACCAGAACCAAGGCGATTTTTTTCACCCAACCCTTTCTGTATGTTTAGCAAATTTTTACAAAATGTAACGCGATTTTACTCAAAGATAGAAGCTCGTGTTACCAAATAGCCCCACGTTGGGCGCCAATTGTTAATGCAAGCCAAACGGGGTGCTAATTTTGTTTGTTTGTTGTTTTTTTTTTGTTAATGAAGCAAAAATTGCAAAATCCAAATGTTATTTTGTTCGAAGTTGAAGGAGGGGTGACAAATTTTGAGTTCCTTTTATTGAAAGTGTTAAGGGAATGAAGAGAAATCAAGGAAAATTGTAGAAGGTTCGTTTGGCTTTGTTCGTGTCCAGCTCAATTGTAAAATTTATGAAACCAGACAATTTTCTAATTGTTTACGACTTGCGAGAGAGAGGATAATTTTATTTCTGTGGTACGATCGCGACTGATTTAGTTTTAGCAATTTATGTATACGAGGCTAACGTGACGACAGTTGGGAAGGAACTTTTCTCGGTCGAAAGCTGCTATTTCTTAGCGAGCCACAAAGGGTTGCCCTCCCATCCCCCATCTATTTAATTATGCAAATTCGATTTACCTAACAAATTTTCACCACCTTTACCTGTTTTCGTCTCGCGGCTCAAGTCCCGTACCCTTTGTCAATGCGGTTGTACTTTCATAAACTTTATTGTTTCTCGACAGATTCTCGGATCTTCTATAATCATAAAACAAAAACAATCGACCAACTGTAACTATTCGAAAGAAACCTAGCCAAAGAAAGCCCTGATACTTTCAGACAAAGTAAAATTTTTACAACTACCTACGACGTAGAATAGATTCTCCAAAATCTGAGACATTAAATACAAGAATAACATTTTCATCCTCATATAACAGCAATGAATAACAGCAGAGGAAGATCATGAGTCGAAAGACATGAATAGTACATTACGCAACGAGTGCGCAAAATAGGTGATTCCCGCACGAGTCGATTTTGTCGCCCGAGCGTAGCGAGGGCGACAAACAAGACGAGTTGCGGGAATCGCCTTGCGCACGAGTTACGTATACTATTTTTCCTGACAAGTGTGAAAAATTCGATCCTAATGATTATTATAAAAGGTTGTAATGTATAGAAGTTTGACGTGATTCACATCACGGGCGGAGCCGGCCCGAGGGTCGCGCCGATCACACGAGGGGGTAAATCGTACGCCCGTGGTGCATACGCTATTTTTCGCAACAGCGTGTGTAAAATTCGGTTGCATATATATATAAGTAATCTAGTCCCAGTAGGAATGTAATGCAATCATGTCACAAATTAAAAAAACTCGGGTGAGTCCAAAAATCTTGGAAAAACCGACTTTTGACAAATCACTGTGCGTGACGGCGGGGTCCAGGGGCGAAGCCCCTGGTGGGGTCGAGGGGCGAAGCCCCCGCGGGGGGTTCGGGGGGCCAGAGGCCCCCCGACCCAAAACACAAGAGGCAAGTTTTTATTGCAAAAAGAAAACGTAAATAAATAATTCATTTTTATTTTAATTATTTTTCAAATCGATACAATGATCTGTAATGATCTTGCCACAATTTCATAATTTTCACAAAAATTACGGTTTGGATTGTTTACACGTGAAAACTAAAAATTAACAAATTCATATCGAATGATGTTTGGTTATGAAATTGATACGGGAATATGAAATTGATTCAAAAACTATATGTCTTCAGTGCAACCTATAAATTTAATAAATATTCAAGTCGGTAAAGTAGAATTCGAGGCGTCCAATCGATTATTAATCAAATTTTGAAATGCGGGCGTAAAAATGTTCAATGAATATTTTACGCCCGCATTTCGGGGCCCTCTAATTTCTTTCCTTCGTATCAGTAGAACATTTAAACGTTAAAAAACTAATTTCATATTTTACGCCTACTAGGTGTAGAATTGATTTTTACGCACAGTGTTGAGAATAGTAGTATTTTACACCCTGAAAATCGAGTCGTAAAATTGAATTTTACACTCACTGTTGCGAAAAATAATTTCAAGCATTCATTTAAATATAAATATTTTTCTCAACAACTTCGTCGTGATTTTTCAGCTGTCGTGATGGAGACTATTTTTGTGCCTACAATAGTATATTCTTGTCACTTCTACAGTATTTTGCGTACTGGAATCTTATTTTGCACCCGCGAATCTCATTTTGCGCACGCGAATCTTATTTTGCACCCGCGAATCTCATTTTGCGTACGCAAATCTCATTTTGCACCCGCAAATTTCATTTTGCACCCGCGAATTTCATTTTGCACCCGCGAATTTCATTTTGCACCCGCGAATTTCATTTTGCACCCGCGAATTTCATTTTGCGCACGCTCACAAAATGCGTTAGGAAATCTAACATTTTGCGCCCTCGAATTAGTACGCAAAATCGAATTTTGCACACTCAGTTAGGAAATAGTACATTACGCAACGAGTGCGCAAAATAGGTGATTCCCGCACGAGTCGATTTTGTCGCCCGAGCGTAGCGAGGGCGACAAACAAGACGAGTTGCGGGAATCGCCTTGCGCACGAGTTACGTATACTATTTTTCCTGACAAGTGTGAAAAATTCGATCCTAATGATTATTATAAAAGGTTGTAATGTATAGAAGTTTGACGTGATTCACATCACGGGCGGAGCCGGCCCGAGGGTCGCGCCGATCACACGAGGGGGTAAATCGTACGCCCGTGGTGCATACGCTATTTTTCGCAACAGTGTGTGTAAAATTCGGTTGCATATATATATAAGTAATCTAGTCCCAGTAGGAATGTAATGCAATCATGTCAGAAATTAAAAAAACTCGGGTGAGTCCAAAAATCTTGGAAAAACCGACTTTTGACAAATCACTGTGCGTGACGGCGGGGTCCAGGGGCGAAGCCCCTGGTGGGGTCGAGGGGCGAAGCCCCCGCGGGGGGTTCGGGGGGCCAGAGGCCCCCCGACCCCAAACACAAGAGGCAAGTTTTTATTGCAAAAAAAAAAACGTAAATAAATATTTCATTTTTATTTTAATTATTTTTCAAATCGATACAATGATCTGTAATGATCTTGCCACAATTTCATAATTTTCACAAAAATTACGGTTTGGATTGTTTACACGTGAAAACTAAAAATTAACAAATTCATATCGAATGATGTTTGGTTATGAAATTGATACGGGAATATGAAATTGATTCAAAAACTATATGTCTTCAGTGCAACCTATAAATTTAATAAATATTCAAGTCGGTAAGGTAGAATTCGAGGCGTCTAATCGATTATTAATCAAATTTTGAAATGCGGGCGTAAAAATGTTCAATGAATATTTTACGCCCGCATTTCGGGGCCCTCTAATTTCTTTCCTTCGTATCAGTAGAACATTTAAACGTTAAAAAACTGATTTCATATTTTACGCCTACTAGGTGTAGAATTGATTTTTACGCACAGTGTTGAGAATAGTAGTATTTTACACCCTGAAAATCGAGTCGTAAAATTGAATTTTACACTCACTGTTGCGAAAAATAATTTCAAGCATTTATTTAAATATAAATATTTTTCTCAACAACTTCGTCGTGATTTTTCGGCTGTCGTGATGGAGACTATTTTTGTGCCTACAATAGTATATTCTTGTCACTTCTACAGTATTTTGCGTACTGGAATCTTATTTTGCACCCGCGAATCTCATTTTGCGCACGCGAATCTTATTTTGCACCCGCAAATCTCATTTTGCGTACGCAAATCTCATTTTGCACCCGCAAATTTCATTTTGCACCCGCGAATTTCATTTTGCACCCGCGAATTTCATTTTGCACCCGCGAATTTCATTTTGCGCACGCTCACAAAATGCGTTAGGGAATCTAACATTTTGCGCCCTCGAATAAGTACGCAAAATCGAATTTTGCACACTCAGTTAGGAAAAATACCTTACCTTTCTGGCTGGTGAGTTGTATCGAATCTCGTGGCTGCTTCGGTGATCGAGAAAGAACTTTGTTAGAGTTAGCTACTGTTTATTTTTGTTGAAAATCAACCGTGTAAGAAAAGCCGCGGAAAAGGATAGATCTGGAGAAAGTAGCTGAGTCTGTGCTCGGTAGGGGTAGTAGCAACGGTTCACCGGAAGGAAAGCAAAAACTTAAGTTGTATGCTCGGCACGCGGGCACAATGATACTTTTCTAGTCTTATCTGGAACTCGGCCGTTGTTCATGGGTTCGGCTTTTCGCTTCTAGTTTGTTGTTTCGTCGTCGTTTCACAACTTGCGCAAGTTACTGCAGCTAAGACCAACCGACTTGGTTTACCTGCGAACTTCGAAGACAACTCGCGAGAAGCTCGCAAATCTAACTTTTCTCTTTCATACCTTCTCTTGCCCCATTTATCGATACTGTATACAATAGTATTGCTTTATTTCTCATCTAGACCTCATACTCATGAGCTAGGTTGATCATGATACTCTAGATGATGGTCGTTATCCAATTGATCTAAGAATCCGAATCGTGCTTTGCATGATAAGTGCACAATCAATATATACCGCGTATTCAACTTTTGCATGGTTTTCTCGCTGCAAATTCTAATTTGCAAATTTATGTATTCAGAAAGAGAAAAAAAAAAGAAATAATCACAGAAGTAGGAAATAGTTCATCAATACGTATATTGAGTATTCTGAATCACAAGACCGCAGGGTCTACGTGACTATATGTATTGATACACGCGAGGTGTGAGACCCATGAAATTTTCAGTACAGTGCAAATGGCACACCTTCAGATAAATAATTTATCGATACACATAGGTATGTATACCTACCGATGTATATAGGTGCGTCGTGTGTACCTGGAGTCAGGTGAATCGATGGAATGTGAATCGAATCATCGTGCCAGTCAATCAACAATTTTCCTCTAGGTATATGAATTTGGTCTCATACTAGGGTAAGCTCACTAGTTACTGACCCTGTCCCAATTATTGAACTTCTTCAATGATTTCTTTTTATCCGTGAACTCTGAAATTATCAAAAAAATCAATTCGTATTATCCGAGTCTCTAGCAACTGATTTGTGTAGAAGAAACATTCAGAATTCTTATCATCGATTTAAAATTTAAGAAAATATAAGGGTCAATAATTGGGTCTTAAAGGGTCAGTAATTGGTACATTGGCGTTTATGCGTATTGAAATAATTGTGTAGTTACTATTATTATCGATTTGTTCTGATACAAATTCTACTCGATCTTCTTTCTGGACTTTCATGGCTAGACTCGAGAAATCTAATGCTTCTTACAAGTTCTTGGTGATATCGCTACGGTATATGGTGTATAGATATACAGATGTATGTACGTGTAACGTGAAGTTCTACTTCTGTAAATAACGTTCAGCTAACGCGTGAGGAATTGTGCGATCAGCGACTCCCATTCACATAATTCTTGTACAGACGCAGTGCAGGTACTTTTAACTTATATAGGGAGAGTTTTATCGGCAGTTTGTTTATGTAATTGCGTAAAACGGAATTGACGAAAGTACGTACAGGGAATACTTTTATCATGGGCATACGGACAATAAATTGCGATTATATACGAATCGTAGGAAGTGCTTATCGACAATCAACATAGTGTAATAGTGCTGAGATCGGATGTCCGATCCTAACGTGAACTCTGAATTCGAATTCGAAATCAGGAGCAAGATAGGGCTACGTAAGAATTCGATGTTTTCTGGAACAGGATTGAAATTCCAAATTCCAAAAGATCTGAATGATCAAAATTCCGAATTTATTTGAGACGCGATTCTGAGTTTGTAGAGACGTTAGAGTTCAGAGCTTGCAGATTCCGAAAGGTAAAAACTCAGAAAATCCAAAAATCTGAAAATTTATGGAAAGCTCATGACAAAGCGTTGAAGTTAGGAGTATTGGCCTCTCGGATCTTTAGTTTTCAGAATTTTGAACCTTCGGTGTTCTTCCATTCGGAGTTTTTCAAATTGGCTACGTAGACTTTCAGGGAAACAATCTCCCTAAACACTTCGAGTCCGTAGTATAAAAATTCAGAATTTCGATTTTGCCCCTTTTTTCGAAACAGCCAGACTGTGAGAATCGTCCTCTAATTTCTTCAGAGTCATGGAATATTTCATCACGTTTGTCATGTTTCGTCGATTCAACTAGACTCAATTCATTTATTATTGAAAAAAGGGAATGTTCCATCAGGAAGCCGTGTCAGTTATCGACTATTTTCCTATTGTCCATATAGAAAATCATCAGTGGGAATATCAGGGCACGCAGCGGATATTCAAGTATAAAGTATTATGAAATCTCGAGAGCGACGAAATATAGTTCCTGTCAAAAAACCAGCTTATCTATACTACTACTACATTCTGCAACCGGACTGAGATAAAAGATCAAATAAGTATAAAAGTTCGCTGGCCACGGTGTACATTGCGACGCGGTGGTTCTAAAAATGGGCGATGCAATCAAGAGAACGAGCCTCCCAGTCGAGCAAAATGGACAGTTTGTAGAACTGGGCAGATAAGCAGAAGAAATATGAACCTGAAACAACCTCTCATCCAGCAATTTGCAGCACTGGCTTGGCACTGACATTGGCATGTTGCATAACAAACGTTGGACATATGCATTTTTTAGTTACTGATAATCAGCGGATTTTGGATTTGGATGAAACTGGGCACATGCTGGTTCATCTTTTTTCAAAAATTAAATACATCCCGTTGGATTTTTTCAGCTGGAAAACTGATACAGTATTTAAATAAATATTGTAACTTTACTTTCCCTTGACAATAAGCTTGAAAAATCCAAGTCCATCGGACAATAATTGCGACAAATGAAAACTGTTGCCAATTATCAATTGTAGTTGAGGCATTGACAATCGCGTATATAGATTGAATCTGGTAGGTACTTTGATTGCGAATTATAATCGAATCAGAACATGATGTTCGGGCACTCGTGAGGTAATATGAGAAACTATTAATTGATGGAGTACCGGAATATTACTCATACTGTATTTCCATCGGAGAATCGGATACACCATTGCAATCTATACGTAGTGATTAATAGTGCCTAGCTCTCATGCATCAGCCTCTAGGCTCCCGCAATTTTTTCCAATCTTTTTCATCCATTTTCAAATAGGTATTTCACGTCAATTTATTCAGGTAAATATTATCTCACAGATAATTAACAGAGTTAAAAACAAAAAGATGAAATAGAAAGAAACAGTCTTGCATTTCACACCGACAGACTCGATAAAAATTGCTTCATGTTTTGGGGAGTAATTTCAAGTAGAATTTCCTTTATTTTTAACAAATTCTTGGGGCTTTTCCGTCTCGCTTCGTCTTATCTTGACATGAAAAAATACTTGTCTCATCAATTTAAGTGATTATTTGGACTGGGAAGAGATCAAAAATTAGGATGCCAGCAGTAACAAGCAAGCATTGTGTATTTTATATCCCGCTGTTCACTCGATATAGTCGTATATAAATATCGACAATTTTATTGATACAACCGCGTAGCCTGGGGGTTTCCCTAATCTGCAATCCTATAAGATTTCTAACGAACCAGATAGAATGTTGAGGGAATTGAATTATCGGAACACACTACTGATTGTTCTGCAAATGAATTTAGAGAGAATTGCTCAAGTAAATCGAGTTAGGTTTCTGCCAAGGTATTCCACCATTTCAGTTTCATTCAGAATACTCTTCCCCATCCGTTCAGCTACCATGCGGGTTTACCGTGCGGGTTAGTTAGTCGGTTTTCTCCTGTCTGAATAAGGTCTAGGAAAAATAAATGAACTCCAAGGATAATCACCCAAAGAATTCTTTGGTAGATCTTCAGTCTAACTGGATGAGAAGATTTCGTTCGTCAGTTCGCTGGAGAGAATCTGGAAGGTAATTGGAGCTGAGAAGTAGTACAAAAAGTATATTCATGATATAGAGCTGTAGTAATAATCCGAAAATTTGCAAAAATTGCTCAATTTTTGTCTCGTTCTGATCTTGACTTCGCAGAACACGAATCCGCCTTCTACGATAATAATTAAACCATGAAATATACGACGTGAGTAACAAAAGGGTGCAGTTAGTGTCAGGAACATTGGCTTCCGAGGACTACAGCGGAAGAACCATCAATCAACCGAAAAAGAGGTGCTTAAGAATGGCGTCGAAAACAGTACATCCATCTTCATTGATGCTCGGGGTCTTAGGCTCTGACAAAACAGGCGAATTTTTTGCCCTTCAAGTGTATTTTCCGTACAACAGCAGCTCACCGTATATTTCTTGCCATTTTCAGAGCTAGACTTCCGCTACAAACTCCTCTAAGGGATAATTCATCCCTTATTTTATATTTCCCCAAGTTCTGTTTTCATCGAATAACTTTGAGGGAAAATCCGGAGCCTTAATTCCAATTCCATCATTGTGAGACTAAAATTGGAAATACTCAGTAATTCGTCGCCATCGGATTGGCCGATTCAACTTGCTAGTAGTTTCTGTTATTTACAGAATTCTAGTTTCACCTGGGTTTGTTTGAGGTATTTCCAAATTGGATAACAACTGAATGTGAATGTGGAATAACGAGAGGTGGAAGCAGCAGCCTTCGACTAGTTGCACATATATATTTTAACGAGCGTTGAACAGCAGTGGTTGCAGAGTGACTTGAAAGAAAGTAGAATGAAAAAGGAAGTAAATAACTAATGGCCATGGCACAAAGGGATTTCTGATTAAACGTTTGCAAGAGCTTTGGATGGAACTGTTAATCAAACGGTGGGTCAAAGACGAGCCCATGTGGCTCAAAAGAATAATTCAGTCCACGGAGGGAACGTCGTTAGAGAAATTTCCGGAGAACCAAAAACTCGAGACCACGAAGCTTTTGCGTCTCTTGAAGCTCGGGTACCCGGATATTCCAAGCCTCAACATTCTCAAATAATATATCTCTCTATATTATAAAGATATATCGCCGCCACCGCCGCCGCCGCCGCCGCCGCCGTGTCAGTCATAAACAAAAGACGATCGTAGGGAATTCTGGGTAATGATGGGTTTTTCCCAGAATTCCATGAGTTTTTCCCAGAATTCCATGGGTTTTTCCCAGAATTTCGTGGGTTTTTCCCAGAATTTCGTGGGTTTTTCCCAGAATTCCATGGGTTTTCCCCGGAATGCCTTGGGTTTTTCCCAGAATTTCGTGGGTTTTCCCCAGGATTTCGTGGGTTTTTCCCAGAATTTCATGGGTTTTTCCCAGAATAAACAAAAGACGATCGTAGGGAATTGTGGGTAATCCTGGTCACCATGGCAACGATTACCATGGCAACGATCACCATGGCAACGGTTACCATAGCAACGGTTACCATAGCAACGGTTACCATAGCAACGGTTACCATGGTACCGGGGAATTTGTTTGTGGCCATGGCAACGGCGAGTTCTGAGAATTTGTTGGTTACCATGGCAACGGCGAATTCTGAAAATTTGTTGGTTACCATGGCAACGGGGAAATCGGAGAATTTGTTGTTACCATGGCAACGGGGAAATCGGAGAATTTGTTGGCAACGGCGAATTCTGAGAATTTGTTTCTTAATATGGCAACCCCGAATGATGAGAATTTGTTGGTTACCATGGCAACGGGAAATTGGGGGGATTCGTGTGTTACTATGACGATAAAGGAAAAGAATTTGGGGTATTTTTATGAATTACAATGATAATGGGTGTTCAGGACTTGAGAATTGATGAAGTTTGGGTTGATAAAGTTATGATGTTACCATATTGATGAAGTTCGGAAAAATGGAAAGTATGGAAGAAGTTGGATGATATTGGGAAAGGCTTTAGACTTCAAGATGTTGCGTGAATGGAGGGCTGACCAAAGGACGATCGCTATGTTCAGCCACTGTTTGAGACAAGTTCGTGTTGGACAAATCTTTGACATACTGAATCTTTGCGAGCTGAGATTGACGCTGTTGAAACGTGGGATACAGGTGAAAATATTCGAAACGCTCTGCGGATGAAAATAGAATACGAAGGTTGCTATTAATTACACTAATTATCTGCATGATTATGAACAGTAACCGTCATATCACCGTACGTATAACGGGAGACGGTAACTGTTTGTTTCGATGTTTTGCGTATTTTTTGTATAATGATCAAGAAAAGCACATGAAAATACGATCCCGAATTGTTAGTGATGTGGTACGTAACTGGTCGCGATATGAATCTTTTGTTGTGGGTGATGAATCATATGATTCAGAAATACGCGATGAACATTCACATCAGTGTCATATGTCGAGAACAGGTACATTCGGTGGAGAAGTTGAAAAAGAATCTTTCGTGAATATGTACAATATTCATCTTTTGGTATTTATCAATAGTTTTGAAAATCCTAGGGAATATGGTGATAGAAAAAATAATAATAAATTGAGTCTTCTGTTATCTGGATGCTTAGATAAAGGTCATTACGACATTATAGAATCTTCGAATATTAGTTTGATAGGCAAAGGTATAAATAACAGACTCCACTATTATAACAACAAGGCGATAATTAATCAGAAAAGAAAAGTTGAGAATTTATCGGAGTCTGTGTTACATAGAAAACGAATGAGGGATATTGTACAGAATATGAATAAAAAACGTGCGGAACATAAGCGAAACAAGGATTTGGTCGAGGTGATGAGTGATGAGCGTGTGGAACGAAAGCGCAAGAAAGACTTGGTTGGGGCGATGGATAATGAGCGTTTGGAGCGAAAACGTAGGAAAGATTTGGTTAGGGCGGAGTGGGCGGAGGGGAAATGGAGAATGTCATAAAATAATCTGTTTGAATAAAAGAATGAAATAAAAGAAATATAAGAAATATATACGCTTTGCTTTCGGTAGTTCTTTGTTTATTATGACGAAACGGAATGTAGTTATAAATTACAGGAATAAACGGAAAAGATTGAAGTATAATAGAGAAAGAAAAAGGTTTACGGCATGCACTATCACACCTACACTGGGGGGTTGGCGCGCGAAGCGCGCAGGGGGGCGAATTAATAAATGATAAATTCAAAAAATAAATTGATGTAAATTAATAAATATGAAAAAAAAAAATCAATAAAAACGTACCCGTCGTCCCATGCCAGTCCCGGTCGCCGGTCCCGGTCGAGGTCCCGGTCGAGGTCCCGGTCCCGGTCGCCGACGTCGTCGCCGGGACCTCGATATACCCGTCGTCCCATGCCAGTCCCGGTCGCCGGTCCCGGTCCCGGTCCCGGTCGAGGTCCCGGTCCCGGTCCCGGTCGCCGATGTCGTCGCCCTCGACCGGGACCGGGACCTCGACCGGGACTCGATATACCCGTCGTCCCATGCCAGTCCCGGTCGCCGGTCCCGGTTCCGGTCCCAGTCCTGGTCCCGGTCCCGGTCGAGGGCGACGACATCGGCGACCGGGACCGGGACCTCGACCGGGACCGGGACCGGGACCGGGACCGGGACCGGGACCTCGACCGGGATCGGGACCGGCGACCGGGACTGGCATGGGACGACGGGTATATCGAGGTCCCGGTCCCGGTCGAGGTCCCAGTCGAGGTCCCGGTCCCGGTCGAGGGCGACGACATCGGCGACCGGGACCGGGACCTCGACCGGGACCGGGACCTCGACCGGGACCGGGACCGGGACCGGGACCGGGACCGGGACCGGGACCGGGATCGGGACCGGCGACCGGGACTGGCATGGGACGACGGGTATATCGAGGTCCCGGTCCCGGTCGAGGTCCCGGTCCCGGTCCCGGTCCCGGTCCCGGTCGAGGTCCCGGTCCCGGTCCCGGTCCCGGTCGAGGTCCCGGTCCCGGTCCCGGTCCCGGTCCCGGTCGAGGTCCCGGTCGAGGGCGACGACATCGGCGACCGGGACCGGGACCGGGACCGGGATCGGGACCGGCGACCGGGACTGGCATGGGACGACGGGTATATCGAGGTCCCGGTCCCGGTCGAGGTCCCGGTCCCGGTCGAGGTCCCGGTCCCGGTCCCGGTCCCGGTCGAGGGCGACGACATCGGCGACCGGGACCGGGACCTCGACCGGGACCGGGACCGGGACCGGGACCGGGACCGGGACCGGGACCGGGACCTCGACCGGGATCGGGACCGGCGACCGGGACTGGCATGGGACGACGGGTATATCGAGGTCCCGGTCCCGGTCGAGGTCCCGGTCCCGGTCCCGGTCCCGGTCCCGGTCGAGGTCCCGGTCGAGGGCGACGACATCGGCGACCGGGACCGGGACCTCGACCGGGACCGGGACCGGGACCGGGACCGGGACCTCGACCGGGACCGGGACCGGGACCTCGACCGGGACCGGGACCTCGATATACCCGTCGTCCCATGCCAGTCCCGGTCGCCGGTCCCGATCCTGGTCGAGGTCCCGGTCCCGGTCCCGGTCCCGGTCCCGGTGACCGGGACTGGCATGGGACGACGGGTATATTGAGGTCCCGGTCCCGGTCCCGGTCCCGGTCCCGGTCGCCGACGTCGTCGCCCTCGACCGGGGCCTCGACCGGGACCGGGACCGGGACCAGGACCTCGACCGGGACCGGGACCTCGACCGGGACCGGGACCAGGACCAGGATCGGGGCCGGCGACCGGGTCTGGCATGGGACGACGGGTACTTTTTTATTAATTTTTTTTTTTTCAACATTTATTAATTTACATCAATTTATTTTTTGAATTTATCATTTATTAATTTTAATTATTAATTTTATTTTTTAATTTATTGATTTTTATTAATTTATTTAGCAAATTTATTTTTTGTATTACAAAAAAAAAAAAATTTTGTGATTTTTTAAACAAATTTCATAAAATTACAAATGTGATAATGTGAAAAGTTCGGATAAATTGGGCTCCTTCAAATTAGGCGATATTGTCACTTTCTTTTCTTTTTCTAATCGAATAAATGTGTGAATATGAGTCAACTTCAATTGTCTGAATCACTTTTTCTTCGATCTGCACCGAAAATGCACCTCCAACGAGACACGGGAATTCGAAAAAAATTCGTATCTCACGAACCATGAGAGAGCACAGACTTTTGTGACCGCGGATATCTTCGTGATGAGTTTACGCATGCTTCGTAAAAATTTGAAATGAAAAAAGTTTGGGGAACAAACTCAAAATTCGATTTCTTGACTACTTTTTGATTTTTCGACATGAAATTTTGAAAAACTGATTTTCAATCTGAAACTATTCGAATTTACGTTCAATCACCAAACTTTTAGCCTACTCACATTTCAAGATACCATGAGCCGTTTCTGAGCTATGGCGGTTTCAAAGAAAGGTTACAAAAATTTTGAGTCCTCCGTTTCTCGAAACCTATCAGCGGTAGAATTTTTATACTCCGCAGACAATTTTCTTTCAACAATACCTCCAAGCTCACCAAGTTACAACAAAATCGAAAAGGGAGTGGACAACGAATTTTCGATTCCGTATGGACCTCCCCATATATATGATCGTAATTCATTTCATGTAAGAGAAAAGTATAAAAAAATCGAATAAAAAATTGATTTCAAATCAGAAAATATGCAAATTCCAAGAAACAAAAAAAACTCGCAGATTGTGTGTTGATTGTGAAAAAATTCGGACATAATATCACCTCATACAAATACGAAAAAGCATAATTTATATAGTATGTATAAGCAATAAAAAGGAAAATGGGGATAATAAATAATAATGATACATGTATAGGATACTCAGGCTGCAATCACAATTAAATACGTATCTATATATATATCCTTTTATATTATAAAAATATATCGCCGCCACCGCCGCCGCCGCCGCCGTGTCAGTCATAAACAAAAGACGATCGCAGGGAATTCTGGGTAATCTTGGTTACCATGGCAACGGGGATTTCCCGGAATTACCAAAAATTCCCGGAATTACCGAAAATTCCTAGAATTACCCAGAATTCCCGGAATTTCCTGTTGTCATGGTAACCAAATTTAAGGAATTATGGGTAATCTTGGTTACTATGGCAATGGGGAATTCCCGGAATTACCCAGAATTCCCGGAATCACCCGGAATTACTCAGAATTCCAGGAATCCTGGGGTAATCTTGGTTACCATGGTAATGGAGACTGCACAAGAATGAAAACGTAAGGCGCAAGACGTAAGACACAAGACGCAAGACGTAAGACGCTAGACGTAAGACGCAAGACGCAAGACGTATGACGCAAGACGTATGACGCAAAACGTTATACGTAAGACGCAAGACGCAAGACGTAAGACGTAATACGTAATACGTAAGAGGCAAGACGTAAGACGCAAGATGCAAGACGCAAGATGTAAGACGTAAGACGTAAGACTTAAGACGCGAGACACACCACATAAGTAAAAAAAGATTAGACATGAGACTCAGGTAAGACTCAAGACTCAAGGATCAAGGACTCAGGTTCCAGGCCGTAGGACTTGGAAATTAGGACTGAAGCGATAAGACAGAGGACAAAAGACATGAAACTCAAGAAATCAATACTCGACACTCGATTAGGAGTAATATTATCATGACATTGAATGTTGGGATAAAGAAGGCAATGACGATAGCAATGGTGACGAAAGAGGGTATGAAAGATGAGATGAGAAATAAAAGATTGAAATAAAATAGGATTTTCAGAAATAGATTTTTAAATGTACACAAATAGTTACAACAACCGATTTGACAGGAGCAAACTTGAAATTTTTGTTTGTCCCCGCAAATAAGGACCACCCTAATATACATAGTTGTATTATACAAAACATGAGAAACAAAAAAAAAGATAGAAAAAAAACTAATAAAAAAAAGGAATGATCATGCGATCAAAAAACAAAATGTAATTGGGGGGTTGGCGCGCGTAGCGCGCAGGGGGGCGAAGCCCCCCTAGTATATATATATATATATATATACAGGGTGAGTTTTCTCCGGGGTCTGATCTGGGAGGAGCTTCAACGTGCTGAAGCTCCGCCTTATTCTATTTTGACTGGTTCGCTTCATCATAATACTGTGTGATTATCGAGCAGATACCCTTATCCCCAAATTTGTTTACATCCACACGTATAGCACACCTCGGAAATACAGTCTTATCGCATAAGGTATTATTTTGATAGCGGGATGTAAGCATTGCCACAAATACCTTGCCAGTAACTAGTCGTTCACAGTCTCTTCAAGCACTAGCACAGCAATAATTCTGAAGCAAAATATGGCAAATTATTCTATCGACGAGTACGTTGACATGCTTTTAATTTATGGTGAATGCCGTTCGAGTGATCTCATTTCTGAATAAATTGAATTTTCAACATTATGTACTTGTGGCAATGCTTACATCCCGCTATCAAAATAATACCTTATGCGATAAGACTGTATTTCCGAGGTGTGCTATACGTGTGGATGCAAACAAATTTGGGGATAAGGGTATCTGCTCGATAATCACACAGTATTATGATGAAGCGAACCAGTCAAAATAGAATAAGGCGGAGCTTCAGCACGTTGAAGCTCCTCCCAGATCAGACCCCGGAGAAAACTCACCCTGTATATATATTTTTTTTTTCCCTCAAGAATCTTGATGTCGAAGCCAATTAACGACAAGTCCAGGCCGAGTCCTTTACTCGTCTCGGTTATAATACCAGATCATCTTTATCGGGCAAGAAACTCTCCTGGCACTCGATTATCGTGTTGAAGTTAAGGGAGCGAAAGGGGGGAGATCCGATATCAATAACAGTGCTCCAGACGTGACGTCGATTGCTGAAATATATTCCTTCAGCATCCTGGTGAAACTCCAACGTACCTATATGCTGCAGGGGTTGGTGTTCTCCAAGTTGAACGGTTCCATACGATTTCAGTTTATCATCCTACCTCCGTCATTTTCACCTACAGATCTCACGACGTCTCTGGTTGCCCCTATATCTAAGTTTCATATTCAAACCACAGCGAGATATGCACGTGCTAGGAAGGTACATACATACATATACTCTCTGTATCGTTTCGTAATGTAATTCCAAAACGTATGTTTACGGAGTGAAATTTCACCATTTTGAATCCGGTGTCAAGTTATGCGATGGAAGAATAGAAAAAAAAGACAAATTCGAGATTTAGTCAGAATGATCCACTTTATCGCCTCTGGCTAATTTATTTCCCTGCAATGGTTTGCCGAGTGCAGTGCATCAGGATAGGTATGGAATAGTCTGCCTTTGGTGCAGTGTAATAAAAGTAAAGTGCAGGTCGAGGAAATTGAAACGTACCGTCTATAAGAAATCGTTGTGTATTGCAGTCCGGCACAGTCCGATAATCCAGCAGCCTTGTGCACCGGAGCTGGTAGTACGTATAGTCATTTCCTGGTAGCGACACTTCCGTATGTATAGGTATTGGTATATGTGGTATATGGGCACAATATATACGTATACATATAGAAAACCGTGTTTAAAAGTGTGCGAACAAAACTGTAGCGAAAATGTCTCAAGCAACTGGGAAATGTACATCGCCATACCCGTATATTGACTCCGTTGTGAATCCAGCCTTAGGGTTGCCTCTGAGAAACGGCATGGTACCAAACCACCTTCGGGGCGATTTCTATACGATTTGAAATTCCAACGGAAGGCAAGTATTCGTATATTTATACGCTAACCGATCTTATACCTTAGACCGTAGATTTTTGTCCTACAGTATAAATATCAGGCAAGGTGGTATATGTATACAAGGAAAATCCTCCCTTGGCGCATATACAAATATATATATTTATGTTTACCGCAGCTCTTCGACTAGAGACGAGATCGGATATCGCCGCTTCGATTCTGTAACTTGGAAAAACGACGAAAAGTATTCAGTCTGCAACCTTGTGACTCATTATTCGATTCAAATGTCATTGGAATTTACCCATCATCCCTCAAAAAAGTAAAATTTAACAAACCAAAACCATCGGGTTTCAAAATACGAGCTTTTCATTTCAAACTCTTCACGCGCTGATCATCCATGAGAGAAATCCGTACTTCATCTCTGTGAATTATACCGTAATTTTGATGGAATATGCAAGACTACTTCCTTCAGAATAATTCTTACCCCTGAGGAGGAAATGATTTCCCGATATTTGACTTTCGTTTTGATTAACGATATGAACAAGAAATTCTCTTTTCGCCAACACCGGGATTGGTGTTTCAATATTTTCCGAACAGACAGGTATACAGAGTAATTCCAAAAATGTAGCAAAGTTTGATCATCGGTGGGCTGGGATGTACGGAGAAAAATTAATAAACTATTCGCCTATTGAAAAATCTGCGGGTATTGTGGGGTCGCTATACAAACACACACTGTACACACACACCAGGTATAAAAGGAGGTAAAAATTACTCCTAATAACTAATAAATGAATGAAAACAGCTATAGGATAGTCGGCGATATCGACAGTGAGGTAATTTTTATGTACACAACAGCTGTCGGTGGAAAAAGCAAATATTTTTCATTATTTTCCCTCTGGTATAATTATTTGCCATTTACAGTTAGCTGCATGTCGTTCCGCTTATCAATCACATCGGATCGCGTACCGGTGGAAAAATGTTTCAATAGTCGATGTATTGCGAGTATTGAGACTATTGTAACTGTTGAGGCTGCCAATGCGGGGGGGTGGAAAAAGCTTCCCAGCTAACAAAAATCAATATTTATATTTATGGCAGCTGGTTCTGTGTGACGGACGTAAAATAGAGAATCAAAAGTCGTCACCAGAGCGAAGCAATCTTGCTAGATGCTAGTCAGAGACGAAACTCGCAAAGCTATCCAAAAGTTTTTATATCATTTCCCGCATTAGTTATCTACTGGTTACAGTTAGCTGACTGCAGCCGCTTCCGCACTTATCAGACTTGCCTCGAATGGATGTAGACACTTTTTAATAGTCGGTGCCTCCATTATAGTACCTACTACTTTTATGGCGGGTCCCCGACGATAGATGCGGCAAAATCCTCTCAACACACATTCAGGAATTCATACCTCGACTTATCGCTATTCCCCCGGTGTGCCCATGCCATGCCGTGTTTATCGATACGTCGAGGTGCCAAGAAATGATCGTAATGAAAAAGCACCGAGCTTTATAGACACGGGGGAACAATACCGATTCTTTTTATTCGTCTCGGTGACTACGTATTCGTTAAACATATTCAAGGAATGTGCGAGAGAATCTTCGTTGTTCAAAAATTGTCAAAATAAAATAAAGAAACTAGAAAACAAAATCTCGAAGAAACCGTATGTGAATAATTTGTATGTACTTGTTTAATTCCAAAAGTTGGAAATGGTTCAAATCAAAATTCGGAATTTTGACCTTCCACAGCTTCTGAAATTCGGAATTTATATCCCGACCCGTAGATGTTACAAAGCTGATACTCGAAATTTATTGGACTTTCCATTCATAATCAGAAAAAAAAGATGAAAATGGTTGACCAAAGTAGAATTCAGAATCAAGAATAAAAAAAATTGAATAATCCATGTACTTAAGTTCATTTAAAAAGCTTCAACAGTTCTCGCAGCTCGTCTGGTTCCGATGTATAAAAGGAGCAGCAAAAAGAATTTGGACCTAAGCTCGTTAGAAAAAAGTTTCATATATACAGAGAAGTGGAGGATCATGACTAAACGCAGGTAGTTAAGTAGATCTTCACTTTTTCACGAAGATCGGCTTTCGTCATTTCTGAGATTCAAATAAAAGTAGATCCGTCTGGCTTTGATCCTCCACTCTTCGATTAGAAATTTTCCAACCTCTATACAGCAATTTAGGAATAAGTGGCAAACTGGGTTGCCCTGGACTTTTCATCACCTTTATTTATTTATCTTTTTCTTTCTTTCGTGGTCAAACTAGTCAATCAATTTTAACAGGACAGGGTAGTTTTTCATCATCGAGAGACAATTACAACGTCAACTCTGTAAACTTTCAAATTTTCCGTTGAATCGTTCGCCGGATTAATATCGAGGCAATACTTTTCCATCCCTTTGATAATGAAAATAAAAATTCCATGTCCTGCTGAAGATTTTGAGAAATCAAGTCACATTTGGAATCGAACAAAGTTTTGCTTTCAGTTGAAAAATCTTCAAACAAACTCGTATACCTATTAAAGGCAGAAGATGAATTCTTTTCGAATGATCAATCGTTTCGAAATTGTAAGAGAATCTACGGATCAATGCGGATCAAGAGACGAGGATGTTTAGTTATTTCACGATTTTTCTCGATGTATAAAAAGGTCAGGGTGAGCAACCAGCGTCAGCCCACTTATCAACGGTACCGAATGGACCTAGAAATGTTTCAATAGTCATTAGCCGAGGCGTATAGTGGTACTCGGAGTAGCTGGTAGCAATGTACTTGGCAGCTAGGTGTTATCGCGGCTTGCAGGGCGGGTCCATCGCTTAACTTTTATCGGCTCGTCCCCCGAGCCAATATACCGGTTAATCTCATGCAATAAATTATCGCAGACCGCAGCCATTACTACTTATCGTTAATCGGATTCAAATAGTTCGCTTTAATTGAATCAGTGTCATCCACGAATTTACGCCCCCCGTGTATGAGGTGGTTCATAATTTTCGATTCCCATTTTATTTACCTACAGTATAATAATCGATGCTTTCGAGATGGCTTCGTTTTCGATAAATAAAAATCCATCGACATATAAGAAATGATTTTTACGATAAACTCGTATCCTGAAGTACGATAAATCATTTTTTTCTTCAATAGGTACGATGATGATCCTTCTTGACTATGAGGGGAATAAGACATGGCCTTCTGAGGCGAAAGGACACTTAGGAATTTTCAAATTTGACGTCTTCTTCACGGGTCAGGGTGAATCTTGAAACGCGGCCAAGCGTTATTGGGGACTTTGTCGTTGACCCGGGGCCGGGTTAACAAGTATTTCGTCTTTTCACCTAGCGTCTCGTTATTTTGCGCGAAAAATTGCAGCCGTGCTTTTTCTCCAACACTTTGGTCAGCGCTGAAGGATTTTTGTATTCAGGTTGTTAACGCGATTCCCATAACGTTTTATGCCACGATAATATTGTCTGCAACGAGTCCAGCTGGGCGTAACGTAAGCTCACAATTTCCTCCATTGAATTTTTTAACTCTAACTCAAACGCTGCACTTTCGTCATGCTCTGCCTTTAGAAAGTCATTGAGTTGTGGGCTTAGGAAGAGCAGCATGTCGCAGTTGGAGAAGATAAAAAAACAAAGTAAAAAATCTTTAGCATCTGATGAGGGCAGAACATAACTGCCGAAACGTCAGGCGTCATATCAACAATTGGCTCGACTAGATTGCGCTAGATTCACAATAAAGAAAGTGAAAAATCGCATCATCTGATTTTTCCCACCACTTGACCCCTATAATTCTCGTTATTTTTTATCCAGGATTGCTCTTCTGGTATTTATCGTTGTCTCCGCAAATATTCAGATTGCAAACGCGGGTTTTTCAGTTCTTTCCGAAAAGCACGTCTCATGCCCTTGAATTGTTGGTCAGGACTCCCAGGAGTTGCTTAAAGGGGCAAGAATAGAAGGGATGTTAGCAAGGAACGATTCTTCAAGAGTATTTGACGGTAGGATACGAACAAAATCGACAAAGCTACTTTTTCTTATTCCGAAATCGCATTTCGGTGACGCGAATTGATAAATTAGTTCAAAAATCCCGTATTCATATGAGCTGGCAGTCCTTAATAGTAGACGCGTTTCCCGAGTGCTTTGCTTACTTCGTTTCAGTCAAACGCATAATCTGAATCAAAGTTGAAGATTTATAAGTAGCTTATGTATTTGATCATAGAAATACATTCGCCGAAAGATAAGATAATAATTATGGAAGAAAGAGAAGGATACAGATTTGAATGCGATACGAACCGAGAGGTTACCCACGTTTCGAATCAGTCTGCTTTTAATGAGATTGTGTTAAATGTTTTGAAACGTGGGAAAATCTTTTAAAATCCCAGGAAGTCCTTTGAGATCTTCTGAGATCCTTTGAAATCTTTGAAATTACCAGAATATTTGGATATCCTGCAAAATTCTGTACATTCTTCTTCTAATAAATCTTCACAAATCTTTGAAAATCTGTGAACCATCACAGATGGTTGACATGGTTAACTCCCATTTTAGATAACTGGTAAATATGGATTTGTCATCATATTTCTTATCTCATTTTGTGTGATAATTCCAGGAAGTAGAGTTTTTTCTTGGTAAGTTTTGAGACATACCAGCGTGTCGCATATCTCAGAGTTTAGCATATCCATATTTGCATGTTTACGTCGAGCCCGAAGTTCGCGAGGCTTTTTTTGCTCAAATAATTACATATACAGCTCTTCAAATACGAGAGAGCTGCAACTCCCCCTGGGAACTACGAACTGCATAAAATTAATGTCATCTAACTTTCGAGTCACTGCTCGAGTGAGTATACACATAGCTCGTGGCTCGTCACTCTAGAATATCAAAGGAAAATTTATCAGCTCTCTAGGTTTACCGGCTATAACACATACGCATACCGTACATCGAACTCCAAGGTACGATGACGCGTTTACAAATTACAGAACCTGGCAATTAGCTAAATACCTGACGCCCCTCCGGACCACACAATCGCGAAATAAAACGCCGCTTAATTTATCGCGTAGGTTTCTTTGGCGCTAATGAACCGTACCATCTGTAAATCGATACTTTATCCCTTGATTTTACCACCCTATTTACGTACCCACAGATTACACCTGGAAACCTACAATCTGCCGAATTCGTAACTGTGAATCGCGAAACACGGTGTCGTGGAAATTAAGCGGGAAACCGAATTCTTAATAGCCAATGATGATTGACATAATGGGAATAGATTTTTGATATTTGTATACTGAAACTGCAGGTGATGTTGGAAAAACGGAGCTTTGAGGACTCGACTTTTTAAATTGTGAAGAACATAATTGTTGATTTGAACAAAAAATGAGATCGATGATCCAATATGTCCGTGAGCTTAACTTTTCGTTCCCATGACTCATGAGTTGCATGAACTTTATGGGGAGAATGTATCGATTCCATTGCACCGTACATTCGAACTAGAAGGGCTAAAAAGATTCGAAACTTTTCTAATGGCCTAACATAAAAAGAAGTTGTACTTTTTTATCTCCCAAGGTAGAACGTTGAGCTTTGGTAACAGAGCTATTACAGCCCTGTTACAGATCTCACTACTTCTCAACGTTAGTTTTTGATCATCTTTGAGTTGAAAGTTCGTGAGAAGCGTTCATTGCAGTGTGTGGTTTTATACCAAGACGTGATAAAGTTCGTTCAAAATTATATCCACGGGGTATTTTCCGTCGTGTGGGACGCTGATCTTCACCCCGTAAATCGTGGGTTCTGACTTTTCGCAAAATTCGGGTTCCCGCGGTCAACCCTCGCTAACGAATCCAGAATTTCACGCCCTTATATCGACCGGCCTTCGACCTTGCCACTCGGGTAAATTTGATAGGGACACTTTGCAACCCTTCTTTCGAATAAAAGGGAGTAACAAAATGTCCAATTCCATGTTTGCACGGTTCAAAATACCGGATGAGATTAATTCCCTTTCATTCATTGACAATTCGATTAAGGCTTTGATGGGAAATCTATCGATCATCGACAATCTGCCAACAAGCAATTCAAACTTCAGTCACTGACAGCGGAGAAAAAATGAAGCTTTTTGGCACGAGAAGCTGTTCTTAATCCAGCCAATCACGGTGAGGTTGAACTGTGAACTGGATGTTACTTTGAGAGGGGGAAAATTCCTGAAAAGCCATAGGAAAATAATAAATAACCCATCCATCCAATGCTATTAAAGGAGCTTTGGCGTAGCTTTGGGAACGTCAAGTGTCATTGGCAATACAAAGTAAATTGGCGTCGGTTGTCGCAGGCAGAATAAGGACGTGGCAAGGTATAGTCAGCTGTCAAAAGTCCTTTCACAGAAGATACGGCCTCGTTTAATTTCAAGTCTTGGTAGAAACTTGGTTCCCTGGAGTTAGTCCAAGAAAGATCCTCGTGAGAGAACTATATACAGTTTCGATTGCACTCGAAGGTGAGTTTCGGAGAATGCCAACGTCGCGAAACGGTCTCTGACACCAAGTGTTCATGGAATAGTTTTCCCTTCTCCTTTACCAGATAGAAAATTGAGAGGACTCAGTACCAGGGTGACGAACGGGGGTTGAGTATCACGAAAACTTACCCTGAGATCCGTTCAGAGAAAGGAGCTAGAAGCCCGGGGCGTATTCTAGTTTCGTCCAAACTGCGGAGCATTGAATGAAAACTTATAAACTACCGGTATACGGTGCAGTTTACCCTTTGTATCGGTATATATGGCGAACCATGGCCACCAGCCATGCAAAGATGCGGGTAAAACGTATCGCGGAATATAGAGCTGAGAAAGAACGGAAAAGAGAAAGAGAGTGCTACTCTGCTGCAGTATGAATTGCAAATTGAAGCAAAGTTGCATGAGCTTGCAGCTTCATCCCACAGTTTCCTAGACTCGCTATTTCTATTAACTCTCATGATTTTATTGCCCAAGTTTTAAATTAAAAGAAAACCTGGTTCGTGCGGATACTTGTCCCATTGCTTTACGTAACTCGCTTCATTTCCACTACATCCAGATTTGCTAAGACCCACGCTTATCGATACCTGAAAATTCACCAGAATACCATCTTATATTTCCTTACAATGAATCAGTGATTGAATGATTTACTTTCATCGATTCCTTTCGTAGGATTGGATTATACAGCTGAATTGTGCTTTTAGTCTGACCGGTGCTCTGATGAAGAGATCATCGTGCTGTGTCACATCTAATTAAGTATAAAGAACTGGGAATCTAGTGATCAGCTCGTTGATTTTTACGGATACTGAACAATTCGCATGTTTCTTTCTGCAATTTCGAGTCATTAGATTTGAACGTCTGCATCCTTGCAACCATACGAATATTGAAATTGATAATACATAAAGTAATTGTTAATTGGAAAAGCAGTAAAGGCTGGCTCCTGTCTTCGTTGTGGAAGGAATTTACTCTGACATTGAATGGCGAAAGCATTTCTTCAAAGAAGTAAGATACATCGAAGCGAGAAGTACCTTTACGCTCAGCACCCGCGTGTATACTATACACAGAGTTTCTGAAACGTTGGTCTTGTGGTTTTTCTCAGAGAAATCCCCATCGACGATCTAAGGTAAAGTAAGAGGAGGTCCGCCTTTGATTAAAACTGATAGATCGATCCAGAGGTTCTCTGCAGTTAACGAGTCTACGGATCTTTATTTATTTGCTTTCATTGGAGCAACGGACACGACGTTGATTCAACCGGAAATACTCAGAGCTTTCTTGGATCAGAGACTGCAGGCCATAGCCGGAATAAACTTATCCATGTTATTATCCTGTAAATACGAGTGAAGTGAATCCTTGAGATTCTCATTCGCGTTCTACTTGACATCCTATTCCCAATCCTTGAGGATGAAAAGTCCAGTTGGTCGGAGCTTTTTTGGTTCTGGTATGGCGACAAAGGTAAAAAATCATGAGTTCGTACTGATTCGTTATGTTTAGTCCTGGCCAGGGAAAGGATACGTTATATTTGAGTGCCATGGAAGAGAAGTGGCGTCGGGACTGACAGACGTGAGCGTATTACGCAGCTGCCTCTCTTCGCAACGAGATGGGAAATGTATAGCGATACCAACTGGCAAAGATGAAGTGGAGTGAGATGAAGCGTAGTGGATGCGACGGAGAGTGGAGGCTGTAACGGACGAAGAGGCACCAGGCTGGAATTAGAGAAAGAGAAGATAAACCTTACGGGGTTTGATGGCGAGAGCAAGAAGAACGAGCGATCGTATCAAAACTCAAGCCACGTATTTGCGAAATGTTCTGAGGTAATTTTCTTGCGGTTTAGGTTTAAGGAAATATTCCTCAATTTATCTGGGCCAGAATCCGGAACGAGGCGAACACCCATAAGAACGAAAGAAAGAATATAAGAGATGAAGAGTACCTACCAGGATCAAGGAAAGTATACGACGGAAATAGGAAGAAAGGCTATAAGCGAAAGGGAAACATTGAATATTCAAAACACAAACATATCGCTTCGTTTCCTGGTACACTCGATCGTGGAAATGAGACGCATAATGAAATTCATCCAGCCTCGATGTATCTCATCGGAAGTGTTCAACCCTCTAAACACAGACACATATACTGTGTTTGGAAATTTGTATACAACCGAAATATGGATACAATACGTAGATCTATGTGGAATATGGAAACCTAGGTCCGAGGGTGAAACTTGGAAATATCATGTATCGATTGCCTGAACGAGCTTTTGTGCCGTTGCCAAGAAAACCGTTTTTCGGCTCGCCAATGTGCCGAAAGATGGAATTGGATCTCGCGATGCGAAAAATATGACAAACCCCATCCCATCTACATCCTTGTGTCAATTCTCAGAGTAAATATACACAATATAGGTATAAACATCAAGTCTTCTCAGTTTCACAAATTTCACAACTAACCATGTTCGTTATTCTTATAAATCAACGAAAATTGTCGGTGCAGATCCTAAAACTTTCTCACTGAACATTGAAATGCACAAATTTTTATGGTCAATTCACTTCAGTTCCCAGGCGTCATCTGGATGTTTCGCTTATGAAATTTTTCCAAATTTCAAACAGAAGTATATAGGCTTTCAACTATGAACTCGAATACAAATAGAATATATTCATCATCATCCTACTCATATGGACAATCATTAGTTCAATCTACTCAAAGTGAATTTACAACACCTGTGAACATATTCACTGATAGTGTTTGCCAACAAGACCATAAACGGATTTCACTGATTTTTTAATATTTCCATCAATAATTTCTTCCAAAGCTAATGACGTTTGCAAATCAAATTTGTGTATAATAGTGAAAGATGAAGTGAAGCGAATTAATGAAAGTACGTGAATGGAACGATTGTTCCTTGCAATTCACCTGAAAAGAAAAGGGTTGGTATAATAATGCTTTTTTTAGTATGAACCGCAACATACAGGAGTAAGATCAATCATTCATTATGGTATAGAGTCCCTTTTTTTTTAATGTAATCACGGTTGCGCTGTGATTTCAGATTGCTTAAGGTTGAAGTTAATTATAATATTCAACAAAACAACTTTGGCGGAACAATGGCTAGACGATGAAAAAGCCTGGATCAACGAAAAACACGGCGTCACCGTAATTAATACAGCTTATAAATATTAATATAGCCGACCGCCGCTTGGCTTTGAATATACATATACATAATACATATAAACCTACATATACCTATACTGTATACTGGAAAATAAATCTAGGACGATATCAGCCAAGCAAGGAAATTAGCTTGTATCTACTTCAAACAGCTTTTCCAGGACATCGAATACCCGGTTAACCTCAAACTCCGTCTTATGTTTGATGAAGTCCAGCCTTTGCCGTTTACTCAGTCTTGAACTAGCGCCAATCTGAACATCCATCAAAGTCGAAATCCAGATAGATTTTTCCATTCGGCATACCAAACGAAAAATGGCCAACGCGTTAATTACTCTTTCACCGTAACACCGATCACGTAGAACTTGACTGGGAACCGGTGTTTATTTTTTCCAACTCGGCAAAACGTTGCGAATTTCAGAAAACACGATTGTGGGATGAACGAGAAAAAAAAAATCCACCACTGAATAGGTATACGGTATTACCTACAGTATGATCAAAAGTCGAAACTTGATCAATTGAACCCAACCTAATGACCAAGCCCGGTGAAAAACGACAGTTAAAAACATACAGGTGCGTTTTAGGGGGAAGTATTTCACCCCGGAACAAGGGGTAGTAATTTGCAAGGACGCTCAAGCCGGACGGGGTGAAATGTCTGCGTGTAAAGGGGGTGGGGGGAGGGGGGGGGGGTGGGGGGGGGGGGGGGTGCTAAAACACAGTACGGCGCAAGATGAGATGGTATGGAAAGTGTGTGTTTGGTGCCACGTGCAACATGGAACAGTTGAGTTTCTCAAATATTTACCTACCCCTTGTAGTATACGTGCAGGGTGCGAAACCGGCTGTATTTAGCACTTGGATCGTTGACCAATGATAAACAATGCCGATGTCAGTGACTGCAGCAGTACCTATAACCTATAACTATTCATCGCTAGAATTGTTTTCATTTATGATTTTCAGCCCACCCGCGGGGAGATTTCTTGGCAAAATTTCCAAATCCGTGGCCCACATTCAACGATACTATATACTGGTTCCGGGACCGAACAAAACCGTGATAAAACGGAACACGAACTACCAGCAAAATGTGACTCTAACATTAATGTACTGTATTTGACGAATTATTGCATCCAAGGCTTTCCAGAGTTTTTATATCAATGTAACTACCTCCTGCATTCAAGGTATGGAGGTTGTAGGTACATAGATGGCACGTAACCACGTGAGAGATGAGGGTTGTGCACGTCCCTTGTACGTGACTAGTAGGTAGAGAACTTGCGTTAGATTGCAAATCGGAAGCGACGTTAAACCGTTCAATGGTGGCGTAGCTAGCTAGGTAGGTAGGTAGGTAGGTAGGTAGGTAGGTAGGTAGGTAGGTCCATAGGTGCGCGTTTGATCCTGGCTTTGATGCAAATTTGCTACCAAGTAATTTTCAATTAACAGCTAACCGTCATCCTTGTCGGTGGCATTACTTACAAATTTCATTTACCAACTTCCCACCAAAAGGGCGTGAAATCCAAACCTAATCCAACCTAGTGGGCTGTTGTTTCCTTCACAAGGTACATTTCACAGTATACATATACGCGGGGGTTCAGCACGTTTGTAGTTCACTCGATACATCCGACGAATAACCAATTGTTCATTCATATATACGAGAACGCGACGGATCTTTATGTACAGTAATGTTCATATATGGGTTCCCAGTGGCTCACTATTATTTGTGGCCTTCTTCGAAAATGAGTTTCCTTTCTATTCGCATTTCGTGTGCCTGTGACTGTTACTGATCTCTACTGATAAGGTAGAGGTCAGTGATGACCGGCGAAGTAGGTGTCAGAGATCAGTGACAGTCACAGGCACACGAAGTGAGAATAGAAGGGAAACTCATTTTCAAAAAAGGCCACAAATAATAGTGAGCCACTGGGAACCCATATATGAACATTACTGTACCTACGGTTTTCCTCAGGCTCATTTGTGTTCAGCTCTGACTACAATTTCATTCATTTTATCGACGAGACTTTGATCCGTGTGTCTTTGAAGTTCAGTTTGCTAAGCTGTTTGGGATATGGTCGGTGGTCCTGGCTGGGCAGATCCGTCCGAGGGTTTTCCTACATCCAACGTATTTAGGACCAAGCCTGTCTTCCGGGCAAGAATTGAATCCACGTTATTCAATAATTGATAAATATCAGTTCCAAGTATCTGCAGCATAGTTGATCAGAAAATAGACATTTCATAAAATTTTCTTCGCCATCCATTGTAAGTTGTACTGTATATTTCATTAACTGACAACATAATCTGTCAATTTGCACAAATGTATTGTGATCAACTTTCTACCGTTAAATCATCTACCAATTCGAATGATAGGTGCATCGTTTTCATGTTGGGATTTTTGACCAACTCTATGGTGTTTCTAATACCTGAACATGGTGTGTTTATGTGTTACGTGTATACGAATGAAAGATACGCGTGGATGTCTTCCACGTGTTTGTAAGCTTGGAGTTCACAGCTGTCACTGAGCTAAATAGATTCCCCGCTATTTGCCTAACAGAGTTGAAAAGGGAGGCATGGAAAAACGGAGGCAAAAAAATGTAATAAAAAAAATAAAAATAAGGGTGAGAACAAAAAAGGTCATATTTTTCTGGAGCTTTTGCGAGAAACAACTTTCGCCCTCGTCGTCGTCGTCGTCGTCGTCATGATTCCGTCTCGGTAAGGTAAAACACCCTGCACTTGATTCGCCACTCGATTTTATCACCTTTAGCTATGAAATAGCCACGGGAATGTCGAGACACGAATGAGTCATATTATATGGCAAAAGATTTTCCTCTTCATTCGCGATCTGATTCCAGAACAGTTTCAACGATATATATATAT
The DNA here is from genome assembly GCA_963989295.1 of Ametastegia equiseti. NCBI lineage: Eukaryota > Metazoa > Arthropoda > Insecta > Hymenoptera > Tenthredinidae > Ametastegia > Ametastegia equiseti. The sequence goes on along the minus strand of OZ022394.1, from coordinate 6,966,255 downwards.
ATGTATGTGAGTCGTTGGTGCAACGGGGTAGAAATCTTTTACGGTTACCCGCGCACTACTTCACACCCTTTGCGTTGTCTTTACGATCCGTTGTTAAGCAACCAGGAGGCTGGGTAAGGTACAAAAGTGGGTCCAGTCATTAAAGTTTTAAACGTCGTATAAACGAGAGGAGACGTTTGCGCCTCTTCTATCTACTTCGCAATGAGGATGTCTTTCAGAAGCTGAACGAAGTTGTTAGGCTGTTAACTTTGCCCGTATATATATAATATAAAACGTTAGGTTGACAAGTTGCGTGATATAATTTTTCCCATTGGCAGAAAAAGGGGGAATTTTTATTTTTCAAACTCACCCTAGAGAGGTGGAATGATATAAACGAGGAGAAATTCAATGCCATTCACATTGCTCACCAATCTCTCACTTTATCGATTATATAAATTTCCACAAACGAAAATCGCCATTTATTTGAAAATCTGACACAGGTAGAATAACCCCGCCTCCCGATCTTCGAGCCTCCGATAAATTATTCACGGTTCTCACTGCCCCGAATTCTAACCCGAAGTTAAATCTTATCGCTTGAACTAATTGTCACAGAATTAGAGGAGAGAAATTATACCTGTCCATAGATTTATACCTCCAGCCATTCGTGCACGTAACTTCATATGTATGTCAGTATGTATGTGTATATGTATGTACGTACATAGCCACTGCGAAACGCGTAGCCAAATCCTTCGCATATTACCCCATTTCCAGCAGATAAGGGTGGAAGCAATTTCGGAGAGAAAGACGATTATTCTCACGTCAGAAACACGCGAACGTTACACGAGTTTTGGCCGGTCCAAAGAGGATGTGCGTAGACTGTAAATGAGCAAAAATTTGCGAGAATATCGTATCTTTGAAACACGAATCTCAAACCGAATTATCTTCCGCCCTGGCCTCTCTGTTGACCCTTTGTTAAATCAACACAATTTCAAATTTGCCACACTCGTTTTAACGTTTCAACGAATTTTAACCACTTATTTTCCTCCGGATATTACAATTTTCAGTTCCTTTCGTATAGGCAGGTAGGTACTCATTATTATTTACCCAGTGGGGTAACCTTCGACCAAAATTTACACATTGAAATTGACGTTTTATGACGACTGAAAAAAAAGAATAAAAATTCGACCCATCTTGACTGATTAACTTTACAAAAAGTCACACACCTGGCTTTACCTGAATTCAATTTGCTTCGTGATTCAAAACGGTTGATACTTTTTTTTTTTGTTGTCAGTTTGCTGTGATTTTACTCCGGAGATTTCTATTTGACGAGTGTGCCCGGACGGCATTAGACGACCATAAATATACCTCGGTAACTCAGCTCTGCATCCGGAGCTTTTTTGCCGGTCTATCAAATAGCCGGAGAATAAATGTCGCGTTTGTTTACTCAAAAAAGAGAAAAAGGAGCTTCAAAGCTTTTGCGAATCTTTGTGACGAGGATCGTCGACTGGCAGAGTCTCGTATATGTATACCTACCTTCAACGAGAAATCTTGTACAACAGAAATAGTGCGAAAAGAGTGAGAGAAAGAGAGAAAGAAAGAGAAGAAGAAAAGCTCTCGGAGGTTGACGTTTCGCGCGTAAAATCGTTGGCGGTTTCGTAGCTTTCGGGAAATTGGTACCCCCTAGCCTCACAGCATCTACGAGCATTGCTATTCCGAATGGGTTGCCCGCAAGGGTGACGCAAACCTCGGCAAGGTTTTCTTTACCTAGCATTGCTCGACGTCGAATCTCTACCACTGCTTCTTTTGCCCATGCCACGATATAGCGAAAGTAGAAACTGTGATATCGGAGAAAAAGCTCGAGACAGCTTTTTACCCGGAAAACTTTTGGTTGTTTCGAGCCTGAGCTGCCACTAAAGGATCAACCGAAAGGTTTCATAAATAATATTACAACTTCGACGAGGGGGGCTATATATACAACGTTGACCGTACCCTCGGGGCCCAAACATATATGTATACATATATATATATATATATACCTATGTGACATACATGTACCTATGTATGTATAAGTATTTCATACATAGCGTAAATTTTCTATATATTATTATTCTTTTACCGTACCTTGGAATTATGAATGAACATTTTCTCGAAGGGTTGTAAGGATGAAACTATATCGAATTAGGATTGGGGTAGGTACAGTGTATTTTAAAAAGCCAGCGGTGGATTAATAATGAAATAACTTAAACACGATCAAGTTTGGTTCAAACTTCTGAGAGTGGACCCAGAGCTTGAGTCTTATCTTTAAATCCTGTATGATGTAGCAAGTACTTAAGTCGACAGAATAGCGACCGAGAAACGTATCTAGACGCTAGGATACAGGCAAGGTTAGATTTTCCCAAGGGAAAACCCCCGTGCTACCGTGCATACGGAAAATACATATGAATAACCTCTTCTGCAACGATAAACATTTCCCGTAAACTTCTCTTGCGCGAAGCTGCGAGCAGTCTCAGAGTTGACTCGAGTTACAGGTCGTAACTTTTAAGCGATATTTCATCCCCCCGTATGATTATTATGTCTAGAAAACATCCGAGTGAGAGAGAGAAAAGAGGAAGAAGATACTAAGAGACTCAGGATTTGTCTCCAACTGACTCTAATCTATTTTCAATAACTACGGAAATTTGTTATCTCTTACGCAAGCTCTGATTCTTCTCGTAGAAAAAAAAAAAAAAACCTCGACTCATATTCGCAGCCGCTAAAGGTAAACGAAAGAGGCTTGGGGACTCGGAAAAGTACGAGGGTGCGAAAAGGGGAAAAAAAAAAGTTTAGGGTATAAGGCAAGGAGAAGGTTCCCTGATATCCTTCCCACATTACCATAGGCGGTAACACTTTCATCCGATTTCGTTACTTCAGGACCATAGGATACGGAATCAATACTTCACGCGATTCTTCTGCAATCCCCACCTAAAACTGACGACATACTCCGCACATCTTTTTTTTTTTTTTTCTCTCTCCAAATTTCACATTTCAGTATCATGAGGAAATAGTGAATCAACCCATGGTGGTCTTGAACCAGCCTCAACCAGGTCTCATATTATAGACGAACTTGAAGATCTCGGAACCGATCCGAACGTCAAACCTTGCGGTTTGGTTTCTTCGCTGAAAGTTTGCGGTTAAAGTTGGAGTAAAAGACGGATAGCTTCCGACATTGCAGAGGGTCTTTCGTTTTATTTTACCTCTTTACCCCCATTCCCTTTGTCGCCTGGAGTTCTCCAAGAAAAAGGAGTACGGTATTCCAGGGTGACAGAAGGTCCAGGGCCTTGACACACATGTATGGAAACTAGAGAACGTTAGGTATAGATTTTAGACTGCTGGTGAAGAGGCTGAAAGAAAGGATTTCGTAAAGTGATACGAGTTTTATTGCTCAGTAGATAATCGTGCAGTTTGGACATGAACCGAGCTCCAATTTTGCTTCGTAAGTTGGTAAACATCAGGCCCTTCGTTTTTTAAGCCTGCTAAACGATCGCTGAGCTAATAAATCGACTCCGTACACTTAGAAATCATGTAATTGTTATGGAAGCTGCCGAGCTTGATTATCGAATGATTATTCAATACCTGAGTTTGCTCACAGGCTTCTGAAAAAGTATCTAAAATCAGGTAAAAGTCGAACAATCTTTGCTGAAGTTCCGAACTTCCGAATCAAAGATGGATCGAGAACTGTTTAATTATGCAATAATCATTCCGAATTGTGGATTTCTAGGATTATATCGTATTCCAATCTATCAAGATCGTATTTTCATTTGATCGAAGCTTATGTTCTCTGATCTAGGATAGAACAAAGAGTCTTTAGAATCGAAGTAGGGATGAGTCCGAGCCTTTAGAAGTGTATAAAACGTTTGAGAAATCTTGATTTTGCCAGATTATAATAATAAATGATGGGAATGGCGAGGGAAACTAGGTCAGTACCTAAAAGATTCTTCAGAGACACATTTATCCTTATGAAATATCCGCATTCAAGACCAGTAAGCCTCACTGAGAGGTAAAATTAAATTCAAGGGAAAGCGGTGGTGGATGAGGAGACGGAAACGTTGGTCGGACAATTTTCGATGAACAAAAGGAACATGCGTCTAGAGATTCCGAGTTAATTACCATTGCTGGATGGACTTGGCTGCCATGCTGCCGGTTATACGTCGATAACTGTAAGAAAGTTGGTACGGAGTTTCGCACAGCTTCCGTTTAACTCGGCAATTCGAGACTCATTTTTCTCCTCGGAGGGGAATAAAATTGCGTGATAACCGTCCCTCGCCCTTCTTTTACCCTCCTTTTTACGCTTCTTTTCGCCCTCTTCCTGCGCACCCTTATTTTCCTCATTCGTTTTCTTATTTTTCTTCCTTTTCTTATTCTTATTCTTCTTCTTCTTCTTCTTCTTCTTCTTCTTCTTCTTCTTCTCTTCTTTGGAAAGAACCGCGGCGTCGCTTCGCGGGCTCCACCAAGATAAGGAGCTAAGCTAGACAAATGCACTACATTATACCTATATCTACCCCTCCTTTTCCTCTTTTCTTGTTCCTTACTCCCTCTGCCGAAATTCATCTCCTCGTATTACCCCCCTCAGTAAAGTATAAATTTGCAATCATCCGAGCAGGCGTGTTGGCCGGCTAGCAGTAGCGCCGCCGACGCCTTTCGTTATTATGGGAAGAACGGTTCATGCCCGGAGTTTACGCCAGTATCAACTTTTATATCATACCTGATTTCATACTTTATAATCGACACGGATACACCCCTCCATCTTTATACTGTCAAAATTTTACTACAAGAAAATATCATTTGTTACAATTACAGTATTATAGATTTACTCCAAATTGAGCTTTTTACACGAAAGCTTTCATCAAATCTGCAACAAATTATAATTTCAGATAATATACTCATCACTTTTTACTCATATTTCACATTCTCATCTTGAGGAAATACCTTCCGAGTCTCGAATATCGTGTCAAAAATCTGTGGCAACTTCTAAATTCAACATCAAAAAGCTCCATATGTTGTTTTTTTTCCGAAGAGAGACAATCTTTTGCAATGAAATAAACTAGTATATTCTGTAGAAAAATGAGGAAGAATAGTTTAATTTTTCTTTCACATTTTTCTAGAGCTGTTTTCTCAAAATTTGTAATTGAATGTTACAGGAGTGGCATTTGGAAATTTCACGTATTCACGCCATTTTCAGTTTGAATTTAGAAATGGCTTACCGCATCGAATTCGTATTCAGAACATATATAGATGTGGGTCAGTCTGTTAATAGCCGGTAATAGTTACCATCGACAGCCACTTTAGTCGCCGAAGTTTAACGTTATGAATACAACCGTCTGCTCCAAAATGGTATCTGTAGTCGATTTTGACCTCTCTGGAGAGATTTGAGAATGAACATTCAGCTAGCTGTGTTAGAACTAGCCATTTGATTTGGTGGCTAAGTTTAAAATATACTGAGATGGTATAATTGAGTGACGATGAAATTTTACGTCGAGTAGGTAATATTAAGTCAGTCGGAAATACTACGAGATTTCTTTAATCAACGATCGGATATGATCGTCAGCCGACTCTCGTCTATATGATAAGAAGAGATTGAAAAAACGATATTATCCAAAGGTTAGCGGAGCGGAAGATCGTGAAAAAATAATCAGACGGTCGGGGAAGTCGGTGACAATAAAATTAGCATATTTTAGCAGTTCGTTGTGACTTTCTGTAAATGTAGCCGTTACACACCGCAGCCGTAACGATCCGTGCAATCTGAGGAAATAAATTTTATTCCTTGGGTAGGAACGTTAATAATCTTAGCAAACGTCGCTTGAAAATACTTTCGAAGGAAGGAAAGATGAAATTCTAGAAAAGGAACCGAAGGGAGAGGGAAAATAAGAAAAAGGAAGAAAATAAGGCAAAAAAAAAAAGAAGGAAAATGGTCAATTTCTTTACTGCGAAAACACGTCTCGAGACAGCTAGTCATGAGCTTGCAGTACGCTTCCCTCATTTCCACAGTCTCTGGTAAGCGCTATTTACAATAATAATAAACATAAAAGTTAAGTGTAATAAGCTGCTGACATAAACTAAATTACTTAGAAAACAACTAAGCACGTGGTCCTACTTTACACTTAGTTCTAACTTGGCTTTCTTCGTGGCTAAAGGCAGTAGGTATGGGTACCCTTCTTGAATACGCGCCTACGACAAAACCCCGAAAATACCGAGGACGTCGTCGTACTGGTCTTTGCCAATTAACTTTTTTGTTAATGAAGCATGATTCAGGTGGAAGAGGATTCTGAGCGCAATTTCCCACCACCCTCACTGTACGTTTTACTCCGAGACTGCAAGCTCTCGAGCCCTGGGGGTATTAATTCTGCTTTGGCAAATGGTGGACATTGGGCTTTTATACTTCGTTGTGACGCGACGCCACGAACAGCAGCAGCCAGCGTCCCGACGCCCAACGCAGTTACTGGCGAACATGGCCAAGCAGATAGCACGGGTATCAGTGGTACTGGTACCCCTTTTGTTTGAATATATGTAGGTATATATACCAAAGCACAAGCGACAAAAGATGCAGTCGACCATCGTTCCGCACTTTCCTGGCAACCCCTGCACGAATACTCACGGAAGTATTTGAGCTCAGGTTTATCACGTTGGCCGCACCACCCGGAAGCCGCGTCCATTGTCCACTACATAGACAAGAGGGGCCAAGTAGGTTGCGCCTCGGGTTCTGGACCCTGTTTTTCTCATTTTCTCTATATATAGAATTGTGTATGTATAAGGCTTCTTCCCAGCCCTCCAAAGCCAGGCCAATCCCAATTTAATGCATTCGACAGCAGCGCCATGCGCGACGCTTCTTACCTGTCACGAAAATTCCCATGAAAACCCTGCAGGCTTTACCAAAAAACTAACGAAATCGACTCGAAATCCGCTGAAAGAATCTCATCAACTCAGAGAATAATATTAAATTTTTTTCTTGTGTTGTGTTATAGTGTATCGATATTCTAAAAATTTTTGGAATACTAATTTTTAACATTATCTGGAATGATGGAAGATTTTTTGGTTTGAAATTCCTGGCTACACTGAAGTCTGGGTGAAAAATGGCGACGTATATTCTGCCCACGTGCGATAAAAGCATGTGTCAATAGTCTGATGACAGTTGCAATCATATAATTGAGGGATGAGACTGCACGAACGATGGCTAGAAGGTTACATACCAGATTTGAGCTGAGTCTGGAGTCTGGAGTCTGGAGACGCCATTGCTTATTTGATTAGCCGAGGAGTTGGCACGAAATTTGGTTGACTAGCGTATAAGCGAATTTATCACCTATCGGGATTGTTTGCTAGTTTGTCGATTGGTTCGTTTACCCAGATGGAAATTTTGGCTTAATTAATAGCGCAGAAACCACCTTGCCGATATATATATATATATATATATATATACACCTGTGTTTCAATTTGCAGTAGGTGAAGCTTTAGATGTATTATATATATCCAGAATGTTGAGAGGAAATTGTCTTTCTAATGAAAACTGGTGTTTACTGTTCGATGAAAACCGAGAGAATTTTTCAATTTCACCATGGAATATGTACACACGTTTCGTGGCTCGTGAAAAACCGTGGATAGAAAGAAGTAGGGGGAGAGTCGATTGTTCGAAAAGCTTTAAAGTCAATAAAAATTATTCATTGCTTGACAATGGAACAGCTCGTTCCTCGCCAGGGATGAAATTCGGCTTTTCATCCCTTCCTAACTTTCAGCGAGTATCATAACCCAGCCGACCGCACGAAAGATTGGCAAATTTCTGCATTCATACCCGGAAAAAGAAATTTACTGTATACGAATAAAATTTACAATTAGTGGAATAAAAAAATTAGAAAATCAATTTTGACTCGAAATAAACAAATGTTATTCAATATCGATATACTTTTATCGAAGTCAAATAATAATTTGTTCATTTTCGAATCACGATTATTTGTTTAGCGAAGGAATTAATGTTATATTCGATAGCTGAAATGTCGATATTCCGCGAAGTGATCAGCTGCATGTGAAATTAAAATCGTATAAGATTGATAATTTTTTTGATGCAATAAACTTAGTCGTGCTGCTTCTTGGGACGATACCAGCTTTTCGACTTCCCTCTGACTGTCTGCAGGAAGCTCCAGGCCAGAATTTCATAACTTTTTAATAATCTCTCGTCGTAAACATCGAGCTTGTTTACGCAAACCGTGATTATGTGTTTGCTGAAAAAATGTTGGTGAATACAAACACCTGGAGAATAAAATCAAACTCTGGTCTACACGGGTCGTTGTACCTACCTGGACCACGGTAAAACGAAATTTGTTATTCCAGTACTCGATTACAAGAGATTGATTTCTCTCTTCAACCCATGGACTCATATGCATGTACAACATACACGTACCAACGTAGAACGTATAGTACAGTATCGAGTTATTCAACGAATCCACAAAACTTTTGGATACAGCTACGTACGCGACCACACAAATTTATCCGACCGAATAAAAGTTCCAACAACAGTTCGATACTGGTAACGTCTATTATACCTACCATCTTCAAACTTTTCGCACATACGACTGTAATTCTGCAACATCTTCGATTTTTCGTCGATGGTAATATCGACGCTGCTTCGCTGCTTTAATCAGACAGAACGAGAAAAAAAACGATGAAAAGTCCTCATTTCAGGAAAGCAACTTTCCTTTACGCAAAAGCTTAATTTTTATTTTCTTTTTTTTATTTTTTTTTTTTTTATTCCTCGAAAACGGTTGAGGTGATTCGTCAGGATATTATCGACGTTGAAAACGATTCCGATTAAAATCTTGCAACTTGCTGTCATTGTTATTCTCACCTTTAGTCAGAATGGAGTGAATTGATATGAACAGATTTGGGGGGAAATTTTTCCGGCTACTTTTAGTCACATGACAAGTCGGAGAAGTAATTTTCCTCCTCTGCTTTACTTAAGCCGAGATCCTTGTATCCTTCCGGTTTGGCTTGCTGAGTCCTTTGTCTCTGCAGGCGCCCCTTCTTTATTTTGCTGTTTTCTTTATAAAGCCTGGGTAGTACCGTGCCGCACCCCTCGCCGTGGTCTACCATCCCCTGTACTTTCAGGGGTAAGAAAAAAACGAAGCTGTAGGTAGATGAGGAAAAATATTTTTCGTATGCTGCGGGGGGTTGCGGTTTTTTTCTTTTTTTTTTTTAATCGTCTATGTCTTGAATCGGAGGGAGGGGGGGCTCAGCTTCCGGGGGATGAAGAGGAAATAAAAGGAAGGAGATCAATTAATCTCGAGTAAAAAATTGGAGAGCAGTCGCTATGCCTGAGCCAACATCGCTCTGACCTCCGATCTTTTATGGCTGACTTATGACTCTGGAAAGAGACGATTCATTGTTTCAACGAGGTTTGCAAAGGCCCCAGCTCCTACGTATAACCAGGCTTGCTGGAGTTCCTGCGAAAGTGCCATGTTGACTCAACTAATGGAGTTCCCAAACAGCGAAGAATAATTTCGCTCTCTGATATAACAAAGATAGGAAATATTTCATCTCGTTTCGTTGACGCGAACCATGGCTGCTTGGAGAAGTTCGTTTCGCCAGAGAAGAAAAAAAAAAACCCCTTTCTTACCCTTAACCTTACCCTACCAATGCCATGTCCTTTTTTCACCCCTTGGCAACCCACGGTGAAAATCCAACCTGGGTATATCTTTTCTCTACTTCATCGTTTTTTTTTTGTTTTTTTTTTTCTCTCTGGTTCTTGAAAGAGTGTAGACACACAAGGGTGACCCTTCTCCGGGCGTGTCTCTCAGGTGCATTTCATCAAAATGATTCTGTGCCAGACCCCGTTTTCTCGTCATTCCGACGTTATAATATATTTGCTGACGGTGAGCGAAAAGGATCTCAGACTTTAAACAAGCGGTAGCTCTACGTTTCTTCTTTCAGCCCGAATCTTGCTAAAAAGTAAGGGAAATTCCCTCGTTGCCCGGATTTTATTTTTTACGCTTTCTTTATTACATTTTTTTTTTTTTTTTTTTTCTTTCCTTACATTCAAGAGAGAAAATACGCTACCGCGCACCTTGCTTGCCTCGGTAATTATTCTCCCTGTATTTAGGCGCTACCAGGGCGCTGGGTACAGAATATAAACTTCTGATTATCAGGACAAAAACCTAGAGAACGAGAGTAAGAACAAGATATTAAAATTTTGCATTTTCATGCCCATACCTGGCTTCATGGTTCCGTACGTTGTGTGCTTTGGGACCGACCGCTTGCCCGAGGTAAACGCCAAATCGAGATCAAATTTACTTTCGTTTCTCCCGAGACATAATTCTGTTTAACTCTTGAAAATAATTTACAAGAGAGGCCACCCTCCGCCCTTCAGCCATTCAGCCCTTCAGCCTGCCACCTTATACCTAACACCCTTCTTAAGCTCCGCAAACTTATACTTTCTTACGAAGTATTCCTCCTCTCGATAATAGCCAAGTTAAATTAAAGAAGGCTTTTCTCTTCGCGAATACTGTTAGTGACGCTTTAAGACTGGGCGATCGAAAAATTGCTATAAGAAAAACCGGAAGCCCTTGACTGATTGTCAGGAAGAGACGAATGGTTAGGCAACACGATTTATCACTTCAGCTTATCGCGATTGGCGTTATTTTAAATCACGGCCCTGCAGAAATATCTGCGTTTTATCTTCCAGCAATAATCGAATTTCTAATTCCATACGATATGGCAGAAATTTTCCGTGCTCGAATTCACAATCGTGAGTCTCAACCATTTTCAAGGGTGTTACTGTTCAACACCGCTCATCAGACTTTTCAAACTTTCACAGATCTTGAGATTCAAGTTCGGTGCTTAAAGCTGGAGATGTGTTTCTGATATTTTCGAGTATACCTACTGTGTAAAAGCAAACGAAGGTAAATGGTATGCATTGAAAAGCAGCTCGTCGCGTAAAGACATCAGTTAAAACGTCTTCAACTTCTGCCTCTGCCATGGCTTTAGACAACTGTTCTGCTATTTATTCAAGTTGACGAAAGGGAGCTATGGTAACAGGCTTTTTCCACTAAAATTGGGGTTCAGTAAGCGAGGGTTAACCGCGGGCCTTCCCGTCTTATTGTCAGTTGCACATTCCACGTGGTATGTATATTATATATATATAATATATACATATACTTGCAAAGCCAAGAAAAGCACCGGTTTTGTTGTATAGTATATACGATATTACATAGATGTACACAGGTTCCATAATACCTCCAACTGGTTTCACATCCCTCTTGCTCCACAGGATCCTTCAGAGATTTTATGTCCTCACACGTATATATTCGTTCATGCACATACACTCTGGTGTATTAGTGTACAAGTATTCACGTCCATGACAGATGGCTGCAGCTTTGAATGGTTCGAGTGGCTCGATGCCACTTTGTCAAAGAGAAGTGTCACTTAAGTCAGCTTAAACGTCATACAGCTGCTTCTCTCGAAATGCTTCAAACAAAGTCGTGTAAAATCCTCACAGATTTTAGAACTAGCATCGACTTTTTTGAACCATACCATTGTATCGTTCCTCATGGTCTCGTCACTCGTCTTTCTAAGCCATTCGACAATTGTCTCAATGCTGCAAAGATAGAATTGCTACGAACGTGGGAGAGTTTAGAAAAATCCTTTCCTTACGAACAGGTGTACCTAAACATATGATTTTTTATTTTATTTCTTTTTTCAAGCACACGTGTCTTTGGTGCGTGTGTGCCTTTTCGAGATAGGTAGGTAGGTACCTAAATAAATTACATCTGTCAGAGAAAATTGCTGGTTCCTATGTATAGCTAAGTTGGTATGTACTACATACATGTGCGTGTGAAAAATGAGAACAAACGTTAAAAGAAATTCGTTTGTTAGTTTTCTTTCAGCGTTCTTTCGTGTGACAGGTAAATAGCCAGACGAGACGCTGCTGGACTAGACATTAGCTGACCTTGACATTTATAAGAGTCGCAAAGAAAGCATGTGCTGGCCCCTGGCGCCACGCGACCAACGAAAGCTCTTCGCACTTTTATTCCTTAAAGGATCACGTTACATCCTCACAACGAACCGTGGTGTGGAAGTTCTTCTTGAATGAGTTTCATTCAATTTTTTTTTTCTTTTTCTTCTGTTCTTCAAATTTCTTTACGAACGAAATCACAACTATCCACACAAGCAATTCATGCAACTTCATGTGCAATTAAATTCCCTCTCTTTTTCCTATTCTTATCTTGGTTTTGGCAGAATCTTGCACAATCTTTAAGAGAAAGAGTCGCTATTCGAGCTGATGCTATTTTCAATATGCGGGTAGTCTATCGATCAGAATTCGTGCATGGGCTGGCAAAAAAATTAAAATAAAAATAATAGAAAAACGAAAAGTAAAAGAACGAGAATCGCTGCATTGATTGCGTTTCAGGAGGTTCGAAGTTTTATGTAAAAAGAAGTGAAGAATAAAATATGGTCGAACTACTTGGCAAAGGAAGGGGGACAATGGTCAAGTGCCCCGGAAGTTGGCGGTTTCGTACTTCCGGATTGCTTCAACGTCCGGAGAACGTTGAAGAAGAATGTCGAGACTTAATCGGGCCTCTTGGGGCTCCAGAGTAGCAGCTATAATATCCACTCGAAGTTAGTCTAGAAAGATTTGCGAGTCCTGGAAGCTGCAGTCTTTGTTCCGCTATCGTAACGAATAACGCATACAAAAAAAAAAAAAAAAAGAGGAAAAAAAAATCAAATAAACAAAAATATCCAGGAATAAAAAAGTAGTAAGTGAATGGAAGCAATCCGATTCATCGGTGATGCTGTCGACAAAACTAGAAAACAGAGTGAAGGATGGGGACAGGTATGTAGTAAATTCTGAATTTTTCAAAAATATGTATTCGGAACGTTTCGTTAACGCAATGGTGCGAGTGGTGGATCGAGTCAGGAGTTCCGAGTGGTTCCTGGGAAAGGTTTAATTGACTCCATGGATGGGGAGTCGGCGCCAGTTGAAATTGAAATCGTAATTAACGAAACTGTGACCATCTAAAGTTCGGGACTCGCGAAGCCCTGGAGGAACGACTCCAGACGGAACCACGCCGGTACTCTTCTTAAGCTCCTTGGGTAAAGTTTGTTGAACCAACTCAATACGATTTCTGAACGACCGTCAGGTTCGCACCGTACGTTTATATATATATGTAGGTACATACAAACAGCCCAATGTACTTGTATCATTTCAAAGTGCCGAAGAGCAGTATAGGTAAAGGCGATACTGAGTACTAGTGTGCATTTCTACCTCTGGCACAAACACACGTTTTACTTTGTCCATTATAGACTGCAGGAAAGTGCTGCACCAGGTTCACCATTTCGTTGATAACGATGATTATTAAAGTAAAACTTTCTTGGCGAAGGATTCCGTAGATACGCTCGTTAAAACCTTTTTTTTTTTCACCATGGTGTTACCCTCTTTCTGGATCCCATATATACCTTCACCATGAATCACGTAATGGCAGTATATTGATCTTGGCGTTAAACCGTGCGGTATGTATCGATTTCTTGATAAATCGGCTTACACCGTTTTGCGGGGATTAAATAGATGGGTGGGCAGAGAGTGAGAGGACGAAGGACTCGAGGATGGAATAGGTGGTCGTGGTGGCAGGATTCGGGAGGGATTGAAGTGTTCCAGAAACCACCCTGTCTTCCATGCTCTTCCTTTTCCTCTTCCTCTTCCTCTTCCTCTTCCTATTCCTCTTCCTCTTCCACTTCCTCTTCAGCAAGGATCGCCCTCCACCCTTGCACGTTAAGGAGTCGGTTTAGTCGAGGTGTTCGACTTGGACGAGAAGGACGAGGATCCGATTGCCCCCTAAAAGCTTTTCGCATTTATCTGTTACAAATATTTCATGCTTTCTGACATGCACTTTGCTCCATAACGTCTGCATCCCTTATACCCTCCTAGGTTTTACTCTCCTTTAGTTTCCTTTGTTTCAAACGCTTTTAACATTCACGTGCGGGGCTTGGATCGTCTCGTCTTCCAGATATTGTCTGGGGTTCAAGACGCTTCGAATAAGAGACAATTGCGCGGTAAGCGTCCTCAGAGAATCAGAGTGGGTTACTTTAGAGAACTCCTCTTCAAAGCTTGATAACGTCGTCCTTACGGAAATCTCCTCTCTGCTTCCGCCAAACCTTATACCATTTTTTGCTAAAATCTTCTATTTCACACTACCGTTTCCTACTTCACATTACAACATACGATAATTTGGAAATCTCACGATCGTTTTACACTCTATCGCAATTGGATTTGGAATATTTCAGAACACAATATGCCTTGACATTACGAATCCATCGGCTTCCTCCAAAGTTGTATAAATTATGGTGACTATACTTTCAAATGTATTTCAAACAAACAGGTTGTATTTCAAATGCAAATCCAACGCGACAAGTGTTCGCTACATATTTGCGTTGAATTAAATCCAGACTAAATTCACAATGTAGGTATATAGCCTGTATCATAACGCTCGATCAATTTCGTGGTGCTTTCCACGAAATGCTAATTATGATCATCCAATTTTGTGTAGACCGCACGCTCATATACAGGGAACGATATCGCCCATAAGTCCGTGTGAATTTTCTCGATTAAATTCCAACATAATCAGTTACTGGCTCTGTATATTCAAGTTTCGATGCTACAGGTTCAAGGGAGAAAAAAAAAATAATCCACCCCCCCCCCCCCCAGAACACTAGAAATTAGAAATTGTATAAGAGAAGTTCGTTAAAGTTGTTCTAGCTCATTTTTTATTAGACTTTAGTTTCGATTTTTGCCAAACTAGTTCCACGTAATTGGGCAGTGGTTCAATCAACCGTGGGATTACTAGCTCATCCCCATCCCTTCACGGAACACCATCCTCGACGGCTTTCCAAAATCGAAACGCGTTCTCTCCATGGGCTGATAGACTCGGTAGCGTACTCCGGAACTAACAGAACAAACAGATCGTTAATTTGAGACCAATCAAATTTACCATTGGAATATAATTTCTCGATATATACCTCTATATGTATAGGTATTGGTAAATGTGCGGGAATATAGAAGCGGAATAGATCATCACGCAATTATCGTATTACGGGTCATCCTTTTCCCCATCTCTAGTCCTTCTCTTTCTCTGGATATTTCAAGAGCATCGCACTTGAGACCAAGTCAAGACCATTGCAAGGAAGGCAGAGCCATCCGGAGTTAATGAAACCCCTGGCGTTCTTCGAAAGCTGTGTATACCAATCCAATTAATTACACAATTCAAATCAAGCGAACGACGCTCGTGTTCAGACGCATGCTGTTTTTTTTTTTTTTTTGTTCTCGATGCAATAAGACCGGACTGTGTGCCTCATTAAAAAAGAGCTCGCCTCAATTAACGAATACGTCTACAATCAATGGGTGGGAGGTATTCAAGTATAATATTGGAACTGAAAATCGCGCGCTAGACGTATCTCGTTTTATCATCTAATTTTATATAAGACAGGAATTTCATCTTTTGACTTGAATAATTATTGAGAAATATATTCCCGTTGCAGACGTAGGTGAGTACTCGCGTTTATATAATTGTGAGGGAAAAACATGAGAAAACTGCGTAAGTAATGAATACCTCGTTGTAATTCGAGTGGCGTACGAACCGATCCCACCAATCACATTAATTACTCAATTTAAATCAACCAAACGAACCCACGATTGGGGGTGATTTTTTTTTTTTTTTTTCTTTTTCTTCTTTGTTTGATTTCTTTCTTGTAGCAATCGCGCTGGACGTTATTAGAAATAGCAACAAAAGTCAATGTGCTGCTAACGAAGCGAGTTTAGCTAGTCTTTTGAATCGACGATATGTTTGGAAAACGAAATTTTCCAGTTTGTTGAACAATTCTGAGCTTGCAAACAGCATGACATACTATTTGGTGACTCCGGGGGCCACGTGGTTATAGACGCACCCCCATTTTGCAGGGCTTATTAAATATGCCTAACGAACTGTTGTTCACGTAATCATCGGGGCAGCCCAAGTATATCAGGGAATTCTTTTGCTCGTGTGCGTCCTGGCGTACGAAACGGTACCACAGTCTCGTCGAACTCTACGCCGAAGAAGTCTCGCGGGACTCGTTGAGCGAAGGAAAATAACAAGACAGCGGCCGGAAATCGTCCTGGTTAGACGGCGGTTCCTTCCTTCCGTTCATTTTCATCATCCTTTTCGCCCATCCACCCTCATCCTTCATCCTTTATCCTTTATCCTTGTTCTATCGCGTCTTGTCTCGTCTCGTCTCGTCTCGTCTCGTCTCGCGTTCGTTTAAAGGGCCTAATTAGCCTTCCTGATCGTTCCCTTCTTATTTCCGGCGTTATTACGCCTTGACAAGCGTAAATGTCTACCAAGTCGCACGGGGCCGGTGACAGCCGGTAAGTAGCCCCGTGACAGCTGGCAATTTTCATACCCGACGAAATGACAATTATACAAGCTGCCTGGTTCCTTTTGTTCCTGTTGTAGATAGAAGGGACAAATTCTTGCCTGTCAAAGACAAAACCATCCTTGGCTTTCGGCCAATCCTTCGCGGGATATCAGGATAGACGATGAAATTCTAGTGCAGTCAGAAAATGTGATGAGTTTGAAAAGGGCTTTTCAACTCTCAATATCATCAATGCGCGAAAACTATCAACTTCCTATTCTTAATAAGTGATGGCTATGTCTGTCTATGAAATTTGGTGATATTTGTACATGCGTGGCCAAAAGTTGTACTCCGAGTCACGGGATTTAAATTCCGAATTTGGAAAGCTGCGAAAGGTAAAAATTCAGGATTGAATTACCAATTTGAAAAACTTTGAATGAAGGAACACCAAAGGTTCAAAATTCCGAAAGCTTAAGATCTGAAACAGCCGAAAACTCCGAATCTCGGAATTCGTTTATGAAACGTCGTTTATTTCAAAGCTTTGTCACGAGCTTTCCTTAAATTTTCGGATTCTTGGACTTTCTGAGTTTCTAACTTTTGGATCTTTGAGCTCTCTGCATTTCGATTTTTTGGAATTTCCAACTGCTGACCTTTAATGTTTCTAGAAACGCAGAATCACTACTCAAATAAATTCGGAATCTTGACCGTTCAGAACTTTTTTAATTCGGAATTTCAATTTCGCCCCAGTTCTGATTTCCCCCCGATTTTTGAGAATGATTTTTTTTTTCCATTTTGCTATAGTAAACGCACATTTTTGCCGATCCATAGTTTGATGGAGAGAACCTTGAGCTACAAGGAGTATATACTTGAAATGCCGTGCATGCTCGAGCATAAAAATTTCACTCGATGGGCAAATATACCAATCTGACGTACGAACGAGATGTCATGAGATTAGCTGATGAGCGATAGTTGCGGGGTGGCCAAGAGGGGTTGAGAAAGGAACCCTTGGAAAAAAAGACAGAGACAGATAGGCAAAGTCCTATAGTGTTAGGGATGAAGAGAGAGAAAGAGGGATGACGATAGTCGGTAAGGGTTGGTGCGGGGTGACACGGCGGAGAGCAATCAATGCGCGTTGTTTGCTGGGCCGCCATATTTACCTCTCCAATCATCCATGTTTATCTCAAACCGTTTCCTGGCTACACATATATACATATAACTATCTATCTATGTACATACATGTCCCTAGCGGAGTGTTGGAGCAGAAAAAATTGGTGAAATATTTCCACAAGGACCAGTCGACTCGCTTATATCACAGGACAGAGATATAGGGTTGCCTTTCTATAGTTTGATAAAAGTTTTTCAATCGCGAAAATTCACGCTTTCACATTGTCAAGTTCAGGGATACCGAGATTCCAGGCAGGCAGATAAAATGGGAGGAGAAAAAACGAATATATATGTATATGAAAACGATAGATAAGTTGAAATATCGAAAATGGTGTGCATTCGCGTTTCAGAACGAATTTTTCAGATCGTTCATTTCACGAAAAGAACTCTCTGGTTTGTGGTGAAAAATTTTTTTATACTCGCAGTTTTTTTCTTTCGGGGTAATTAACGAAATGATTTTTCGCTCGCGTTCAATGGTCGTTTGTACACGTCACTTTTGAAGCTTTATTGTATGCGGGAGATGAATTAGGGGCGCGTTATTGTATGATATTCCGGTAAATTGATTGAATTATTATTAACACTTTGACGTAATTGTCATTCGTCAAGATAAGTCCGTAGATCTGGCACGATTTGATTATAAATGCTAAATGGCCAAATAACCATGTTTTCGGTATAATCCAGCACGTTACATCGAGCCAAAAGTTTTGCCAAGTCTCTGATTATGAAAGTGCATTGCGCTGCTAATTTTGTTTCATAACTATATACGCAACCATTAATTATTATTAGCTGAAATTCACGTGCCGTACGTATTACGAATCATTGATAATCATGTACCCCATCAGTCTCGTTAAATAACCAGGCATTACGCTCTTCATACATTGCGTTACCACTGGCTCTCCCTAATTATTGCCATTTAACTGAAATAAATAAGAGCTGGATTTTCATCCACCGATACCATCGACTTCGACATTGATAACTAAAATTATTTACTGATACGTATTCAATGTCTTCCTGGGCATTTCTAACTCAAACTGATCACAAGGGGTTCATAAATTTCTAACGTCACACTTAAGGGATACTTTGAAAAATGATTCATGTCATTCCCGATGATTTACTTTGTCTGTGTGCAATTCTCAGACATTCCGGAATGGGAATTTCGCAATATTTTTCACAGATTGAATTTTTCAATGATTCCGGAAGGGATTAGCTTCTTGACCAGCTCGATGCGAACGAAAACGATTGTTCAAATTATTGAAAGAGGCGAAAGGAGCAAACAGTCTGGAGGAATTCGTGTACTTTTGTTCGCAGTTCCGGCAACTGGCATTACAAATCCATAATTTATGAAATCAGGAAAGTAACAAAGTCGGATTCAGGCAATTCTCGAGGGCGAATGTTAACGCTGTTAGTAAAACTTTGATATCTAGATCGGAACTGTCGGGTTCGGGACAAGACTTCCATTATGTCAATTCTTGTTCGAATCCGTAGTTTGAAGCGATAGCAAGAAGTTCCTCTCACCTACATAGCTATAACATCATGGCATTCCGTATGGGTTAGAACTAGGCGAGGTAAGACTTGCTGGGATATCTTGCATAGCGGCATCTAAGCGCGTGTGTGTTTTGCTAGCGAGTCGAGCGTGTATCTTCAAGTTTTAGAAGCGGTCTTGGTAGGAGATCATCTCAGGTACGAGAGGCGAGGCGAGCCTGGGTCCTTAGTTATCCTTATTACTCGTGTAAACACACATTAGCGTCGGGCTTTCCACGTACGTACTCGCTCTGCACTTGCCACTCTCTTCGCTCTTTCTCTCTCCGTTTCCCTCACTTTCACATTTCCTCCTCTCTTGCACTCGTAGCTTTTCTTCCCATATCCTGGTTCATGGCGTACGCCAACCCCAAACCCAGCAACCCCAACCCCAACCCCATTCATCCTCATATTTCTCCTCTTCTTCGTCTACTTCCACGTCTGCTGGCGGCTGCCTCGTGTCCCTAACACGTGTACCACACTAGAAGTCCAGAACAGTGCTGTAGACATGCCGAGTAGGTGTGGCTGACATGGAAGATAAGAGAACGTGGAGTCCACGTGCACACGTTCCTTCTCTACTTAAATGACGAAAAAAAAAAAAAAAAACATTCAGACAATGATTGTTTAGGCTCAAGCCAGAGTCAGATCTTGTAGGAAAGACTCCGAGCTGCTGTTCCAAATTTTTTCAGTTCTTTTTTTTCAGGCTTTTTTTCACTCCTGATATAAATCATTTCAGTTTATAGTTGCAAGGGTTGGGGCTGAAAGTCAGTTTGTCTTCGATTAATCCATGCTTCGGATTGATTCACACTTTTTTCTAAAACTGCAGACGATTTATTCCATCAAGACTTGTACTTCTGACCTGCAGCTTCAGTCAGCTTTAAAAACTTTTACCACAGGTCAATTAGTACCCATCATCAAAAAACAGTATCCGAAACTTTAATGATTCTAATCACAGTCTGACAGACTATGAAAGAGTACCTTCAAGAATTCATACCAAAACTAGAAAAATGTGTAAAAAATTTTAGGGAAATGTTTCAACGTGAGAGATACGCGAAACTCCATATTCTCCATGATTTAAGAATAACTGAAGTATCTTGGGTACCTACTACATCAGACGTCTGTCCCGAGTTTCATGGCGTGCATATAATAGTTAAAGTATAAAAAAAAATAAAAAAATAAAAAGAAGGTAGGATTTTATCACTGTCACAAAAGAGCAGTTAGATTGCTATTTAGATATGCCTACGTCGCTGCCAGCACTGGCATCCTCCTTATATTTCCACACAGTACGAGATTTGATACCATTTCGTTTAGCCATGATTATTATACGTTCTATTTTCTCGTGCACTAGCTGGTACTTGCTCTGAGATAGCTGCTCATATTTTCAGAATAAGTCGCTTACGTTGCTCCATCTGATATCGGTCACTATACTATTATATATTTTGCCAGAGATCGACCAGTCCGAGTTTATCTCCATGCAGAACAATTCGATCTATCCGAACCGCTTTTAATCGGCCTAAGCCGATTTCCAATAATAGAGAAAATCCCAATTCTATATCAGTGAACATTAGTCGCTTTTTTCCTCCCTTATTCCTGCCTGTAAGTGGCGTTTCGAAGTGTTTGTCATGGACTCGATGAGAAATTATAAGCTCTGTAGCTCCTCGATCAAAGTCCCAAACGCTTCGTCACTTGACGAGCTTGTTGGCCCTCGTCGTCGTTGTCGTTTACAACCGACATTGACATGTGTTATACCTTAAGTTCACCATACTACGTATCTATGTATCGGTTGAACATGGGCGTGCAAGAACCACCCGGTGTACAAAATATCGAGACTAATTTACCCCGCAAGATCCCCTCGTCTCGTTTTTTTACTCACATTTTTCCCCCTCAATGGACCATGCCTTCCTTGAATTATTGCACCACCGACAAAGACTGATTGACGATAACGGACCTACCGTATGGTTTTGCCCGTTCGTTTCTTTCGCGATTTATCTCAATGACGTATCGGTTTGCGAAGGGGTGAGTAAAGCAAGCATCCCTAATTTTCTATCGAACGTTGATATCCACTTGTTTCGTTACTGGGATATTATACAAACTTTTGCGAATATTTTATCAGAAAAATGAAAAATTGGAGGACATGTTATTCTGTATTTTTTAATGTGGAGTACAGACCATATTCTGCGTGTTACTGTCACTGGTAGAGGTAAATCGATAAAGCACGTCACCGTAAGTTTAAGGAGTTTCAAAGTGCCTGAACTATGTTAGCCTCCGTAACTAAGACGATCAGAAATTACAACATCTTGACGATTGGATGACTAGGATGAGAGTAGATTTTGTATCACTTGTACAACAATGCCGAAGAACGGATGAGGAAACTATTTGACAAAGACTTTTTATCTCCTGGAATTGAAGAATTTATTGGTTTGATCAAGCGACGAGTCTAACGTCGAATTTTGGGAACCGAGTGAGCAAAAAAAAAATTGATGTATCAATGACTTTCAATAACTGATAACGAATCAATGAACAATTAACTACTCGAATGGTCTTCGAATAATTCACTTCATTCGAGCAAAGTGGTTTTCGGAGTCGGCCGTCGGCACGTGGCCTCTCAAGTGCCCACTCGATCCCCTAGGCCTATAAGTATGGTCAGTTCTTTCTGGCAACCAGTCAAGTTTCCTCCGGGGATCGTCCGTCCGGAAGTAAATGAAAAAAATCGACGAAAAAAAAAAATAAGAAAAAAGTGGATTCTTTGACGTATACGACCCACGAGAGTCTCCGAATAATAATTGCTCCGTTCAACCACCGAAACCGTCTTCCTGAACCCAGAACTCGTCTTTTTTATGCTACAAAAGAAGACATCGCCAAAGTATCGGACCTTCCATCACAAAAGATTTTTTGAATAACCGTTCCCTCGCAGTAGCTCACCAATAGTCTTCAGTTGTGTGAAATTCTCAATTTCTAAGCTATTTCGTTTCAGAAAATACACTGTTGAATGTATTCGAGGTCTGGTTTACTATTTTTCTTATTGATTTGAATCTGATAAATAAAAAAATGAACCTCATTATGCGATCGATGGATAATTTTTGAACTTGGGAACTGAAGAATCAAGAAATTTTTTAGTGGACATAAAAGTGAGAGTTTAGATATGAAGTTGCAGAATATTTCTGACAATATATGTTCACCTAATTCAGGACAATGTGATGGCTAACCCGATTATCGCCGGAGGGACGAAGCGCTATAAAATATATAATTCTTGACCCAACTTTAGCTGTTTAACTGATACGACTGGGCGCGGTGACTCCAGCTATACCACGAAAGCGAAACCAGTTGAATTCAGATTAGCCAGCTAAAGCACCTATATTGTTTCTGGGCAACGTGTGGGCAGATTTGAGGTTCCACGCACGAGTAGGTCAGAGCGGCCAGCGAATTTCCAAATAAACGCGAAACTACCCCTCGCACTTCCTTCCACCATCCCTTCCACCATTCTGCCTCCTGCCAACCAACAGATCTGCTCCAACTCCAGCTCCAGCTCCAGCTCCAGCTCCGGCTCCGGCTCCAAATGGTTTTCCGTTGGTGTGTCGGTTGCCGGCCAGTATAGCCGGATGGTTAGTTAGGCGGCCTTGTAATTGCGAATCCATGTTTCTCTGCTGATCCCTCATCTGCACGTCAGGATTATTTCATTAATAACTCTACTGTTTCCCTGTATACACCTACCTACCATTTATATGTTGGGATATGGGCCAGTCGGATGGTTGTACAATATACCTTATACTACCTACTCCGTATATCCGTAGGTCCAACAGTCCCGAAACTTAAACTCGATTCACGGTGGTATAATTTGCTAACATTATACGTCGGCTTCCCGCCAATTTTCATCGCCGAAACAGTAACTTTCGGGCAAACCGCATGAGCTGGACACTTTCGATCAAGTTTACGGTTTCAGCAACGACTAACTGGTTCCAAAAATTGATTAAAAATTACCCTGTCATATTTATCCAGTTTCTCTAAAAAATCCTTTAACTAACTATTCACTGGTTGAAGTTATAATTATGATTCACT
Source organism: Ametastegia equiseti (assembly GCA_963989295.1). Taxonomy (NCBI): domain Eukaryota; kingdom Metazoa; phylum Arthropoda; class Insecta; order Hymenoptera; family Tenthredinidae; genus Ametastegia; species Ametastegia equiseti. The sequence continues at coordinate 6,943,140 of OZ022394.1, read as the reverse complement.
GAGAAAAAAAATTTGTTGAATTTACTAAATATTTCCAAATAGGAAAATTAGTTGTAATAATCAGGTATGCATTTCTCCTAAGCGAGAATTAGTTGACGGGAACGTAATTTCTTCGTTTCGAGAAAATATTTGGTTGCCTCAAGCAAATATCTATTTCGCCGCCCGTGACCGCCCATTTTTTTGACTCAAACGATATTCTTTTGATTCAACAAATTTTTTTTCTCCGTGTTTCATTCATAGTCAATTCATAACTAACTAGTTTTCGTGAACCGAAATTGACTGTGAAATTGTTTCGTTTTCTCGCTTGCGAGATGAAATTTTGGAATTGAAAGAAGTACAAGGGAGCCAAAAACGCCATTACAATCATTCCAACGCCATTTTCATTTTGTTTTTGACTTTTAATCAAAACGAATACTCAGATATTCGTTTCGCATTTTTATTTCAGCAGCTTGCTAAAATTCAAAAAATTACAAGTGAGTGTAGAATACATCGTTGAATATTTTGTAGAATTCAACATTTCGAAATAACATCCAAAGCCCGATGATGAATTAGGGCAAAATGATTATTGCTATCTTGATTCAGTGAGATTTTAATATATTCATGAAAACAGAAGTGCGAACAACAGCTGTCGATAGTTAAATCCTAGTTGAATGCAAAGTATATTCGAATGAAAGGAGAAACATTTCTCGGGACTGATAATCCTGATCAAATCCATTCATTTGATTCAACAAATCTGTTCTCCTATAGTACAACAATGATTGTATTCCAATTGCTGCCTGCAGCTTGTAGTTTTGATTGAGCTTGCGAACATTCCCTGGCCGCAGACGTCAGCTACCTATAACAGTTCTGTGCTTCGCCTATAAATTCACTTCAGAATCGGTGAGTGTACCATATATCTTTACACACATACACATACATATAGTTCTTCATCGACGTATGTATGTGTACATACCTTTTGAATCCATTCCCTCGTTATCCGAGTCTTGCGCTTTTCATTGAAAAATATATCGCTTGGTAACGGAAATTATGCACATCGATACCATTGAAATCTAAACTTGTTCCAAATAATTTCAATCAACTTTTCATCCGCTGCCAAGATTCAGGCTCGTATTCATGATACACCCACTGTCATTTCGCATGCTTTCAACTCCTGTAACTTTTGTCTTCTGCCGAAAAGTATTCTGATTTGCACAATATGATGTTTGATTTTGTTGGAAACAAAAAAAAATCCAATCAAAAACCTGCAGGGACGCTGTGCCAATGCAAAAATATAAACGTGTAGTGTGTGTAAATGTGTAGATGTAACAATTCAATATTACACAAACATTAATTACACATGCGCCAACTATATGCGGAAATTCTGCAGTAACGACGCGACGAACAGGGTTGGTTCCAGCGATGAGCTTTAAGCTGGGTCTTCGCTACTCGAGGACTAGCAGCATTTGCGGAGGGCGTATTGTCTCCAGGAACAAAGCCTGGCCGAAGCGTTGATTCTCAGAGCCACATCTCGAAGAAACCGTGGGTGAAGAGGAGTATATATATATATATATATATATATATATAAGAATGCCAGCGAAGGGTTTTATGCATAAGGTGTTTTGCATTTACCATAGGACCAGACGTTCGCCGCACGAGTTCCATCGCGAAAAAATAAAGGAGGAAAAAAAAAAAAAAAAAGTACCAGGGAAACTTGACGTTCCCAAAGCCTCTATAGTATATTTTATCAAGGAGACAATCCGGCGACGATACCTACCACGATTTTTATATCCCTCGAATCGATTTTTCTAACCACATGATTTTCCATGGCATTAGGTGCCAAGAAACATTCCAAAGCTTCGAGGGTTGTTTTCAGCAAGACTGTCGTCCTTTGAAAATAAGGACCTTGCGGAGGGCGAAAGGAAGTGTAGAAATATTCGGAGAATGCAGTTTCGTTAGCTCAATATTTCTCTTCGGCTTAAAGAACTTGACTCGACTATCTCGTTTATAAGGGGATAAACGAAGCTTAGGTGAGGCCGAGAGTTTGGCGATATGTAAATTAACAGAAGCTCCAACTCCGGAGAAGTTCTGAAGCGCGACACTTTCACAGATAAAAGTAGCATGTGCCGCTTGTTCGATTAATCAACTTCAATCGGATTACTGCAGTGAGATGACGAAAATCTCATCAAATTTCACGATCCAGGGTAAAGACCCTGCTAATGGTTAGTTGGTGTGACTGATTTCTCATTATACTGCGGCACCGTCTGCAATGCTGGTACCCAATATTGCATTTGCATAATTTGCGGAGGTACCATTGTGACCTAATGGTTTCGCTCCAATAATTTCAACCCATAGATCGGTGCAGGCTTGATCTTTCACCAGCTTTCACATCCCCTTTAACACATTGCAGATGGGGGTTGAAAATAACAGACATATGTTTTAGCGCTCGCTTGAAGGGTGCAACAATTGCAGAAGGGAAGAAGCGCTACATTGCAGCAAAAAAATACCTTCTTCGTCAAACTATAAGACTCGTAGAAGTACCAGCTGCTTTGGGAATGAAAATTTCTTCTCAATTATAGTTATCACTCTGAAAAAAACAGCTTTTTATACTAGTAATTTTTCTTTACACTGTTCTGAGTGACCTCGCAGAATAATTGGATGATTATATTTCACTAATTATTTGGCGTATGTAATGGAGTAGGTATGGGTAAAAATGTTGTTGGCATATTTTTTTCGTTGCTTTTCCTCATGTACGGATCTGAAGGGAGGAACTAACCCCAGGCGATCCTCCAGCTGTCCAGATATGTACCTCTGACGTATAAAAATATGAGAAACAAATATTTGGCGTCTGAAAAATATGAAAACGAATATAACGTCAGCCCTGGCTAAGTTAATTCTCTAAAATTATCATTGTTGATTACTCTGTGAAGGAAGAAAGAAAGAGAGAAAAAAAAAGAATAAAAATGGAATGTGAACTGTGACGATAAAATCGAACCTCAAATGATGACGAACTCCTGATACTTTGCACCATAGCCGAACGAGACGTAGCTTGAATGATATCCTGAAATCTTTGTGCAATTTTCGGTGATCAAACTTGTCCGCCCAAACGATCAGTTCTCTACAGTCTATTCAACTCTCGTTTTACCTTACTACGCTTCCCCCAACAAATTCCGTCTCATTTTGACTTTCCTTCTCCTTTTACTTTTACTTTTTCTTTTTCTTTTTCTTTTTTTTTACTTTTACCGTAGAAAGTTGTCAGCTCGGATTAACGATCGCGTAAAGCCTGCAGTCTTTCTTTGCTCGAGGTTGAGAGGTGAGGCGTGTAATTAGAGAACGTCCCTTGGCCCGCAACCCTCGCCTCTTGCCATTCCCATCCCTCACTTGAACACCATCGTCCTCTTCAACCAGAAGACCAGTAGGTAGGTAGGTAGGTAGGATAGGTACCTACTTACCACCGCCACCTCCCCTCGCTCAAACTAACCTGGCAATTAAGAGACGGATTACTTCACCGAATTGACGCTCGGTTGGATCGGTCAGTAGAGGATTTAGACTGGTATAACATCGACTAGAAGAGAACTTTTTGCCAAAGCTAGCCGTGACCTAGCAGCTCACGTGGAACTGATTAGCTATCAGTAATCGCAAGCAAGCAAGAATCGATTAGCGCGAAATCGGTTTTCTGTCACCTTGTTTTTGCCCGGATGTATTCACCTGCTTTTTACTCACAGGTTTTGAACACTATGTATGTGAACTTAAAATAGCGCTATACGTAAAATTTGTCCAAAGCTTTACGAACGCTGATTAAAGCTCAAGGATTTGGTCAATATACGTGAAAAAGCGCAAGGCCTCGTTAGGCTGAGTGTATAAAAAGTGCACCGGCGTTGTTGTCGCCCTGTAATTAGTAGGGTTTTAATAAGCTCTAGCCTTTTTCCCGTCAAGTACAGGGGGATTGTACCCTGGAGTAAAAGCTAGCCGCACGTCAAGCGCCGTTCTGAAAGTCTCTATTTTTTTTACTTCCTTTTTATAGTATAATCACAACACGTAATCGCAGGGCCCATATATACGAGCGTTGAAAAGCTTTCCAGAATTTTTCCACGCCCTGTATCAACAACCACACAGAGAAAAAAAAAACAAAAAACGGGTTAATTTTCATTTTTATTCATCATTTTTATACGGCTAATTACTGAAGTTATTCGTATACAATATGAGAAAACTTCGCGTTGCTAGACAGCCGGCAACCCGTAACGGGCTGATTCATTACAGCAAAATAATCCAAATCCTGAGGAAGAAAAAAATTCACTCCTGTAATCAGAACTGGCCAAAAGACAAGCCTGTTTGCTACAAGTAGTGGAGATGGCAGTAACGGTCGGACAAAAACGGCCCCAAATTACGTGCGAGTTAAATTCTCTCGCTTGTACTAGAACCCGGACCAGCCACTTCAGGAATTCTCTTTACTTCTACGGTGCTTTCGGCCTAAGGACTTTCACCGTTTCTCTCGGCCACTGGACCAATCTCACACGCCTCCGTGCCCAGGACGATTACCAAAATAAACGGAACACAACCAGAGGACAAAAACAGGGTCGACATAGCTGTCGACGATAAAAAATCACGACTCTTAAGGTTTACGCGCGACCTGCTTTAGCCCCAATCGCCTATTGATCATGATTTTAATTGCCAAGATCGTGACTAAAGTTCCTTGAAACTCTGTGACCTGATCATACTCTGTGATCCTCTGGTCATGGTGGCTGGTCAAGAGTGTCCATCCTGATACCACCCAGGGCTTAGAATTCTGGGTGTGGTTTGCTGCTCTTGGTGGCCGCAGAATCTCATCCACTACCACTGCCTCTTGGTAGCAAGTGCCCGAGGCAATCCTCCGCATCTTCCTGAAGAAGGGAAGGCTTCCAGGATATGGGAAGTTGCAAAACCTTGACTAGAATTCAGCTGGTAACCTTCGTGGTAACTTGATGTCATTTTTCGTCATCAGGCTGAAAAGCTGATCGATAAAATTCTACGTTCCTAATTCTTGACGTCCGCTCAAGAATTTTGCACGTGAATTTTTGGCTGTTTTTAATTTCGCACGTATTAGATTGATCAGACGGAGGTATTCTCCTCGTAAGTGGGTGATTGAAAATACTTTTCCCGATTCGACTGTCGGTGAAAAAAGGGCGCAGCTTTCGCAGACCAATCCAGATCTCGTTTGAACGGTTACTGCCGCGAGATCAGTGTCTGAAATTACATTTTCCCAGGGGTAGAGAGAACCGGGGGTTTTGCGAATCCTGGGCCATCCTCAACGGGCGCGTAAACGAGTAGTGGCACCCCGCGGTTCGATGGGCGTGCCACGTGGGTGCTAATTAAATAAAGCCAGCAGGGGTGCCATTTGAATTCGCTTTACGTTACACGCTTGTCTGTCAATTCCAATTTCGAGTACCAACACATGTGACCAAAAACCTTTGGCTCAACTTCTGCAGGATACTTTTGTCGCATCAGGGTTTGGCCCCTTCCTCGATGTCATTTGCCGAACTGGTAGACACAACGATTTCTTTTTTTTTTTTTGTAAATTTTTGTAAATCAAAAGTGGGATCCATACGTATCGTCTTGAAGTGAATTTGTATTTTGCAGTGGATTATGAAAAAGACAGTAAAATTTCGTGATCTCACTGAGCATTGCTCAAACAAATCATGTCATCTTGAAAAAAAATTGGCATTCAAACTTCATCACCCCCTAACAATTTCATACAGATTCTCGAAAGTTCATCAGGCGATGAAGAGTGTAAACCACGAAAAAAGAACAGAAACAAATTCAATTTGTGCAGATCTGTCCAGAGCAGTAGAGTTGATTAATGGAATCAAATCAATTCATCAGGCTGGAAATGCCAAATGCGAATCCACTTTCATTTTCGGAAGAATAATCAACACATTGCAGGAATTTCTGAGCTCATTTGAGGAAAATTTGTTTTCAAAACATCAGCAGATATTGAAAACTCTAGTATGAGAGTATGGGTACCAGTTAATCCCATCTTCATAATCCTTGGATGTAGCAGATTGCTTTTATTCAGGCTACTGAGATGCTATGAACTCTGATCTTCAACTGATTATACTTCAAAAGAGGAAAAGGCTTCCGTGATAAAACAGGATTATTGAAAAATTCTTCCAAGAAATACTACGAACCTTGAAGGATATCGGCTTTAAAGATGTACGCATATATGTATACATATATACATATTCTTCCGACGAATCCCATCCTGTCAAAGAGAATGGTAAACATTTATGATGGAAAAGGATATGAGCAGGATATAAGAGATATTTCATACCCGAACGAATAAAAAGCATGCACACAAAATCCCTTGCCATGCATTGTATATGTTCTTCGTGAAAATAACGTGTGCGCATTTAGTTTCTTTTCAATCGTCAGCGAATAACGAATTATCAAATCGACTATAGTTCCCGTTTTATTTCACTTTTCTTTATATACCTACCATGGCACGGGGAGAAATGATGAACACCTAACGGAAACCGATCTGATCGATGAACCCAGAGCGCCAAGCTCCTCCAGTGCTTTTCGGGTTGGAATAAATTTGTGAAATATTTGATGTTTCCCGAATATTAGCCGGCGTGTCTTCCACGGTAGAACCTTCGCGGGTCCCTTCGTGCTCTCACCAAGTACCTACCTACCTACCAACCTACCTGCCTACTTCATAGCGAATTTTCTCACTCCTGATAAGACGGTTAAAATATGTTTGGCCCGCGTTTAGCCCGGGCAAACCACGGGGTTGAGTTCGGTTGAGGAGAGAGCCCAGGAGGCCTGTCCAACTTTCGAAAGTAATTAAAGCTACTCGACATACTTCTAAACTCTTGCCTTCGAAACTACCGGCGTTTTCCTCCGCGCCCTTCATTCAGGATCGTTCGTTCAACCCCCAATCGCGAATGAAAGAGAAAAGAGGGTGCCGAACAGAGTGAACGGTATAGGGAACTTAGGGGTTGGTAGTATAGCTGCGATATACCTAACGGTGAAAATTTCATTTCTTACCGACCAGATCTGACAGAATTAATTTCGTTTCAATGGATCTGCATAAATTGCCTCTACCGACAATCGTCGTCGTGACGCCCACTTTTCCCCAAGTCCAACTTGAATTGGCTAAATATATTTCGATCAAAAGACCGTTCAACACAAAAACTGGTGGCTTGATGAAGAATTCCACGAGACGTACTCACAGTTCCTCAAAAAAAAAAAAAAAAGGGGAGCGAATTCTATATAAAGGCGTAAAGACCAACGTGCAACCAGATAACTCGTGGCTCGGTATCGCTACGCATGAAAGGGATTCGGTTTCGAAAGCAAAAGAAGAAGAAGAAGAAGAAGAGATGAGAGAAAAAAAAAAAACAACAACAGAAAAAAGAAATCTCAAAACCGTCAGAAACGGATGTGAGAATTCAATAAACACAAGTGAACGGTACGTGTTTTGTCGGGATCTTTGAAAGGCTGAAAGGAAACGCGAGATACCTCGTCCGCGAGCCGCGTGCTTAAGGGGTTTTCCTTTGAAGTCTCGCAAGTTTTTCCGTTTTCCACGAGATGTAGGGGGATGAACGAGGGTGGGAGGGAGGGGGAGGTAGAATTGTTTGAGTGTTTGTAACGTTTCAACGCAGCAAAGAACGTTCACACAATTCTTTGCCTCAAACGATCAATAGATTGACGTTAATAGCAAGACTTCAGAGTAGTTTCGCCCGCTGCTCATTCTGCCTGATTCTGGCTCTTTTAAGAGTTGTTAAATTCTCTGCATCGATATGCTGCTCTTCTTACATCCTTCACAATATATTTATATGCTATTAAACGGAGTGTCCGCGGATCAGCGATATTCTCCTTCGCGAATCGCAAGCTCCTGCTTGACTTTAGATACAAATCCAGTACGTTTGCGAACTTGCTGACGTCCTGGGCAAAGCTCTGTAGCAGATCCTTGACGCCAGATCAACGCCCGTTTAAAGGGTCCCATTACGCGGAAGTTACGTCGGGACCATTTCCGGTTGGTGGTTTAAGGGCTGAAGCCAAAGTAGATATGGCCCACGACTATAAGACACCCTTACAGCAGTTTTGACCCACTGGAGAATGGCTGGACCATTATATCGATGTGTGTGTGTGTATAGAAAGGGGTGAAAACTTGCCATGGGGTGTGGAGAATGGTGAAGAGAGAATGGAGAATACCGTCGAACAATTTGGTTGCGAATTATGGGCTGTTATGATGTTTTGCTAATTATCGTTACGAAACGTGGATAGACTCATCAGTTGGGTAAATTGTGTTATGGGAATATTAACGGAAGCATTCAATCTGGATGTAGGAAGGACGAGGGAACGGAACCGAAACAAACCAAACCATAGCTAACCAAGGCCTGGTGTGTACATAACGCGTCAGCTCACATTCAGTTCAACCGAGTTAAAGTAATCGTAGCCCTTCTGTCTACCTGACTTTGTTATGTGTCTACCACTCGCATTAGCAACCCTCGATTCCATCATTCGTTTGGTATGCATATGCATGCCAGTGTCTATGGGGCTATGGGGGTCATGAGACGTGAGGTTGAAGCACGAAAGCACCTGCTGATAATACGTGCGTGTCAAATGCGAGCCTAAGTATATAAACGTGTGTACAAAGTAAACATACGAGGACAAGTGTACTGTGCGAAGTTAATCTTAAATTGGCTGAATACCTGCTGCAGGACTTTAGTAACCAAACAAACGTGAAATAATATTAATCATCAAGTTGACTGACGCCTTTGGCTGGTCCGAAATTGAACATTGTTTCATTCCATAAATTTGGTATCCTCCGGCAGGCACATACCTTCACAAATACTTACAGAAACCATATGGATATCCATAAGCTACTGTGCGTGCGAAGAGAAATAGCGATGTGTAGGCATATACATTATACATAATGTAAGTATCAGTTGTATGAAATAGCTATTTGTCAAGAGCTTGCGGTGACTGTGCTTTAGACTGGGGGGGGGACTGTGGCTTTCCGGAAATTGATCTGTGAGGAAAGGCGTAGGAAACCTTTGTGGGGTGGATCGGTGGCAGGGGATACCTACCCAACGTTGGTGGTTGGTGGCTGGTGGCTGGCTTCTGGCTCACTGGGGGTTGAAAGAGGAGTTGCGTGGGGAGACGTTGACAAATAGTGATTGTGACTGGAATTTAAACGAACATTTTTGAACATAAATTCTTTCTTGGGTAAGGAGAGCTTGTGATATCTAAATAAATCGACCACCAGCTACCGGCAGTTTCATTTGGCACGGTTAGAAACGTCTTTTGCTTCAGTCACTGAGGGTGCTGATTAAAACTTATTGCATTAAAAAGATAAGTCCCCCAAGAATCGCTGGTGTTACAAGAGCCAGCTTTAGCACAGCTTTATTTAACGGGAACCTACGCCTCTCGTCTGAATGATGGCTCAGCTTTACCAGAGAACGATTAAGGATTGATAAGATTATATACTTTCTTGTATCTCTTTACCAATTCTTTCCTTTTCTTTATTTATTTTGTTGTTTGTTTTTCTTTTTCAAACTTTTTCCATTTTCACCTCTCGTCCAGTCAGAAATACCATCACATTTCTGACGGCATTTCCTTGAGTAGATTAATTTATAGGATAACGACAAGTTTTATACAAATTTTCCAGATTGACATGATGATATTTCGAAGATGTAGAAAATCGTGGAATATTTTTAAAATTTCGAAATGAATATTCCCGAGACCTTGGAGTTTTAATAAACTTTTGAGTCCTGCTATTCTTCCTCTATGCAGTTGCGTTATTTCTGGTATTAGTTGGAATTTAATCTAGCAATCATGTTCGGGGTATATCTGTATAGACATGAGCTTGAATATTGCAGAGCTTATTACGGAGGTACATGTGAGGCTGTATATATGTATGTATAATGCGAGGAGCTTTACCGGACTGTTGAATTTTAGTTGGAATTTTATTTCGAGCGTTTTTCTGTGAGCTTCTTTCTGCGTTGGACCCAGCTGGGAAGATAAAAAGCAAAGTGTTCGTCTGTATCAACCTCGAAGGTATATATATGTATAGGTAGACGTACGGTTCTTCGGTACTTGAGAGAAGAACGCCGCGTTCTACGACTGTACCACTTTGAGATTAAAGATCTTCTAGAAGAAAAGTTTGAAAGTGGGGAAAAAAAAAACAAAAAAAAAAAAAAACTGTTTGTAGTCTGAGAGGTATAGGGTAAGGTACGCTATATTTTCATTCAGTTAAACCTTTATCTCTCACAAGTGTGGAATGATGAGTCGTTGTTTCTTCTGTATGTACTGCAGCTACGTAGGCAGACGTACCATATTTTCATACAGGGGGTAACCACCCTTATGATTCACTAGCGTTCAAGCTGTTTGTATCGATTCTCGTGTCTCCACTCACGTTATTTATACCACCAGAGATCCATAATTAATACCAAAATGTATATAGCTGAGAGTGTCGTGCGACAGCTGCACGCTAATGCTTCAATTAAGTGCGAAACTGTGAATTGTTCCACGCGCTTACCCCAGCAAGTCGATATTTTTATATCTATCACCATTCCATGAATGTGGAGAAAATATATGGAGAAAATCTAGAACGGTGGGAAAATTTCTCTTCATTTTTTGGATTTATGAGTATCTATAGGGCGTGTTTGAGGTATAGGTAAGGGTAAAAAAGAGAAATGAAAATTTGAAGATAAGATCCTGTATAATCTTTGCAGTATCGAGTGAGTTGAAGGATTCACCCCCAGACGAAATCGCCTGCGAAGAACCAATCAACAGCTGGAGACAAAATCCTGCGATCGTGTTAACTTTTCAAATCAAATTGCTCGTTTATTTCCACTCAAGTATGAGATTTAAACTCCCAATATCCGTGAAGTAGAGCTGGCAAACTTGTACAAGAGAAAACGATCTTTGATTATGAAATAAAACAGCGAATCTTCTTCTTATTCAGAATTTTTTTCACGTGCTTTTTACTCCGGATCAGACTTACTGAAGTAAGTACTTCATGCATCATCAGGCTGAAGCTAGTAGCCAAATGAAATGCGTTAGACAAAAATGAGTCTGTGATGGAAGACAATTTAAATTTGGTCAAGTTTTTAGCAAAACTGAACCTATTGAATCATAGACGTGAATTTATACTGCATCATCAGAATTTAAGAAAATTTCAGGGCTAATAGGCTGCTAACTATGGCTGCTAGTTTCAGCTTCGTACTTCATGGATATGAAGATCCCCGTGATTTTGAACATTTGTTTTTTGGAAAATGGAGAACGAGTGTAATTCATTGTGGATGTATCGCCGTTGAAGATCTTCTGGGTTTTTTTTTTTTTTTGTTTTTTTTTTTTTTCTCTAAGACCCTTAAAAAATGTAATCGTATATCTTCTCGCTTCCAGATCCCCGTCCGTTTCTTCGCCCCAGGTTACCACGCGGCACATCGAGACGTTAGAACTTTATTTCCGGTGGAGAAGGTAGGTGCGTAATTTCTTGGCTCACGACCCTCTTCTAAGTAAATTACTGGGGCAGTTGATCAAAGTAAATAGAGGTGCGTGGGTGAATTTTTGCAAGGGTTCCTCAGCCTCGACGACGCCTCTTTCACCCTGGAGGAGTTGCGAACGTGACGCAAGGTCGACGTCGGCGTCGGTCTCGGCGTCGCGTGTTGATAATCGAGGCGTTCAACTGTTTCTCGTCGCTAAGGAAAATTAGTTTTCCTCTTACTCCCCCGGCCCTTCGGGGTTTCAGTATAAATATTTAAATTCCCATTTATCCGCGTCTCTTGCCTCGCTTTTATTTCATTTTCTCACTTCGGACCGCTTCTTTGCCTAGCGGTTTCCCTAATAGCGACCCCTGCAAAATGAAAATCCTCATTCTTGCCCAACACGATCCTTCTCTCACTTGAAATATAACAATTCGTCTCCGCCAACGTTACTTCATGCGGAATCTTATCTGCTACATCGAAGTCAACCCCCAACCATTTCTCGCCTTTCGGAACAGGCGTATTGCAGTAACTATCTGCATGTACAACGGAATACACATCAAAGTCAGAAGGATCTTTCACCCATCTTATTGTCAGTGACCCAGGGAAATGAAATAAGACAAAATAACTGAACAAAAGTAACAATAATCAAAGCATCTTCACGTTGAGTGACGTTCTATTCTAGTAAAGACTTCCTTGAAACGTTAATTAAAAGCCATTTGAAATAAATTCCTACAACTCGGGAAATTTTTGTGCTATGGTTTTCGCGTTCCGAGTCATATTTTGGAGTATAGGACGTATTGAATCGCTGAACAAAAAGTCGCGTCTGTTGCAGTATGCGCGACTGAGTTGCAACTGTAGTCGATTTTACTGTGTGAAAATAAAAAAAAAAATAAAAAAAAAATAGAGGCAATAGAGGATCGAGGATCCTGTACGTTTTCGAAGGAGCAAATTACCCCGGATTAAACGGAATTACACTCTGCCGAACCGAATTAATAAAGTATTATCCAGTATTCGAGTACTGCGAACTCCCGTTACCTGTTTTTTTTTTTTTTTTTTTTTTTCTGCACCGTTTTAAAATCGAACTATACCTATCCAGCTAATCGCATCGTCCATAGAATTCGCCGGGAAGTTACTTTCTCGCATTACTAACGTGTACACACTTTTTTCCTCAGGCTTTTTATTCAACTTTTGGGCTTAATGTGCAAAAACTATAATTATCTAATCTTCACCAAACTGGCCTTTCTTTCTGATTAGCTAATTAGAGTAAGTGTACCAGTTACTGACCCTGTCCCAATAATTGACCTTTTTCAATGATTTCTTTTTATCCGTGAGCTCTCAAATTATAAAAAAAAAAATCAATTTGTATTCTCCGGGTCCGTAGCAACTGATTTGTATAACGGAAACATTCAGAATTCTCATCATAGATTTAATATTGAAGAAAATATAAGGGTCAATAATTGGGTCTTGAAGGGTCGGTAATTGGTACACTTAGCTTATACGCGACTGGTTTCGATTCCCATAAAAATTAATTTCAATATATTTCAGATCCTCGCTGATTTCTCAATAACAAGATCGTCTTAATGACAAGACAAATCGTTATCAGTGAGTTTTGTCATCAGTCTAGCCATCAACGATTCGACCTTAGTCACGTGCGGCGTGAAGCAGCGTCTGGTACCAAAACGGAGGGCGTCGCGACGGTTAAAGCGCGAAACCCCGCTGCATTGTTCCGGTGTTATACGGTATAATTAGATTAGTCTGGTTATCGGGGGTCGCTTGTTAGCGTTTCCAGACAGTCTAGCGCCCTGGCATTGCTCGGGGGTGCGGCTGACTAAATGTGGAATGCATCCCGAGCGAACGAACCATCTACTCCTGAAATCGGAATCAGACTTGCATGGCAGAAAAAAAAGTGTCAGGATAAATTATTTGCTCAACATTGTGTACTGTGCTATCCGGTACAGAAATCTCAAATTCAAAGACAGAACAAGAAAGTTAATCGAATACCGAATGCGATTCATTGCAGGAGTATATGCACCAAAACCTATCCTAAAATTTAGTGCTGTGATACATCAAATCAGAAACCAATAATAATAGTAATATATAATCAGGTTTTATTACAACGATGGTATGGGTATACCATGAATTTGAATAAATATTGAATCAGATTGAAGATAGTTATCAGTTGCAGGTAGGTGGAACTGGAGGCTTCCAATTCCCAATTGCAATTCAGCAACCACTCTTGATTTGTGTTGGTAAATTGAATTGGTAGGTATATATAGATTACCGCGAGTACTGTAATTAATCCATTACTCAAAGCCTGATAGATCCCCGTATATATACTGGTTTGGTTTTTTGAAAATATTTCAAGTCAAAAAAGCATAACGATTTATCTCTTGTCTCTTAACTGGCAAGAAACGAACAGGACTATACAGCCACACGTTTTATTCAGAACGATCGCAGCTATATCCTTTTACTTCTACCTCTTTCGCAAGAATTCCTCTCGTGACAAACCACATTGAGATATCTTGGAAAATCCACTTTGTCATGTTCTAGAAAATCGTAAAGCGACAAATTCTCTTGTTCAACATGAAAATTTTTATTGGTTTTTTTTTTTTACCTCAGCGGTGGTCGCGTTTGCCGTAATTTTTGTTCGTGAATACGACAGATGAATCGATTACCATGACAAACGAACCCATCGTCCAGGATACAGGAGGACAGTTGATGAAAAATTACGGCGATTCCTGGGCACGATACGAAGCATCTTGTACTATCTGTACCCAATAGCTCCATATACATTTTGCAAGCTCACAGTTGTTTTTGATTTTGCTTTACGGTTTTTATTCTATACTCTGCAGTCGTATCTGTATTTTCCCAGATCTCTGGTTTCCTGCAATTCAAATACAACAGAAACAGGAATAAAAAGAAATAATAAATCGCTGATTGAACTGCAAGCTGCCTATTCTTTTTTTGGTTCCATTTCTCTTTTCTGGATCTTCGAGTTTCAGAATAATTTTGTATCTATGTCGTCGATTTTTGACACGCTTCTAAAGAATTTTATTTTTTTATTTATTCTTTATTCTTGATTAGAGACCGCAGAGTGGTAAAGTATAGGTCGTGAAAAAATAAAAATAAAAATGTTCTCCCTCAGGAACGAAATTGTCCATTATAGCGCCGTTAGACTCGCCACTGTCGCGTCTCGCTGTAAACAATTCGATTTCCCACTTGCGAGCGAATTTTCGGAGTTCCTTTTCCGAGCCACTTTCGAGGGCGCGAGCTTTTGAAGCTTTAATTTTACTTTAAAGTCGAGCGAGGCACAACCCCCGCGTTAGAAATGTCGCAAAATAATAAAAGGTAAGATATATCATTTCGAGTTGATCGACGACTTCTAAGACCTACGATAACATAACGATGGGGTGGAAAAAAAAAGCTTCAGAAGTGCAACGGTGACTCATCCCCTTGAAGATGAAGGGCAGTTTTCTGGCTACTCATGCACGTGACCTGCAATTTGGGATAAATGGATAACCAAACGACGTGTATCCGTGAAAAAAAAAACAACAAAAAAAAACAAAAAAAAACAAGGCTTTATTGTTCTGCACGTGTACCTACCCCACTGGGTGGGGGGGGCAGAACAAAGCGAATCGGTTCTGGGGAAGATTCCATTCCAAGGGTCGTTCGGGACCATCCCGTTGACTGGTACACACGCATGGACACAGTAGCAAGAGATCTCGAACTTTCCTATACCGCCAAGCTCTTGCTACCCCCCGTTGACTCTACCCTCTACCCTGAACCCTGGATTTTCACCCACTGGTTACCCCGAGGGTGCCAAGGGTGACTCAACTTCCCACGGACGCGACGGGTCCGTGTCGTAAATTTCTACGTGCCTTTGTCCACCAGACTAATGCGATTAATGCACGAATGCAGGGAACGGGGGCTCAAGTCCCATCTCTGCCCAATCGTACGAATGATCCGGACGTGACATCATTTTTTATTTTTCTCATTTTTTTTCCCCTTTTTTTTCTATGTGTACATGTATGTATGTATATCGCTGTGTTGCAAGGGGAGGTGGAAAAAAAAGGTTTACTTTGTGTAGAATTGAGTTTCCGAATTCTTGTTTGTTGATTTTTATCTTTGTTTCCGGCGTCGGCTTATCGAGCCCTTGATGACTGGTTTGTTAATAATATTGAGAGTCGATTGAAGAAACTGAATTTCGTAATATTGGGATACGATTATGCGGGGGGAATATATTATAATAATGAAATTGCTCGGTGGTTGTGTGTATTGGGACAAAGTTCGGGTATATACTGCTGCTTGGAAATTGAACAATCTGGCATTATACCGCAATTTGCATAGGAAATAGGCATAAGGCGCCCGAGAGTGTTGAACACCCAATCAAAACTCTGGTTGGAATTGCATATACCACGGGCGTTGGTTTATCACAATACCGTTGAATAATCATTGAATTAATATTCTCTAATGCCCCGACATAACGCAACGGCGAAACCCAACTATTATATATATAATATTAATGCTTACTGCAACCCTCTAGATTCAATTTATAACCTTATTTATATTCTCATGCTTAAGCGAAGGTTCAAAATTCGTCTATTTTGGAACAAATCTAAATCTATATCAATTTCTCATTCATTGAATTTCGACTCCACATGAATCGATATGTCCATTCCTAAGACTTAAGCGTTCTTGGATTGATTCCTAATTCTGACATAGAATTTTAGCAACCACTAACTAAAGAATGTTCCCTTTATGTAATATAATGTAGGCGGATGTCGTTTTATTTTATAAGGTTGAGGAGAGGCGGAGTCCACGGGTGCTCGACTCTTTCGCAGACAATTAAAATGAGGGAAACGAGGGGACAAACCTTGAGCACGCAACTTGAATTCGTAAATAAAAGGGCGTTCTAGTGGCAGCTGTAGGCACAACCGGATGTAATTAGAAATTGATGTAATTTAGCTGACACCCGACTGCTAATTTCAAGGGTACAACATCGCGGTCCGTCACTCTGGGGCTCATCAGCAATGGGCCTCCACCACGTTTCACCACCTCGGTATACCGCCATCCGAAGAAATCAAGATTGCTGGATTTAGGTGTGACCCAGGGACGAATTTCAATTACCCGTTTAGCCGCAATAGATTTAAAGGATTAATTGCGACAATTTCCGTCAGTATACCTGCCATCTTTAAACCGCTTACGTTCAACGCCTCGGAATCTAATCAGCCTAATCGTTTGCCTAATTATTTACATGTACAACGCGACCCAAAGAATCAAGATACACTTGGAGAGCTGAAAATTACGAAATGAAAGAGAAATCAGAAAAAGATAATCAACGAAGAGTTTTCATCTTGATGGAATTTTGATTCCCAATACGACGATAAGTCGATAAATTGATAATTGATTAATCTATACGTAAAAATTGTCCACCGTTTGGAAAGGTTTGGAAACTATTATACAGACTATAGACAACCCTGGCACGTGTTTTAATCAATGGGGTGATTTAGATAAGCAATGCACGCAAGGATCGTTACCGCACAGTCTCGTCAGAATTCTTAATTACTCCTTCAACCCGGTAATAAAGAATGACTGAATTGCGAAACTGTGTATATACGTATACAATATAGTTATATAGGAAGTGCGAATACTATCAAGCTTGTTGTTGTCACGAACAGGGACTATCCTTGATTATCGTTATTGATACCATCAATTTATGCACCCTTCTGAGTTTCTACGCGAACGCGCAGAGGCGCTAAGGCAACTTTCATCCCTCAGTCATTCGCACGCAACATTTTCGACTCTCGACCTTATTCTGCGGACTTTGTTTTATTTATTCAGCCAAGTCGGATCCATCAAATTTTCTTATTTATTAATTTATTCTTTTAATTTATGGGCAATTCTTGCCAATTTAACTTTCACAATTTCATATTCACGCAGCAGGATTTCTAATGTAAAGATTACATGAGAATACCGCGTCACTTTGAGTGCTTTTAGCTTATCGTGATAATCGTTTTCACACGTATATATACGAACTTGTCGAAAATTTTCAGTTCCTCATTTTGACAAAAAAAAAGATTCATCAGAAACCGATGAAACTTCTATCGAAACGTGACTATGTAGTATCACTTGAGTAATTCAAAAAAGAAATTCAAGCCTGCCGCTTCATAAAAAAGTATAGGAATCGATATGACGTACTGACATCTAAAGTCTTTGCAAGCTTGTAATTGAAATGAAAAGAAAAAAACCGAAGGTAAAAGAACGTTGGGATCTTGGAGACTACATTAATGAAACGATGAACGATGATTTTTTTTTTTATTCCGGTTTGCATCATTTATTCCAACTGAGCTTAGGTGCGGTTTTTTTTAAATTTCCATGTTTGCTGGGTCGGAAGTTATGAGCAGCAGTATATGTCTTTTTACGAGGGAGGTTAAAAAATGTTCCTCTTCTCAACGATGCGAGATAGAATGCTGGAGAAAAATTTTTATTCTACCTCTTAGAGGGCAATTTTTAATGCCTAACATCGGTTTTTACGAGTAAATGAAAGTTGCTAGCTGTTCCTCATTCAGAAATTCTTGAAGAGCTGCAGCATTTTTGAGAAAAATTTGAAATTTCCTTTAGGATTGGCTCTTTTCAACTGGCGTGCGGATATTTCCAAGACCATCAATTTCTATGAGAAAAACCGGAGGCAAAGCATTCTCAACATACCTTCTCACTACCTTCGTACCAAATTTCAAGTCAATCGTTCTACCCACTCGTTGAGAGGCGGTATACTTTTTTTTTTTTTTTTTTTTTCTCCAACCTCTGAGAAACGAGTTTTCAGAAGAATGCGTTTTTCCCAAACGTACCTCTTTCTTACAGGCATTTCTCAAACACGACGTCTTGCCTAAAAACTCACCCCCCCCAAATCTTTTCGAGATATAACATCTCAGAACATAGTGAAGAAAATTCCCTCGAAAAACTGCATATAAGGCATTCTCCTCAAAGCACACAACGTGTGCCCCAATGGCAAACGTGATCATTTTTGTCGTGTACCCCATAGAAAAATTCATTTCTTTGAAAATCTGATTGCCTGAGAAAAAAAAATCCGTGATTTTTTCGGCTGTCCATTGAGCACACGTTAGTCCTCACGCCCTGAAAAAAGGGGACATTTTTGTGTTCCAGAAGGAAAAAAAAATAATGTACATTTTTTCTGACCGTCTAGATGGGCTCGTGAATAGAATCGAAATCGATAGAGAGAATTGGATTCAATAGATGCTGATTTAGACAGCTATAGTATAAGCGACCATGGGAGGTCGCAAATTCATTTTCTGTTATGTCGAAATCAGAAATCAATATTGCATAGTACTGTCAGAAGCAGACAAAGGTGGTCTCGCGCGGCTTATCGTGCATAGAACGGCATAACGGGGGCGCATGTTGGTTGTGGGGCCTTCAATGGGTAACACGTAACATTGTTTAGCCTAACAAAACAGAAGCGGAACCGTTAAATGGAAGGTGGATATTCGTGATAGAGGTTCACGCGGTGTTCGGCCCTCCGGCACCCTGTGCGACTCTACCAGCTTTCCAACGACAGGATCCATGCTGCAATGGCTCTTGATGCGAGCGTATAATATAACGGGCATTGCAGTTTGCGTCACCAGATACCCGGAATAAATCGGGTCACGATTTGAAGCAAAAAAAAAAAAAAAAGATACCAGAAAATTGCCATTTCATGAAAAACTCCAGCATTTTGATTTTCGCAATAAAAACCAGCAAAGCCAAACTGCAAGGTAATTGAGAAGAATTTTTTTTTACAACAATTGGAATTTAATTGATACACGATAATTAGGAGAATTAATCCTGTGAATGAAATTCTTCCTGGCTTTTGAAATGGAACTATATGTGTAGGTAAATTTGGGGTAATAATACGCAGGTAAATGCTCTTGGACGTATACCGTTGTGGGTTCGGTTCGGTTTTGACCGATTCCACGGATTTATTTGACCGTATTAAAAGCATCGGTACTATTCGACGAGAATGTTCATGGAAAATAGAGACAAGAGGAGAACATCCGCTTCCGTCGCGTAACGATCCTCGCACATAATTACGATTATTTACCGTGTAAATGGCCATAGCGTCAGAGCACACAATTTGCCGATTCTGCGTAAATTGAACTAAATCAAACGCGTTTGTAGAGCGTTAATTGATCAGTTTTAAATCAATTTCTCACACCCCAATGAATCTACCGTCGTTGATAATTGTTTTTCATTTTTTAAATTTACCCGCGCACGTCAAGGATCCCCATCGATTTGTCATGGTCTGCCATAAATATTTATACCTGAATATTTACATCATGAATTGTGAATATTCGCATTTTACAACGTCTCATTTTCAAGGATCCTTCATCAAGCCTAGTAAATTTTCTCTTCGATTTCAAGCTCGACTGTGTATTGCTTTTAGACTAATGCAATATAATTAGTGTATAAAATTCCAGAGGGCTTATACGGAAACGAATTTTTTTCCCGAGATTTCACGAGATCGAAGTGATCCTGCGAAAACCGTATATACATGCAAAAGAATTTTGATTTTCTCTTCGGACCAACCAGAATTTGGTTGTTTTGATAAACAAGACAAGATTGGACAGAAGGCACAGCCTGTGCCAGACCCCAGGAGAATTATGTATGAGCGGCATCTTATGCTCTGCTATCCCAGCCACCACCGCTCTTGCTTTTGCTCTGGACCACCGCCGACTCTCGGCGAACTTCTTCCCGCATAGTCACTAAAACCAGGAGTAAAACAGGAAGTAAAACCAAGAACCCAAGTGGGTCACACGCGTGGCACGAGCTGACGACCGGGACCCAAAAAATCAAGATCATCAATACCGACTCTTACATTAGTGAATGTCGAAATTTTGCGAAAATATCGAGGATTTGCGGATTGAACTCACAATTTTCGGCTATATTTTGAATATCTATACGTATATCGCGAATTTTCGTGCTAATGATCCGATGGACTGAGGCTCACAATCAGTTAGTTGGCAGAAAAAGAAAATTTTCACAAATCATGGTTATCCGAATTCTTCACGTTTCTGAAACCTGCGACTTCTAACTTTGACAATTTTTTATAACCGCACCGGTGGAGCTACGTTGATAAGGATGTAGTAGTTAAATTTAGTATGAAATTTTGCGATGGCGCTATTTTTTAGATTTTTGAAAAGACCAAAAATTGTGTAAATCGGAACCGAGAAGCCGGAAGTCCATAAGTTACAAAAATTTCGTCATTCACGAAATCTTGTTTTTTGTTTTGGAAAATTCTAAAAGCTTCAAAATTGTTTCAAGTCATCAATGAAAGTCAACGTTTTTTCAATAACCGGCGATATCTACGGCAGAGTTCAATTTTAATCCAGCCTGAGTTCAGATTTTTTCCAAAATCTGCCATCGCCCAGGAATTCATTTCAGAACTGACCGAATTCAACGAAACCAATTTTAGCACCGGCCAACTCTGGAGCAAATATAGAAATAGTTTTTTCTCCGACGCGATTGATTCGCCTGGGGTCTACAAAAAAAAACATTGTTTACTGCATCCGATGTGGAGCTTTGACATCATGTTGTTACAATTGCTACTGACCTATTTGATCACAGACTAGTTTATTGCGACTTTCTGGAATTCATGTGTGACAGATACGGCTGATTTTGGAATCAGATGACTTATCTGTTTGCCTATTCAAATTTTCCATCAAACTGGTGAAAATTTCGAAAAAATCACTCGAATACGTCATGTTATCGCAAATAATCGATTATAAAGCTCAAAAATACCTTATATATATGTAAAAATGAATGTCACGTGACGAAGGAATCAGTCAACTGCGTTTACTAGAAATAAACATATTCGAAAGCCATAATACGACTCACCTTACGGATTGAGGTTATCAAATTCTTCTGACGCGTTCAATTCCCATTGAATTCTATTCTCCCGGCGTCGCTTACAATCGGTGCGACACGTTATGGGATCGCTCCGATATTAAGATATCGCGCGCGTTATTTCAAGCAATGGGTGTAAACGTCCAGGTGTCAAAACCCAATGGGAATGGGATTTCATCGAATATAAAGTGCTTCGAGAATTTTCCAACTTAGAGACGATAACTGGGGTGGGGTTGAAGGACTGCATCGCTAGGGAGATGTTCGACGTCGACGTATGTCTTCGGAGAATGGGAATCGCTAAGATCTGAGCCTTGAGAAACGAGCTTTCGCACCTTACCCACCATCCCTGTTTCCGGGTTCTATACTCCAGAGGGCCTCCGTCATATCTGTCAACATCCGTCGGGTTTTTTACACGTCTAAATTTCCCTGCCTGGGGTGGAAAACAAATGACGAAAGAGACGTAGATACCAGGATTTGAAATTTGCATGGATATTCACATTGCATTACCATGATCCAAAAATCATCGTAAGGTTATAAGAAAAGAGAAGAAAAAAAAAAAAACTTGAGAGAAATGAGCCAGGCAAGCTGAAGAGAATGTTCTGAATATCTCTGAACTTCAAATCCATCATTCCATGTACCTACCGATTGGTTCCTGTTATTTGAACTGATGTTAACCTGCATCTGCAGTGGAACTAATTACAGTAACGATTTGCTCGGATTTGCGTATTGCAATTGATTATTTTATCAGCACGTAATTCTGATTGCAATTACTTGTCGTGCAAATGCAGCAAACAGTGTACGAGAAACGTACCACATGCAACGAACGGTATTCATGTGCACCAGCATCATTC
This sequence comes from Ametastegia equiseti, assembly GCA_963989295.1. Lineage (NCBI taxonomy): Eukaryota > Metazoa > Arthropoda > Insecta > Hymenoptera > Tenthredinidae > Ametastegia > Ametastegia equiseti. The sequence continues at coordinate 6,920,945 of OZ022394.1, read as the reverse complement.
GGTTACTACGTGAATATGATTGCTTCATTGAAAAGCTTCATTTAGCATTTCTTAAACAATGCCCGAATGATCGATGATGGCTGAAAATTATTCCCCTACAAATTTCTATAAAATAATCAAACTTGACCGGCTGAACCAGACATGTGCATATGTCACTTTATAAATATTGAATGAAATGTGTGCTTGATGAATCTTCATACCAAATAGAAATGATGTTTCAGCAACATGTTTAGAATTTCAAGTGGCAGGATTCAGTTCTATAGAATCCTGGTTTTAATTCTAGTGATATTAATATTTTTCTGAAGAGAGAAGTGTATTATTTTCATAAAACTGGATGAACGAAACATGATTTTAGGATACAAGAGCTCCTGGATAATATCCCATTTCAAGGTATATCACCCCCTCTAAGAGCAAAACCCCCAATTACTGTTGAGAATTCATTTTAGGCAGTCACAAGCCGCGAATCAAGTAACATTAGGGTACAGTATATATATACTCAAGAGTGAAAACAATTATGGCGCAAAGTGCTAGTACTTCATTTCAAGCACTGCTCAGCTCTGCTAGGAGATACTTTCTTTCACTTTTATATAGAGAAGGGTCTTTCGATGTATATATATAAATATGTGTGTGTATAATATGAGGGAGGATACAGTCGATTGATAAGACACGAACCATCCCGTTACAGTAATTCGATAAAAAATTCACAGCATGAGTAAAGTAAGTAAGTACGGATACCTTCGTCGAGTAGGGTAAACAGAGCGGAGGGATGATGGAATTTTCTGCAAACTAGCGCTGATCCCAGCGCCCTGGCCGCTTGCACGAATTCTTTCAACCCCCAGCCCCTCGCCCCGGGGGCGCGCTATTGATTAAGAAATAAATTCGAGAGAGTTCGCTTCGGCTTCGACAAGCAGAGTCGATATTTACCGGCATGGAATATTCAGAGCTTCCAGAGCTACAAATCCTGGTTCAGAGTGCCGAGACGTTTTATACCGGGAACAGCATCGCCAAGAACACCGGAAATTTCACAAACACGTTGATCTCTTGACCTCACCGGATACTAACGCATTTCCTAACGTCTGTCACTTCCCATGATCAAGTCATGCACGAATTTATTTAGTCATTTATTTTTATTGATCAGTAACGACGGTTCATTGACATGCCTTAAGCTCTCAGGATTCATTTAGGCCATTTCATTTTGAAACTTTTAGTTTCTTGGATATCTTCTGTATTCGAGGTCTGCATTTTTTGCCATGCAGCATAAGTGTAGTTAAATTTTAACCGATTATTTTGCACTGTTGGATTTTGCAGGTAAGATCGACGGCCGAAGGCACATCGCTAGGCGTTAATGTTGGAAAATATAATAGAAACAAGATATTTGATGTGTACAAATGATGCAGAAATCAAGGTCGGGCAATATTGCCTCACCGGGACTCATTCAGCCCATGTACCTTATGACTATTTCCCATGGGTTACCCACGGAAGGACCGTAACATCCCCGAACGAGACCCGACAATCTTTCCAACATCTGACAAGGAGTCTAAGAAGAAGCCTTGGTTCCACCCTCATTTCCCGAGATGCCCATCCGGTCGTGATGGATTTTTAGATTATTAATTTGCCACCCTCTGACACTATAGCATATCCCTAGAAATATCACCGACCGTTGACGAAGACGATATACCGAAGTAAAGCAAAGAAGAAAATCTCGAAAAGAAAAAAAAAGAAAAGAAATAGGCATCAGCCGATATATCCACGATGATCATCGGGGATGTCGAGTTTAATCTAGAAATACTTGAAGGGTGAGCTCGGAAACGAGGTTCCCCATTTCTCAGAGTCAATTTGAGCCACTGTCGTTATCGAGCTATACATACTTTACTTACTTACGTATACCTATCCATGCTACCCCCTCGGTAAAAGTACATTATTACTGCTCGCAGCTTGGTTCGGAGGGGAGGGGGACAGTGACTTTCATCGCATCGTGCCTTAACCGTGTTACCTACCCTCCCTATATTGGGTTCCGTCTAGGGTATATTGGTATACGTCAGAGTACGCGAACCAATGTGCTCATGTTGAGCTTACATAGTGTTGGTGTATAAGTTATATATTTAGGGATGTGTTGATAATATATATGTACGATATATATGCATGATTATAGTATAGAGAAGGTATTTTCGGACGTCGTGCTGAAATTTGCGACGTTATCGATACTAGAGTCTGTGTATAGTATATAGCTGAGAGAATGGCAGTAAGGGGTGGTAGTGGGAGGTAAAGGGGGGAGTGGGAAATTGGATCCCATGGCACCAGGAAATAATATAATACACGTTATGATAATCCCCTTTTGGCAATTGCTAATTAATCGTTACGTGGGGCCATTAATTCAAATAATTGCCTATAAATTGAACGTTATATATTTACGGCTCTTTCCGTGTAACCCGTGCCTAGACAGTATAGAGTATACCTACCTTGGTAGCTTGATAGGTAGGTACCTCTTCAATGATATAACTTACACTATACCTTTTCTCACACCGTTCACGCCCATTTCTACTACCCTCATCCCTGCGTATCACAGTAATTCTAGTATGATACTCCAGACAGAGTTACTACTACTTGTTTATTGCTGATCTGCCTATATACATATACCACCTCTATTATTGTTCTGGATTACGCAGATTCACTTGTGGTAATGTTCCTCGTCAGTTGACGATTAAATCTTTTCGAATAATGCTGGTCCAACGGTTTGGTAAAGTACCTTATTATTTTTTACTACTCTTCCCTATATTTTCTATGATTTCATTTTCTTTCTTACGGCTTTGTGTATATTGGGGATGATTTTTAGAACGTGAATGTAATATCTCGTTGGATTTTGTGCAACGTGTATTGTAACGACTAGGCAAAAGTTGCATTTTTGAATTCTTGTACAGCGATGATATGAGACTCATATTGTAAGTAATTGAAATTACATTGTGACGACGTCTTGTTCGCACAAATTCTTGACTACAGCAATTATAAAATATTTCCAATGAGACCCTCCATCAGCAGGGTAAATGGGCTTCTGAAATAGTTTGAATACCCCACATTCATAGCGTAGCTATCCGCTCTACTATCCTAGGCATGTAGTCTGCTAGGGGATGAAAAAATAACCGCACCCCTGCACGGCTGCGAGTCTAAAGATTCGCTTTTACGAAAGAAAAAAAAAAGACAGAAAGAAAAAAGAAAATAAGAAGAAACAAAAGTACGTATATACGTATATCTGCGTACATACTAAATAGTATTCAGTTTGCCATAAAGTCTCTGACAGTGTTAGATAGTTACAGCTGCAGTACGAGTATATTCTTCGCAAAAGTTTATTAGAAAAATCGAGGGACTCGAGAAATAATAAAGGATCTTCGAGTTGATAAAGTAGGAGGAAAATTCTAGGCAAACTTGACGATATAGTCGATGTAGGTACGTTACAGTGATACAGCTAATTTAGGGAAAATATAAGACGGAAATAAGATCTGTAGAATAAGCCATGCGGTGGCTGTATTGAGGGAGGACCCTACTGAAACTTTGGAAAAAACAGTTTTTCGTTTTGAAAAGGGCCAAAAAAACTTCCAATCAAAGGATGGATTCTTGGAATGTCAGGTTATGGTGGGATATGTTTTGAAAAAAAGGTTTCAATTTTCTGCGAATAAAGTTCAAGCGCAAGGAACCTTTCGCAGCCCTGCAAACGAGAGAGATTCTACGAAAAGTTCCTTGCGCTTGAACTTTCATCGTAGAAAATTAAAACTTTTTTTAAAAACATATCCTACCATAATCTAAAATCCCAAGGATCCGTTATTTGATTGGACGTTTTTTGGCCATTTAAAAAAAAGATAACTAAATTTTTCAAAGTTTCAGTAGAGTTTTCTCTTAAGGAAAGCAGAAAAACCCCAGTGCTCTGTAACTGCGTCTGAAGAAAAATGAAAAAAATAATTTAAAAAAAAAAAGAAAAAAAAGAAAAAAACAGCGTACCTATACAAACGAATGGCGACAGAAGTGTACCGCGGATAGGGAAAAAGCAGCAAAAGAGGGAAATGTATTCGGATAAAGAGAACGATCGACGTGCAAAACAGGGGCGAGGGCGACAGAACGGGGCAAACAACCAGGTGAAACAATGCATAAATTGAAAGCGCACCCCTTTAACATTGGTGGAAAGTTCACCGTGTTGCACCCTGGGAAAATAATGGCAGGTATACGGTTTCAACACCGCGACCCAAGCTCCGGAGCAATAGTAGGGTATATTATAGGTTTCAATCGGACTCTATAATATGCACCGAAGCAATGAGAATAATATTCAGCCTTAAAACTTGTCACGTGTTTGCTGAACGTCGTATAGGAAAATTCGAAGAGCATTGTGCCGCTTGTGCTGAGTTTACGTATACGAAACGACCATGGTCCAGTGTCGAGAAGCAATCGATCATCGCTTTTCTCTCGTGACACCAACGCCAGTGTGCAATTCTAATTAACAAATGCCCAGGGATACTGGATGCTGAACTGTACTACGTTCAGCTTTTCGTAGCTTACTATTTGTCGTTCAATTAAGTAAATACAAAACTCTCGAAGCGCACAAACATATGTAGGTACGGAACACGTACAGCGCTTCAGGCACAGAGTGATGGTGATGGATGATCTAGAGAGAAATAATCAATCGCAATCTCTTCAACAGCTTTCTCGATAGCCGTTTTAGTTTTCGTCGGGAAATAATTAACGCGATTTAACGCGTATACCCTAAGTATTGATAATTGAATACAGGTAATTCTAGAGTAAAGTGGAAGGATCGCTTATGTGACTTTCTTGTCTACAAATGCAGAAAGTGTTTTCATCGTGAAAATCCTCGGGATCAGGATTGTAACGGATCTCAGCGTTTTCCGAGCTGAGAAACTCGATGAACTAGATCTACAATTCCATCTCGTCTATCTTTCTGTCTGTAACTTAAGATAACCGGAAGTAGAGTTCAAAGAATTCACTTGAAATTTCATATATATTCATGTATTATCTGGTAATCGCTCGAAAGGAAATTAAAATTTCGATTCTAGCCTTAGAATGAAGGGTAGTTTCCTGATCTCAAAAATGGTTCTAACTTTTTGGTTCAATATTAAAACTCGGAGATTATTCCACGAAAAAGTCCCAATGGTCGAATGATTTTTCGGGGGAAACGTTGAATCAAGGGTAGTTTACCGATGACAGCTATAAGATCTTCAAAGCTTAGAAATTTCTTAGAAATGGCTACAATTTCCACCGCGGGAACTCAGACATGGGTGAACTGTTTGACAAGATGAACGAAGTGCTCTGATAGATTATATGTTCCGGGAAAAATTTATTGAAAGTAGTTTACTGCGGTGACTGATTCTGGGAAAGGCGGAAGTGGCTTGAAAGAAACTCAAACGATTTCAATCAGAATTCATCCATCGATGAAACTTTCTATTCAAATATCTGCGTGAAGTGAATAATTTTGAACATTTTTTTCCAATTCGAAGCTCAAGAATTCCCGAATTCTTTGGTTTTTTGTTAAAAGATTTTTTTAGTTTGTTTCTTTTGGAGTACCCTGACGTGTTTATATTCGTTAGTGAAAATATCCCTCGAGGTGATCACATTTAGTGAAATACGCGTCCTCGTATAGTACCTACATGTACGTAGGGCATATCTATAGGTACATTCACATTTACTAGTCATGAAACAAAAGGGTTGGCGCAGAAGAGGGGTTGAGAAAAAAAAAAAAAAATGGGTAGAGTATTTTTCAAGCTTTTATCTCAAAACGAGTAGTACCTAACGTAGACAGAAATTTATTCATGCAGTTACCTACATTTCGCCCACCCATGGATAATACACGTGGCATGGCATGGCACGGCACGGCACGGTATGGCATGGCGTTGTAGCTTTTTCGTTCTATGTTTACCGCGAGTTGAAACTATATGAGATTGTTCTTCCAGCTATATACGGCAGTGGCGACGTACCAACGCCGACGTTGAATTATTTCACATTTTTGGTATACGAACATTTCCTAGATTCCAACTCCACCTGTAACCGCAATATAAGTATAGAGAACAAGAATTGCCCCTCTTCAACGACATAAAACATCCGATTAGTCCCGTCGCCATTCAGAATATAAATTTACATTTATTCCTTGTGACCATTTCGACAGGTAGAACTTCAAACAATTTCATCTCCATGGTATCGCAAAATTTCCTCATAATGTTTAGAGTATCTTATAGTTCGCAAAAAAAAAAACTAAAACAAAAGTTGCTCTTACAGAAAATTCCGCAAGTGCAGCGCTTGGTTAATTTTTCTCCCGAGCTGGGAAAGTGCACGCAGCAATCATTGCCCGGCTTTAAAATTAAGTGGAAAAAGACAGGGTCAGCCAACTACGAAAATCAAGCTAACATTTCATAATTTTCACCCGTACTTCAAGTCTTGCAAACACATAAGCACTTCAACCTGATTGGCCGGTGAGGCAAAATAAGCGCGATGCATTGTCTGTCTCATGGTCTCTTTTTCTACTGAATTCTAAATCCTAGAAATGATTCGAGCGTGTTTTTTTTTTTCTTTTTTACTCGTGAGCAAAAACTATATAAGCTACTGCGAACTTTTTTGCAAGAGCTGCAACTTTCGTCTTGTTGATTTTTTTTTTTCAATATTTTTTGCGAACTACACGACATTCCGCGTAGTGTGGGGTAATAATGCGACACCCTGTATGTATATATTTTGCAGAGAAAATTCGGAGAATTTCTTACCTTACCTCGGCGTATAAACGCTTTCCTCTTATTCCTTTTGCTTTTTTCTTTTATACGAACCGCTACGAACAGATCTTCACTTTTTGCGTCAGCAACTGCCGGCGTCGAATGTCGTGAAAGAAATTCCTTCAAGAGTAGGTAGCTGCTTATGTTCCTTAATCACCGATTTTAACCAAAGCCATTTCACTCCTTTTCGAGTCCGTCTGATAAACAGCTCGAGCTCATTATACAGCCGCAAAACTCTGCGCTTTAATATCACCATATCACCGAGGAGACACGCTCGCAAAACTCTCGCCAATCTCTGTCGCGGTTTTATTTCTACATTTATTTATTTTTTTTGGTTTTTTTTTTTTCATTTTTCATTTTCACCCTTTTTTGGGCTTCTGCAAATAGATGTTCGAGGAACGAATTCACCACCAATGCTTACTCACGTACTATATACCATACACCATTTTCCACTGACGAATAACAGTTTTGCGTATATATATATAGCTTGAGTTCACGGTGACCGACTGCTCCCTCGAGATTTTTCATTTTCCGTGTACGAAATTATACGAGTATAATATTCATGTGATTTTAGCCTGTTTTTTTTTTTTTTTCTCATAGCCGCATTGTGTAATTCAGATCTATAAAATCACACGTTCACTTAAATATATGATATATATTATAGTATCGAATTCAGATGAAAAACGGATTTCTTTGTCAAATAATCCGATCTGAAAATTGACAGAGCAATTTTATATACAGGAAGTGTTCAATCTCGCTATACTCAATCGAACTGATCAATTTATTCTAATGATTTATTAGTGAAAATAGAAATCTAGCGTACGTTGGGCTATGCGTCTGATGAAATAAGAATAAGTTCCTATATATATAACTCTCGTTATTATATTATGCGAACAGAAAAGAGAAAATTCGGGTAAATATATTCGTAGCAAGAGCAAAGTCGGCAGGTATTCCAAAGGTGAGCTTGCCAGTGGAATTCCCGGTCTGTTTACTGGGTTCGTTTTCTCCGTCACAAGGGGTTTCGAGGATACGAAAAGCTCGTTGGTGTGGCGTCGAAAATAATAAACAATTTTCTTACTCAGAGCCTGCAGAGAGAAGTGTAAAGAGCTTTTAACCAAATGACGTTATATATTGCTCGAAGTAAATTGCCTGTAATATTTACGGCACCATGGCTACCCCGGAATGTTTACTACATAAATATCTATATTCGCTGAGGTTCACAATCTTAGCACTTCGCAAAATATTGTATATTCAAAAATTATCTGATATCATGATCAGAAAAACTCTATCTATTCTCATCTCCTGAAAATTCTTTCTAAAGTTTCTGATTTTTAATTTAAGAAAAAAATGAAGAGTTTTCACGAAATAGTGAAGCTAATTTTGGTCTGGAGCACAATCACCTCTTATTCTTGGTAGAAATTCAGGTACGAGCTGGTATAATTTCTCTTCATGGAGAGAATCTCCGATGTATATATACATATAGAACTGGCTGCAGCGATGCATGAACCGTTGACATTGTCCAATCCGCAATTAATTCGGGCGACAATTTTCGAGCTTCCCTCGTAAACGCCGTAGAATATGTATCCGCCGTAGGTATATAACGTTGCTAAACTTCTAGAAATTATCGAGAATTTCTCGAGTCTGGTGATATTTTCAGTCTCTATAGCTCGCCAGGTATAGCTATCGTGATAAGATGAATAGCTTTACCTACCCCGACTTCAAAATTCGCCGGCAAAACTGGAGGAAAGCCAATGATTCTGATAATCGAAATAACGATCACGCGATCGGTCGATATTTCTCCTATCGTCAATCATTCCGCAACTCGATAAACAAGATGATCTTGTCACCCGCGAGAAGTCAATGATTTGAAAAATCTTGGCTTTCGATCTACGCGTGGATATTTGTGAAAAGAATTATAGCTCACGAGAAAAGAATCAGAAAAAAATCGGAATCAATGCTTTTTTTACAAAAATTATAGACTAATCTTTCTTATAATCGGAAACTACCCGAAAATTTCTCCGTATCAAAGCTTCGTTAAGAATCGTCAGGGCTGTGCCGACTCAGAACGATCGAATTTGAAAATTACTTCACTGGTTTGGAAAAATTGAAAAGTATAAATGGCTGTTAGAGAAAAAAATGATAAAAATTCTATACACCAAAGGACCAATATATCGAAGAGCTCGAGTCCAGTAAAAAAACAGCTGTACATACTTTTGCTACACATACGTATATACCTGGGCATCGTTAAGGGTGTGTGAGGGCATAAGTAGCCCTTGAATATGTGCGGTGATGTTAGATTCCCCCTTGTGAAATGGTCCAAAAGCTTTGAGTGGCTATGCGGAGCGAGGAACGGTTATTCAGTTGACCATACGAGTAGGTATGTACGAGTATAAGGGTAGGTAGGTAGGTAGGTATAGTTGGATGGGCCCGTAACCTCATAGGGGGTCGTATGGATATAGGAACAACTTTACAACAATTCATGCTCAAGCACGAAGCCTCGAGAATTTATTACATTGATGATGCTGCGGCAGAAACGAAACCCCTACTCAGGGTACAAAGTCGGTCAAGAGATCTTATTACTGGTATACAAGGGGGGGGGGAGGGGGGAGGGGTAGATTTCGCGTTATATGGTAGTCGACGATCTGTGAAATCTGTCTCAATGGATTTAATGCCAAATAATATAAAGCTTTTGGTGAATAAGCCCTCGCTGGTTGGTAGTCACATACATGTACGTACCCTATACGTATTACATACCTAAACCCGACTCTAGGAGCTCTTGAAACCTTATATTCCCGTTTCGTTTAAGTACACCTTACGTTTTCCATGTTTACCTACACATATATGTATATTCATGCGGGTATATGCGTAAATCCATGGGAGCTTTAGTCAGCGATTTTTAAACGAAAACCAACCACATCAAGTTCAAAATCAATGTCTCATTTAAGATTTGCGAAGCGAAAACTTAACTACCCTGTGTATGTATTATTCTATAAATTTATACCCAGGATGTGTATAGGCACAGGAATAAATCAGCTAAAGCATAACAAGCCTATTCATATCTGCTTACGTACCTACTCAATCCCCAGTCGGGATTTTGAATTTCTGGAAACAACCTGATGGTACCGGAGACTCAGAAGGATTATGTCAAACGAAGGAGTAACAATTCCAATGAATACTTTTTGTGTCGATGCAGGTTAAAAAGCGTCTAAAAATCATTTCACCCCTATTTCATTTTACATAAAAATATCTACCTGTTTTTTTAACTTGAATTTTCTCAACTCATTCATATCGCTTCGAAGCTGATATTTGTTCTGTATGCGGAATTGTGAAGAGTTTATTTTTCCAGCATCATGGAGATATAAAGCGACTCAACAATAGCTACCCTGTGTATTTGCCCTATCGATGAAATTTCTTCATTATACGCTACATCGGAATGCCTGTGTGAATTATTTTCCGAAAAAATGAAAATGTAAACAAAAATAAAACAAAAAATAAATAAATAAATTTTATCAAATAAGTAGAAATAAATCGTCAGGATATGCTATCTGCAATTTGAAATCATGGTTCATAAGAAACTTCTATAAGCAAATTCGTGTAATTTCAACGCTCGATTCATTGTCAGAGATTGTATACAATATAATGAGCGCCGAAACAGCAAGGCAATAAATTTCAGAATATAACAATGAAATTATCATGACCAAATCCATTAGCAAAGTAATTAATGGTTAGAAACCATGAAAAAATAAAATAAAATAATAATTGATCACCCCAGCGTTCGGAAGGGGTTTAGCTTACATTCTGAATAGGTTAACAAATCCACTGGGCAACTTCGGTATAAACACGTGACATGAATTTATAACGTCTGCATAGATTAGCGTCGCTTGGTTACAGGATCCAGATGTTTATCAGGTGTTAATTATTGCACGGTGGTTACCACCGTCACTGCAACGGGTCAGTTGACTCGGGCTTCTGATGCACCTCGTACCTACTGTAACCAGGCGAACGTTGAACACATGCAAATATACATCAGGAGGATATGCAAATTGGGGATGCAAATTGCAGAGGAAAAGTTTCATCCAGTCAAATCTGATCATCATTATATATATTGGTGTTGCGACTTTGATTGAACTAATCGCAAACCGCCTAGTTATAATTATGATCAAACGTCACGATTGCCATCGATCGATTATTAGATTCAATCAAGCGATTTATAGTGAATGAAAATACTCGCGAATCCTGATTGAATTTTGGAAGACTTTAATGAACTGCTGTCATGAATTTGGATAACTGAAATCATCTTTTTCACATAACTTTGGCCAAAATGGAAAATCAATGGTCAATGAATTTGATTCTGTTGATTCAGAATTGTTCGAGTTATAGATCGGATACAATTGGACTGATCGTAAAGGATATCTTCGACTGAGAGTGTGCGGACTAGACTAGACTTTGGAACAAACTTGAAACGATGTGGTTAGCTAGTGAATTGAAGTAGTGGAACTAAATTGTGAAAAGAGAATGATCGAGTAAACTTGTGACAAAGGGATCAATTCTTAACGGCTATAGAGATATAAAGGAACGAATGCAGACCATGTATTGCATTAAGCCATTCGCAATGGTCATCGAGAAGTATCGAAGTTCAATCGACGAAAAGAAAAACTTTGCGATTCTCTGTTACTCGGCACCTGATACAATAATGAAGTAACTTTTCCTTCGTTCGATCTTATTTCTTCAGAGTAGGTTATTTTCATCCCTCATATCTGCCTCTTTTATATACTGCGGGAAAAGGAGAAGAAAAAAAAAAAAAAATTCGCAAGGTTTCGCTCGTTCGCAGACGTCTATTGTACGGGATATATATCTCGCCGAGGATATTGATAATAATATCAATAATAATAGCGAGAGTGAGATTGACAATAGCAATAGTAACGTAGGCGACAAGCCGTGAATCCCGTTACTCTGCCTTCGCAAATACAGAGATATAAAATAGTATAAAAAATTCCTATGAAGGAATTGAAAGGTTGGGAGTCTATCGAGACTGAATAACGAAGTTTACATTTTTTGAATTTTCCACTAGAAATGATTTAATGAAGAATTTACACAGTTTCTGTCTATTATCTCTCTTCATTTTCGCAATTTTCGTGCTTCGACCGAACAGAGATTCATCCCTCTGATTATGGAGTTTCACCAATCAATAGAAACGATGTGAACTATGAATTCTTTTCTTTTTTGGTTCTAAATTAAATATTCGTATTTCGGTATTTATTTTATTAATTTTGTTTTCGTACTGATCAGAAGATTCGTCACGGAAAGTGATACAATATGAAAAAAAAAAAACTCTTTTCGCACTTGGTTGGTCAGATTAAAAATTGCCCGTTCCATTAATAAGGATTTTATAAGCCTGTAGGTAACTGCTGAAAACCCATTTGTTTTATGAAGCAGGAAATTAGGCGTTAACATTCCCCTTTTTTCGTTATTTTTACAAAATTTTTTTTCATTATATATATTTTTTTCTCCTCTCATCTTTGTTTCTGAGTTATTCGCTCCACCGTCTACCCTCTCATATCCGCGTTATTTTCGGACGTTTAGATTCCCAAATATGGAGATTTGATTCCCTGCCTCATTTCACTTAGCCAGACATACCAATCCAGACCTTATTATAAGATGAACTCGAACAAGCACCAGCCAAAATTATTACCTTCGAACGATCGAGTGGTACTTCCAAGGTTCTTCGAAATCGAAGAATGATTTCATCTCGTTCTCCACGGTGCCATATATACCAATAATCATTTGATCTTGTGAAATACCAGCAGTATACTTGATTTGCGGCAAATGTTTCGATACGAACGAATTCCTGAATTGAATGAAATCGGAATCTACTGCTATATGTTTCAATTACTATTATTGTAAACGATTATTAATTCGTGGAATCGTATAAAATAATAAACCTATATAGAACAGACCAATTCATTTTCCTGGAATGTATGAACAACGAAAACTCGTTTAGCTGTACCTGAAAACATTCGACCAAAAGTTTATAAATTTTTAACAGTCTTTTGAAATTATTTTGCATTCTCTTCCATTTGGAATCACTTGTTATTCCATAATTGCTTGAACAACATGTTCAAATCACTCCAAAAATTCCAAGCAACCCACGAATCTCGTTTAGAAATTGCTGAAGTTGAAAAAAGTCCTAAAAAAACAGCCAATAATCTCATGGGGGAAGATTTTTCTCCCCCCTCCCCAAATAACGACGAGTTTTGAATCAAATTCACTTGCATAGCTGCCAATCAAATGCCACGGGAATCTTTATCGTTGAAAATAGTTGAGAAAAATTTATCGGTAATCCAAAGGTCATCAATATTGATGCAAAGGAATGATTTGCAGGTTTGCAGACAAAGGGAAAAGTGATAAATATGGTAAGGGCAAAAGCAAGGGTGGACTAATGTTTGAAAACGTTTCTAACACGGTTGCATTTTGACTTGCGTGGCGACGCCATTCTCAACTTGGCAAACAAAGCCCGTGCTCCCCTTTATTGATTTTCTGTCATTCGGTTGGAGGTTTTTTTTTTTTTTCTTTTTTTTTTTTCTTCCTTTGCGGGCTGATCTCGGCGCTTATCGGGTATTTTATTTCGCCACGAGTCTGAAGGATCGTTGAGGCTCGCCGCTGAGTTGGTAGAAATCGCGGAATCATATTCTCCAAATCCTTTGTACCTATATTAATCGAAGTAATACCTACCAGTCGTCCTGGTATATTGTCGACAGACGCCAAACCATTTTCAAACACTCGAATAAACGATCAAGCTTTATTTGTAGTCGAAAAACTTCATACCAAGTTCAGGTAAATGAAATTGAGCTCTGAAATTTGAATAGAAAGGATTTTTCAAGTCCTTCTTACGTTTCAGGTAAATTTGTACGAGTTTATTGCGCTTTCGACGAGATGCATTCGAGAAGGAGTAACAATCTCGGCTCTTCTCAAGGGAAAAAAAAAATAAAATAAAATAAAAATAAGAAATTCGGCTTGCTGGCTGGCTGGTTGGCTGGACCTTTTCAAGTCTCGAATTCTCGAGCCGCAGTCCACTCTGCCAGATTGCTCGTTGTAAGATTTATACCGGCCTAAGGCCCGGAAACGCGCCATTCCTTAATACAGCCGAGTGATGCTTCCCGGCTTTAATGGCTAATGTATAAATAATTGAACATGAATACCTACCCATCCCTTATATTCTGTACCGGAAGAGTAGGATCTGGATAATTCGGTCGAAGGGTTATTGAGAATAACTTGAAATAAAATTCATCCCCCAATTTTTACTATCCGATCTAAAGATTTATCTAATTCTAAATGAAAAGGAATGGTTCTAAACTGTTTCAAGATATCCGTATACATTTATACTTGTGAATTATTCTGATCCAGCTGAATCGAATGATAACTTATATGAATCTTATTTAATTTCATGCCATTCATTACGACGAAGAGCGAGAGAAACAGTCTTGAAATTTTGATGCTTTTTGGATAATCTTCAAGTTCAATTCCAGGTACGATTCTTCATCCCTTAACGTTCTTCCTTCAGTCACCGAGTCCCAAGCCCGAGTTATTGCGGGTAATAAAAATTTCCAAGGGTAAAGATTTACAGAGGCACTCTCAAGGCAATGCAGGGAACAAGTACGTATCATATCTCGCGAGCACAGAGCGTTCATTTCTTTCTTTCCACATTCTTTGCCTTTTATTTCTGTAGACTAGGCCAATTAGAGCGCGGGGAGAGGCTCCGAGAGAAAATTTAATGAAACTCGTTATTAATTGGAGTAAAAATGTTCGTACGCGGGGTTACTTTGGATCATAAAGCACGTGGCTCAAGGTACTGGGGGGGGTAGAATGGGGGGTGGTAGAAAGCCAAAAGTAATATGACTGAGAATGCAAAGAGTAAAAAAAAAAAGGTATAAACAAACGAGTATAACGTTCTTTGGCCAGTAAAATTAAGAATTCCGGATTATGAAAACTATTATAATTTTGTATGAGAACAAAATGAAACACACGTGTAATGAAGAACTGTCTACAACATATTTATACATGAAATTCACTGACCCATCTCCATGTATATTAAACTCATACGATATACCGAGCCTCCGAAAAAGTAAAAGGCAAAAGTATGAAAATCCTTGAGACCAAAATTTTTCAAATCCCTTCAGAGCGAAAAGCAAGGTATTGAAGAAAACGTTTGAACTTTTTTCTATACGATTTTCAGGACCAGAAAGAATTACAAATTCTTTGTTTGTTCGCATATTGATCCTCTCTGTGTATCGGTTTGTTTATTTTTCTGTGAATGAATGTCTACCCAAAGCCGTTATATGGCCAATCGGATAAGGGGATGGTAGACTGGAAAAATTTGAAGAAAAGAAAGAAAAAAAAAAAAAAAAGAAAGAAAAAAACGTATTTGGGACGACGTCGATCTAGCGGGTTTCAGGGGGATATCTGACAAGGAGTACCCAATTTTTTAGAGTATAAAAATGACCGCAGGAAAAAGATTTGATATCTCCAAGGTGACGCGGGACGGTCAAGGGATGTCACAAAAAAAAAAAAAAAAAAAAATCTGAAAAAGTGATAATCGATTTACGAGTAAAAACTGCAGCGATTATTTTGGGTCCGCTGGAGTTTTAGCACAGTGGGAAATTTTTTTTTCTGTCTCGGATATATGTACCTCCATTCGTATTTGAAATCCATTTTCGCATTGATTCACTCGCTTGGGAAGAAGAATATAGGAGCAAGGAGAAAAGTAAGGTGGAAAAACGATAAAAAGTCTCAATCGACGTACGTCGCGCCGTCTGCTGTGCGGTTTTATCCTCGTACATCAATAAATATTTGACAGGATTCTGACCAACCCACAGGGGTCGGTTAGTCTTCCAGTCTGGGATTTTCTCTCCGATTTTCAAATAACTCCTTCACACCCGTCTATTCGTTCACTCGTTTTACTCCCAGGGTCTCCCATTTGCCAATTTGGCTACGAAGTTGCGAAAAAGAACGAGGATTTGCAAAATACGATCGTCCAGATCCGAGTTGGAAAGTCTGTTTTTGATCTCGTGAATCCTGGGTGCAAAGTGAACCCAGTGAATTTTTGCCGTGAAAAATTTCAGCTCTTTTCACGTGCAGTCAAGGTTCGCATTGATTTTGATCTACCTACCCTTTAACCTTTCGAGACTGGAAGGGTTGAAACAAAAAAAAAAAAGGAAAATTAATAATATCTGAATTTGACAAATACCCCAGATTCGGAATTTTTGTATGTAGAACCGGAAGTTTACCGGCTGTGTGATCGTTGGGATACTTTCTTCGAATAAAAAAGAAAAATATTTTCTCAGATGGTTGGCGTTTGAAATTCGAAGAAGGGCTCAATAAGGGCGCAGAGACAAAAGGGGTGAATATAATGAGAGGAATGAAAAAAAGTTGAAAAGTGAAACACCGAAGTTCTATACAATCTGCGAAGAGCGAACCGAAATTCCTAACTGGGTAAATGTGGTCCCCTGACCTCGGCCAACTCGAATTACCCTGATGCTGCATAATGCTCATAGTGGAGTCATGACGCGTATCCCATTCCGGGACTTAACGTTCTAAAGTTGCGTACTTCTGAGAGGAGATAAATCTAGATTCAAGAAGAGCGAAAGTTTTGCATCCAAAGTTTAGAATCGGTGAGCGTCAGCTTAAACCCTGGGTTTCATTCCCTACGGAATATAATACATCTTGGAGAACGAGACGTATACGGTGGTGAAACGTGCCTTCGAGCTCATCACACTCGGGCTAAATTGCATACCGAATATAACGTGATGTTGACCATAAATTTACCTATCAACTCGATACTGCAGGGCGCCAAAATGAACGGCAAAAATCACCCGGTCTCATCGCTATCGCTGAAATTTCAAAAACTGCAAATGAAAACTCAGGATACAAAAAGCTTTTTTTTTTGCTCGGTCTAATTTGTTCACTGATTTTCTTCACCATCTGCGATTTTGGCTCGAACTTTACGTGCACGAACAATTAAAGGGCAATCAAATGACCCCTTCTCATAATTGACATGGTTTTGAGAAATCCGTAAGCATTGTGTTATTGTCAAAAACGTCTCTTAACATTTCTAACAAATCTCAATTTGCTGACCGCTAGATTCCTGCGAAAATGATTTGACCACACACTGGTCTGTTTGTTTTTCAGTCTATTCGGAATTAATGACCCGGGTGTTCTGACTAGGAAATTTTTGAACTCCGGAGGTCTTTGTCTGTTGGGTAAATGTACCAGTTACTGACCGTGTCCCAATTATTGACCTTTTTCGATGATTACTTCTTATCCCTGAGCTCTGAAATGATCAAAAAAATTAATTTGTATTCTTCGAGTCTCTAGCAATTGATTTGTGTTATGGAAACATTCAGAATTCTTATCATCGAATTGAAATTTAAGAAAATCTAAGGGTTAATAATTGGGTCTTGAAGGGTCAGTAGTTGGCACACTTATCTTACCTCTGAATGGATCTGGAGGAAAATGGAAGGTGATGTAAAGTCCAGAGGAACCCCGTTCGTTCTCTATAGAATTTCACAAAATCCGACGAACCGAATTCTTCCTATTCAGGTAAATCGCTAAGAAGATAATCGAATAATAAAAATTGTTATAAAGGCGAAACAGCTGTAGGTACCAAAGTTGAAAAAAATCTCCTCAAATTTTGGCAAGAGATTATATACACCGCATGGGAAAATATGCAGTTACGAAAATTCGTTATCGACGTTAAATTTATCGCGGTATGTGGTTTTGGAGTAGAAATTGTTGCTTTCCCAACAGAATTAAACGGTCCTATTAATTTCGAGTTCCAACCGCGTTCACCGCCTGTTCACCACAAACGTCCAACCGGCTTGGTATACCACCAGGAGATGCTTTTCCTCGGAAACTGGACAGTACCAGGCAAGGTCCGCATCTCGTACCCTCGAAAACTCCCGCGCGGTAAAACCACCGTAGCCCTTGTAATTAAACGAGCGGTAAGGATAACACGACGCAGCAGGTACATTGCGTGTAAAACAAGGTAAAGTTAGGTTAGGTTCATCGGCTGTTGGAAGTATACATAGGTGTGTCCGTTCCGGTAGGTGACCGGAATGATTGTTGTTATTATTATTATTATTATACGATTGGACAGAGGATCGTATTATTTTTTATACCATTGTTCAGTTTACCGCCAGTTTCCTGTTCCGCCGGAAACTTCCGGTGCATCGTGAAATGTGGAAATATTTGAAGCGTGTCTGTTTCCCCTCGACGAGGGATGCAATTGCGCGTGACCCCGCATGGCACGAGGGCGTCGCGACGCCTGGCCCTTATCCGATATATATATATATATATATATACACGCAGAACCTAACGTTAGACGAAACTAAATCGAATTCCGCGTCGAGGGGCGCAGGTAAGGACGCCGCCACAGCTACGAAGCAATTTTAACGCGAGCTTTTCTCTCTCTCTCTCTCTGTCTTTCTTTCTCCTTTAGAAGATCTGGAACTCTTCGCATCCTACGGGATGCCTGACGTCCCGAATGAATCGAGTCTTTCCACGGATTCGCTTTTGTGCCTGCCTGCCTGCCTGCAGGGATGACCGAACATAGACGTCGACTGTATAGCCAGTCAGCTTCGAGTTGGGGTGACCCGTGACAACCCTTTATATTAGGGATTGCCAAACGCCCGCAAAAATCTTGGACTTTGAACGATTCGAGAATAGACATTTTTCCAACCTGAGGCACTAGATTTATCATCTTCTTTATTTCATCTTCTCTTTTCATCAAAGGTATTGCACGCGTCGTTTATAAACTCTGACAAAATCAACTATCAAGTTTCTGAGATCGATGTTCCTGCTCGTTTCTAGTTTCACTATCATGAAATCAGCTTTGGTCTTTCATTGAATTCCAATTCCCTTTATCGAAAACCAAAAAAATTGTTGATTTTTTTTTTTTTTTTTGGTTTTTTTTTTTTTGTGCAGGATGAATTTCTGGGAGATGAACTTGGCCGTTGATTGTGAAAAGTTGAAGGTAATATTTCCGCGTAGAAATTTCTAAACTGAATAAATACTGCAGGGCCATAATTGAATTTTGCTTCTGTGGCTAAAATGCTAATTTTTCAGTAGTGAATATCGGTGTTTCACTCGCTTCGTCAAATTATTTTTCTGATACAAAGAATTCAATTCGAATCATCGATGCATTGGAAAGTGCTGTATATAATTACGCTCTCTATATTGCACTGGGTAGAGAGTATTTTCAATTTTAATCGCCGGAACGTGACTGGCTACCACAATTATATAAAATACATTATACGAATTACGGATCGTATCGCTCGACGCATAGCGTATTTAATTAGCATCATTTCAACAGCGATGAAAATTCGATGATTTTTCAATCAAGAAGGAAATAGTTCAGGGATTACGTTTTTTGGGTAGTTTTTAAAATCCCTACAACCATCAGTATTCAAATATAAAACTAGAGTGTGAAATCGGGGTTAATCTCGCAAAATTCAATGATGATTAGAAACTAATTCGAGGATTTTGTCATATCGAATAACAAAAGCAATTAATTTTTCATTGCCAATCTATAATCTGGTTCAATCCCCGAATCTGTGATACACGTGGAAATTGAGTGCCCGTGAAATAAAAAAATAAAAATAAAAAAGAGAAAAGAGAAAAAAAGGAATAAAAATTGGAAAATTCATTTGGAAAGAACGTCAGACCACGTTCAAAAAAGAATATTTCCATGTTGTTTTTTCAAACATTTTTCAACCGTTCTCATTCGACGTTCGTGAATTACCAGACCGTGTGGTTACAGCTGCGTAGGTATGTACAACGTGCAGCATATAATAGCAATCATTTTTAATTGGCTGCTTCGACGCCTTTTACTGGAAGGCTACGACTGGATTGTTGAAAAAAAAAAAAAACAACCAGAAAAAAGAAGAGGGCAAATAAAAAATGAGAGTAAATATCATCCATGGATTCGTTTTGCCACCGCGATCAGATGATCCTTGGTTCATTTTCAATTCAAAGGGATTACTGGCGAATCCCATTAGTAATTTATCGGTTTCAACAAAGCCGGACAGGGTGCAGAGATTTTTAACCCCCTCACTTCGATACAGTATCTCATTTTTTTTTTTTTTTTTTGTTTGTTGTTTTTCGAATTTTACATTTCGCTGTTTACCTAGTCCAACGGCATCTGGATATGCATAAATATGCATACACACGGGGACATAAATTTAACCGACAATCGAGCCGCGTTCGGGGTGTCGACGGATGACGTCAATTCCGAAAAGGGGACTGTGCCGCAGTGATGAAAACAATTCCGTTTGCCCGATGATTCTGTTCAATTCTGAACACACCGTTACCAGTACCACAACGTATATACGAGTGACGGATGAACTCCGTTAAACTGAAAATATCGGGGACAAAGTGCCCAGTGGTAGTTGCTATACCTATAATGGTCATCGAATCCAATCCAAACTTACCCTCAAACCCACTGGATTTTTCTGCTCATCGAAAACAGTTATTAATTGTCTAGGCTTTCGGTAGGCTTATAGGGAGACCAGCTTTTCGCGACTGGATATATTCTGTATAGTCCAGAATCAATTTATTCTCTCAGCAAAGTTTATTCCACGTCGTCATGTACTTTGATTCAACTTCTTCATGATCCAGACTGTTCTGAAGACTTGCCATGACGATTAGGGTGTGGGAAAAGAAATTTGAAAAATGTTTATTGAAAATATCATCGATTTTGTAGAAATTAAACGGCGATTTTTCACCAACTTGCAAATGACTTGCCCTAGAAAATTAAATTTGCAATGATGTACTCTCAGATTTTTGAAGTTATCGAGAGCTAATTAGAATCATTCGATGCCATGGTTAACTCAGGGGATCATCAGCTCTATCGTTGAAAAGCATTTGAGCATTGAACAAGCTAGTATTGTTTGTCCGAAGAGAATTTGTATATCTATTGAGGCATCGAGTTTAATTAGCGTGAAACTAGTTATATTTTATCAGTTCGCGATCACGTATATAGAATTGTTCGATTGAAATTAAAAAAGTATCGGGTGTACCGGCTAGCGTGTCGTTTAGTCGGCTATCGAGCAAAAAAATTATTCAATTTGTTGTTAAATGACGCTTGAAAAGATTGTCAATGACAGCGTTACGCCCCGTTACTCACAGCTATATCTAGATATACGTTCGATGTTGAGCCTAATAATCACCTGTCGACTAGCCAGACGACAAAAACTGGTGTCACTAGTACCGTGCCAATCACTTGATCTCGAAATTAATGAATTGATCCCTCTTCACAGGTTGGACGATCCGGAGAGTCGGCTCTCAAACCACATAGTCATCAGAGTGGTAGTATGTATACCTATACCTCGGTCGATGCGACCCAGCTGTCTGCATTCACTTCCATTCCTAAAGCGACAATAACGGATACGGTAATGCTATGCAGTGCTATCCAAAGGTCGAATTCCACTTGCCATTTTTATCGATCTTTGAGGAAGGGCTCGGCCAATTATCTCATCCAGATTCCAAATTGATTCGTTTGGTTGCAAGAGATTGGTCACATTTTGGAAAAATAACTTCCATCTTTTCATCACCGATCAGAGAAATAATCTATTGGATTTACTAGATATTTTCAAAACAAGAAAATTTTTTGTGATTATCAGTTGTGCATTTTGCGGAACGTAATTTCTTCGTTTCGAGAAAGTATTTTGTTGCCCGAAGCAAAAACTCATTTTGCCACCAGTGACAGCACATTTTTTTTGGCTAAAACGATATTTTTTTTTTTTAGTCAAGAAATACTTTTTCTCTGTTAATTTCAATAGTCACATCGAGGAATCGAAAAATTTGATACTTGTGATTTGTGATTTGGAATTTTAAAACGAGCCCAAGATAATCAGGTTCCAAGATTTCGGCTCAAGAAGCTGATTTTTGAATCCAATTTGCAACGATTTACCCCTAGTTTTTGAAAATCAGGTGATTCCTGTTCATAGAACAAATTGTTTTAGCGATCTTTAATAGTTCTTCTTCAAGCTTAAAGTTTCAAGCTTTTCTAATCTGCCCCGAGAAATAATACGAAAAAGTATATTAAACACTGGCTAATTTTGGTTTATGTAAGTTCTGCAGCTCATTTATTCAAAAATTACCTAAGATTCTAATCACATTCAATGCATGGCTTCAAAATAAATAAAATTATCACAAAATTGGTGTTTTGAGGTGGCAAACATATACCTATGTGTGTAGGGCTTACTTCCTGAGCCAGAATTTTTCACGAATTTTCAGATTCCAGTATCTCCAACCCTTAAGGAAAAATTTGTTATATACGACGATGAATCGAATGAGGAAGTGAATGTATTTGTGAAATGTGGAAAATTTCATTGATAAAAACGCTAGGTGGTTGGGTGTAAAATAAACGCACCCCTGGGGGAGGGGATCAAGTATGCAATTTGTAAGAATTGTTAGACTTTAGCTGGATGATCCGGGTTTATAAGGGAGACCTGCCATTTGGTACCAGCCCCTCATAAGAAATTAGATATTGTGCATCTGACTTATGCAGGCTTTTATAATCCCCACAGTAACAGAGATCAGCTGGCGACCCTCTACCTATTCCACCCTCAGGTCTTATTCTACACGTTTTACACGCCCCTGGAGGGTTTCCCCATTCATTCATCTAATGGCAGATAGCATGTATCTAAAAGGGATCTGCAGTACTGTCGCAAACAATACGTCTGAACCTGAACCAACCGTCGAACCTATCAAAATGGGGGTTAATCTATCCAATCGGGTATGGCGCGGAACGGTATAGTTGCATTTACATAAATATACAATCGCTTCCTCCTTTACCGTATCGATCAAACGGCCAATATCGAATCAGACTCAAGCCCAGCTATATAGCTGAACTAGCTGAGCAGCATAGCCGTGTGATTATCTTAATTGTAGATGGAGCTAGGTTGCACCACCCTCTTCTGACTCTCCCTCTATCACCCTCTATCTCTATATCTCTAACTCTCCCTATCTTAATGCTACGTCACGTTTTCTAGCCCCCCCTTATTGTTATTATTATTACCACTTTCCCATAACGTGCCCCCGCTTAGCAAGGTGCCTGTATATACGTTTCTTACTGAATAGTTGGACGAGAATTTTAATGACACCCCTCCGCAGCAAGCTTTACCCTCAGTGGTATTAGAGTTTCGACTAATTCCCGAAAAGGCGGAAAAACTATCGTCCTGAGTAATTAGGAAACTAAATAACCTGACAATTAGTGATGAATTTTTGTTGTTTTCTTCTATTCCACAATTTCGATCCCAGGTGATTTTGATGACCAATTCAGCATCCCATATATACTTTCAGCTCCTGCGCTCATATTATCCTTGTGATACATTCAAATTGGGGGTTAGATATGTATTACTAGCTTAACCCTAGAACTGCACCCCCCGCCCCGTAATCCGGTCCTTTACAGCAGACTTGCCGAGTGTGAGGGTGTCTGAAAAATTGAATTGTGTCTGGCCTCATCCCCCACGTGTGTATTTTCCGAAAGTAAATTGCACGAATCGATTCTTTCGAGTTTTTTTTTTTTTTTCCAAAAGCTGTTATCCATGGGTGACAGTTTGTTCGAAAAATAGAAGCAACAAAAAAAAAACCTCTATCCATCTATAAGACGAACGGATTTTTCAAGAATCTAATACAACTATGTAGAAAAAAAAAAAAAAAAAAAAAAAAAATAGCAGGGGAACGAAAAGCTCCCGTTGCATCTAGTGGGCAATTCTACTATCAAGGCTATCAAAGGGGCACTGCAGCGTTCCGGGGCCCATACATCCGTATGCGAATGAATATGTGAATTGGGTAGATATTGTAGATGCGGCATGGATGGGGGTAACTTTGGATGATACATAGTTATTTGGTTGAATCGAAAAAGCGGAGTTACATCCCCAAGCATCGCTGATAATTACACCTCGGAGAGTTATCCAAAAAGGAAAAATAAAAGGAAGGGGGGAGGGGGGAGGATTTCCAATATACTTGTGTACCTTTCAGCGGAATGAGCCTGCGTCATGTCAGGCTGGTTATACGGGGGCAGGAGTCGCCCTCCGGTTTCCTATCATGAAATTGAAAAGAGCGAGTGTATGTACGTACAGCTATCGTGCAACTGTGTAACGAAAATGCGAGCTATTAACTGAATTCTTTTCAAAAAAACGAGACTTGTGCGGTTTTCCCTAAGAATTTCGGCTTACTTAAACACGTCCACGTTCTTATTTTCTAATTTAAATCCTAACCTCGAGTGGGAAACAAAGTATACATATAGGGAAGGGCTGGGCAAAGTGGGCCCCCTTCAAAATTTTTCGTACTTCTTCAGAATTAACAAACTTTATAGATTAACTAATTTACTTGGATCAGGAGACTTTTCACATCCTAATAACGATATTGATTAGGACTACAGAAAATGGCGGGCAAAGTGCCCCCTCCCCCTCAGATTTCATTGAACTTTTTCGAAATGAAGAAACATTATAAACTCATTTATTCACTTGGGCCGGGACAAATTTCACAACGAATCAACTGTATTTTACAAGAACCGTGGGATAGACGGGCAAAGTGGGCCTTCCTGAATTTTTTTGTCAACTTTTTCAAAATTAACGACAGCTGAAAATTTATTCAAATTCCCGCCTTTTCCTCTAATTCTAGTAAATAAAGCTGAATTGACGTTGAAAGTCTACCGATGCAATGAAATGAATAAATTTGTGTATGTTTGTTAATTTTGAAAGAAAGTGGTAATTTTTTCGGGGGGGCCCTACTTTGCCCGCAATTTTTCAACTTTGCGGTAGACCCAAATCTTCGGTCAGATTTTCGTTTTTTGGTGAAAATTAAACGATTCAATGACTGAAAATTCAACTCAGTACATTATTTCTTTAAAGGGCTCACTTTGCCCGGCCCTCCCCTATACATTGCCAGATACATACATACATAGATATAATACATAGGTAGAAACATTTGGTATAGCATAGCTGGAGATATGTGCGCGAGGGCACTCGGGAAGACAAACGTTTTTATTACGAAAAATCAGGAGGCGAAACGAAATCTAGGGCTGGACGCCTGCGCCCTGGATATTGTAAACGAGGGAGGGAGGGGGGGGAGAGAATCGGCGGCGTCGCAGCCGTCGCGGAAGCCGTGGGGGGCGTCGAGGAGGGTGGAGGTGCCGGGCGCCAGTCGCTACGCGGACGCCGTTCTGAATTTTCCAAAGCGTCGCGACGCCTAGCTTTCGACGATCGACATAGTTTCGTTCGGTGTTTTTTCTTCGCTTCAGGATAACAAACGAGTTGCTACGATCGCAGGACTTCCGGTGCGCCGTATAGGGACGCGGGTTTCAAAACTACGCGAAACTAAAAATACGTGAAAATTCTTCGTTTTTTTGTTGATTTTTTTTTTGTTTTTGTTTTCTTGATTTTTGATTTATTCTTCTCAGTATCACTTTTTTATTGACAACGAACCTCGCAGCAGTGACGAAACTTCGATATACCTATATCTATGCGAAGTGTTCAGTTTTTTCAGTGCAATTGGATTATTTAACGAAACAAAAAGAATAAGAAATAAATAAATAAAAAATGTGAAACTTCTATCATTCGAGGTAATACCAATAAAGAAATTGAACTGAAAATGATAACGATAATTGATAATATGTTTTGGTAACGATGTATAAAGTTAGAGTGGGAATAATAAGTACGATTGTGCAGTGACTGTTTAAACGTGCGGCAAAGTTGGAGCTGCATCAGGAGGCGATTTGTTAGTTGGAGATAATGAAGTTGGAGTCGGAGTTCTCGGGTAACTATATACATGCATAAACCTTTTAATTTATATATTTAATCGTGTTAGGTTGATTCCAAGTTTTTTCATTAAATCCGACGGTCGGAGGGGCGCCAATTAGTCGTTAAAAAGTATAATATATATATAGTATATATATATATATATATATACCTATATCTATAGTATAATCGCACGATTCCGCGGGTTCTGGAGAACTAACCAGAGCTTTTGCCAAGTTTCGATTCTTCTTCAGCGCAGGCGATATTGCTCTCCCTGCAGCCTCGACGCCGCTATGCACTGATTCCAAACTGGGCCAACCAGCCGACCAACCCTTAAACCTGAATATGTGGGGGGGTATGTATAGGAGAAACGTGTGCTTTTGCGGCAATCTGCTGATGTGCAATAATGTGCTCTTTATATACGACGCAGGGGACAGAGAGCTTGAATGAGTTTTTTCGATCATTTTCATCCTCAATTTCTTCGTTCATTGACGGAAGCTTCGGGGTCCGGTTTTCGGATCATCACCGCATTTCAAAATAAATATTATTATTTGAAATCTATCAGACAAGTTTCAAGAGAATTCGAAAACTTTTGGATTTGTTATCACGGAACGGTGCGAATCGGCATCTTGACTTCTTCTCATCGACTAAGTACAAATTTTGGTGTTAGAAATTCATTCGGGAATCTAGAAACTATATGAATCATTAGATTACATATATTCTTGTGCTAAACGGTTGTGAAACTGCGTTTTTTCAGTCAGTCATTTCTTCCTTCACCGACTAAAGCTTCGTTTCCATTTCTCAATCGATTATACAGTAACATTCGAAATTCGTCAAACATTTTCTTGAGAATTCCAAAGACTTTTGGATTCAGGACTACAAGATAGTCCAAGAATCGGCTTTGTGATATTTTCTCATCGTCTATGAATTGCGTCGTGAATTCATGAAACGATATGAATAAGTGAAAATACGCGGCTGTCTTTGGGCTGAAATATTGTAGAAGTGTATTTAAACAATTGGGAATCTTATCGTTGAAGTAGGCTGGATTCAGACGTCGGTTGATAGCCTGAAATTGCGTCGCGACGTCGGCTCGAGTGCCACTCTTATAGCCGTCGTCTGTAATAGGAATCGTGATAAAATTCCAAATCGCTCAAGTCCCGGCCGTCCCGCGACGCGGACGCCCGCGAAGTCTTTGAGTCTCAAGCTCTTCATTTAGGCATTGTACCTTTTTTTCTTCGAGACTTATTTTATCCTCTACAATTTAGAGCCACCTTCATGCATTTACTTCGAAATTACCTACCCCATGAAGAAAAAAAACTCTCGTTTTTGTTTCCTATTTTTACTCTATTTAGTTTTAATTAACTTTTAACTTCTATTCCTCTGCCAGCAGATCTGTTTTACACTTTCGCTTTCTGTCTCTATGTCAGAAAAGTTGGCAAAACGATGTCTAAAGAACATAATCATATGGGATGGCAAAGGTACCGATTACACTCATTACATTCAGCTACCACAAATCCGTGGGAGACGCTCGTAATGCTAATGGCAATTGAAGAGGTGGTCATAAATTTCTAATTACGATTCCCATTTCTATAACTGAGCTGCCAAAAGCGAAGTAAAAGCAAATATTTTAACCCGAAATTGGCTATCGATGGGTGATTTTACATTCGCAGTAATTTTTTTCCTCTCTCTTTCTCTCTCTCTCTCTCTGGTAATAAGGCGAGCGACCCAACACGAGGGTAAATATTTTACATCAAAGTTAACTGGCTCTTGAAAAAGAAAAAACAACAACAACGAAAAAAAAAAAAAAAAGCAAAAAAGAGAAGAAAAAAAAAACCCTCACTTTACCTCTCAAACAGTAGCTATTTGCGCGAAAAGCAACGAGCTACGAACGCGAGGGAGACCAGAATTCCCGCAGCTCGGACACTTTTGAATGGACTCAGATGTCGTGAAAAAATAAAAAATAAAATATATAAAATATAAAATAAAAAATTCAAACGCTTCTCACTTTAAAAGCGACAGAACGGAAGTGACGCGAGTGGGTAAAAATAGCGAATACGTGAGCCTTGCTAAATGTGACTGCATAGAAACGAAATGGGGAAATAGAAATTCAATGATAATTCGGTGCAGCATATTTCGATTGCGGATTATTGACTCTGCCTATACGAGAGGCTGTCTTTTTATAAGCTCTGGATGGATTACACAGACGTGTGTATGGGCAGAGATAGTATTTTAGTTATGAATAATTATTCAAAAAATCTATGTATGTATGTACATACACAGTTACTCGTACGTAGAGAATCATCTGTACGGATAGTCCGTTGCACCGGAAGTAATACTCGAGAGCGTATTCACAATACAGGTGACCTACTCCAAAGTTAATTCCGTCTCGGCGGATAAATGCTCTTCTGTATTATATACCTGCCCAGTTAACTAGCTTTTGAATTTATTTTATACGGCGTTTCCACCGCTCAGCTTTTGCGGAGCGTTTGGTTAAATGAAAGGCATTAATTAGTTCCGTAGATTATACGCGAAATGGAAACTCTACGATTATTAATTATATCCAGTGAAAAAGAAATATCGCTGGATCGTGAAGACGGGACAGGATTAAAGTTTCGAATTCGAAAAGTTCCGAACGGTCAAAATTCTAAATTTATTATTTTTTTCAGGAGCTGGATATTCCAAAAGGTCGAAATGCAGACAGCTCAAAGATCCGAAAGTAGAAAACTCAGAGAGTCCAAAAATCCGAAAATTTAAGGGGAACTCATGACAGAGCTGTCAATCAAACGACGTTTGACAAACGAATTCCGAGATTCAGAGTTTTGGCCTTTCGGATCTTTAGCTTTCGAAATTTTGAACCTTCGGTGTTTTTCCATTCGGAGTTTTTGCAAATCGGCTACGTAGACTTCCGGGGAAATATTTTGTTTTTAAACTTCGAGTCGATAGTATAAAAATTCGGAATTTTCACCTTTCGCAGTTTTTGAAATTCGGAATTTCAATCCCGCACCCCGTGAAGACACGACGAGATTCACGTTACAGCGAATTTCGAAAATAGCGTATTTGCGATTTCAAATATTGTTCGCCAACGAAATTTCACCCTGAGATTCACAATTGTACAAAAAAATGAAGGGACTTTGACTTTTTAATTCTCTTTGCTTCTCGTGTATCGAAGAAATTCACGTTTTTGTTGATTACTGACCATAAAAATTCATCTGCGTGGCCTGAAAGATTAAGTCATAACGCTTAGACACGCGTGCATTGATGGGTTTAGATCGAGACGAACGAGTTTAGGATTATAGCAGACACGTATCTACCTACCCGCGCGTGGATATCTCATCGCAATTACACGGGTACATCGCCTAATAATTATTCTCGACTTCAATGTAACGAGGAACCAGCACGCTGGTGTTATATTCCGGCGGAGTGACGGGTCTTAGGCACGAGGCTTTTCTCAAGAGGGGCTTTACGTGCCATACTCGTGCTGCTTCTGATGCCTGCTGGGTTTCCTAGCTTCATTTGGAAGACTGACGCTGATGAAGTGATAAAAAAAAAAAAAAGAAAAAAAAACCGCCACACGCCCACACGTACCTACATCTATGAGGAAATTTTCCAAACTTGGGTAACAAGGCCTGCTCGACAGAGTGGAAAGAGTTGTACATGCCAGCTACCTACGCCCGGAGTTAATTAGAATATTTGTTCAATTATTGGCTCGTATCGGTGGCGAAATTAACCTTCATGTAGGAGGGTGAATTCCATACTCGTATTTTTGTCGAATATAATGTACTACATATACAATATTTCGTATTAAACTCGCTGCTCTTGATTCAGAGGTCAGAAGAAATTGTTATTGAATTCTCAAGACAGAGCTGATGGAGTGACATTTCCCATGAATGTTCCTTCTCTAGAAGAATTGAGTCTACTGAGACGTCTACTGTATTTGCTCACACTTTCAGTAAGTTTGAGCTGAAAAAAAAAAGACGAATTCACTGATAACGTCGATAATAACCGCCGAATTTAGAAGCTCGAGGCACATCGCGAGTATCAAAATAAAAAGAAAAAAATCCGTACCTTTCGTTGAATTCGAATCAACTCGTCAGCTAATTATCGGTTATTGTTAATTGAAATTCATGCATGTACGTACATACATTCATTAAACAGAGAACAACGATATACACCTGTTACAATACATACGAAAAAAATGTTGATTGTTCGTGTAATTTTACCATTGTGTAGTACATGCATGGGGCGTGCTGGTTTGTTCAAATTCCCTTTGAAGCTGACAGGTTCAATTCCAGATTGTGTAAGTCCTATATGTGCATGGAGATACACTTTTGTGATGATATTTTCACTGACTCGCGAAGTAAATTTCTAATTGCAAGTCAAACTGGTCAATATAGAAGAATAGTAAAACGAACGAAGAAAATAAAAGAAAAATATCAATGAAAACCGATACCCTGTATGTACCACAACTGTGGTGGTACATCGAGTAATCAAAAAAGCTTGTATAGTTATATAGGCAACGTATACTGTAGGTATCAGAGTTTTGACTCATAAAAATGCGAAGCTTTTCTGACAATGCGGCAGTAACTGAAGGGCTTTTGCTATATGTATAGAGTTGACATTTTACGTAACGGAATACGCGAATCCGTCATTCATGCGTAACGCTGATGATATACTGTATATATATCTCATTTCCCAGATTCATACGTTTATTATTCTCAATGTGAAATCAATGGATATTTCAACAATCGTTTCAAGTACCTACTCGTGCAAACTTCAGTTTTGTTCTTTATTGGTACATCCAGTGTCCATTGATCCGGACCATCTAATCAGCGGTCAGATGTCTATTTCGAGTAAACCAAGTCCTCGGAGAGGTTCAAAGTCGAAAACCTATAGATCAGTCGCATCCCTCAACGATATGAGACGGTATCCTTGATTTGACCCAAAAGGTATATATACGTATTGGTGGTAGCAAACCAACGCAGCATAATCCACCTCTATGTTCTATGTAATTTGGGATTTCGAAGGCTCGGCATTTGCGGTAGGGTATATTTCTTCGTGGTCTCTGCAGTGACCCGAAGCCTAGCCTATATCCTTTGATGATATCCCACCGCGAGAGAGAGAAGACCATTATCACTCGTGATTCGGTTGACGGTTGCAAAAGGGCCATGTCCACGACGAAAAGGACGAAGCGAGATACTGGGATGGGTGGTAAGAACGAAAGGTCGGTTAAGCTCAGGGCTATCAGACGCACGTCCGAACCCTGGGACTCACTTGGAACCCGGTATTCAGCCATTGAACTATATGCCTTCAGCAAACACATAGATAATCATGACCCAAAGAGATGGTCATGGCCAAAGAAAAAGATGCGAAAGCTTTTTCGAAAAAAACGTTCAACCGAATGTCTTATCGTAGCTGCAGAGATCGTCAAAAACACCTTATACACTTTTCCAAGATGAATCAAAGGGCCGCGGCTCTTCTATATGTTCTGAAAAGTATGAAAGGTCCTTTCCAGAAATCACACACTTTACTACCTAAAAAAAAAAAATAGCAAATCAAACGATTTTTCTCCTCCTATTCTTTTCCAACCATCGTACGTAGTAGACTTTTTTCCTCATCATTTTTTTCGCACTTTTTTCATGTATCATGGTGTCAGGTGTAACTCACACATGTGTTTCTGGATGGTATAGGTATAATGTTTATCCCCTTTGGCCCAGGGACAATTACCCGGTTGGTCTACCGGCCTGCGGGAGTAACGACTAATTTTGGTTCGACGATATGAATTGATCGCTAACGGACCAGCCAGTTTGTGTACACTCGGTGTATATACATATATATATAGTGGGGTATTGTAATTCAGGGAGTTAAAAAAGCGATTGGTGGTCAAAGTCATGATTAGTTTCACGCTCTCCCGCCGTCCCTGGTTATAGCGAGCGAGGGCTTGACGAGTGTCACGTGGATAATACACATGCGACGTACTTCGCGTTAATTGGCATGTCACATGCGCAACGTAACTTACAGTTTACACTGGGGTCAGTTGAGGGTGGTAAAAAAAACCAAAAAAAAAAAAAACAACAAAGTACCAAGGGAATATACCTAAAAATCCGATTAATCAACAGCAATGCGTGTCACAAGGTATGATAACGTGTTACCAATTCAACGGTCCAGGTACATCAGCGATGTGCTTCTTTTGATTCCAAATGATCATAGACAATTAGCAATTAGCGTCAGATTTGAAGACCCTTCATCTCCCGCTGAGGACATAGTAGAAAAATGACAGAGGATAGGAGATGATCGTCGAACCGTAACCTAACGGGCCTCCACGTGGCCAATCCAGGTTCAGTGGGATTCCCCGGGCTTCCAGGATGCCAAGGGAAACCCTTAAAGCTCTGGGCTCGTAATTCGGTATTCGGCTCACGCCATCCTCGAGCTTGTTATCCCGGAGTTACTGCTTTCCTTGTAGTTTTTGGCTCTTACAGCTTGACTTTTCGACGAAATTCAACTCACTCTCGCAAGGCAAGGTCAAGTTCCTTGTTCGTCGCTTGGTTATACTTCACCCTCAATACCTACCGAATGTAAATCTGTGTATTGGGCTGTAAGGTACCCACCTCAAGGCTCGAGAAACCTGCACCCTTAAAGATACGTTCTTTAATCGTCGTGGAGGAGAAATTTGACAAAAGCAGCTTATTCGAATACCTTCGTACCCTGGAATTATTTTTCAACAATATTGTGAACTTTGCTGTCACGGTTCAATCCAACATTTTTCTCTTTTAAGATTGATGAAATTCTAGGAGAAAAGAAAAAACGAGTGATCCAAAAATTTTACTGTACGCGATAGGAAGCTGGGACAGCCTTGTTTTTCCGGAGGGTGAGATATTCTAAAATGTCCCTTTTCTTTAGCGACAAAAATAATGGTGGTTCAGGGCGCAATGAGGCGCGGCATTGGTACCTTTTTTGGGAAACAAGGCTCGTTAATTCATGAGGAAAGTCACCGGGAATCCTCGCGTGGATGAGAATGAACGGTGGGTGACCCTATCCTTGGATTTCGAAGCACAAGGTCCCTTCGAGCCGCCCTATATATCTTTCGCGGGTGGATGAAAGAGATTAGATCGAGGGCTTGCAGCCCGTAGGCATAGCCGTAGCAATAGCCGAATTCGAAACCGAAGCCAAAGCCGAAGGTAGAAGCCACGGGAGTTCCACACCGGACCTGGGAGGGCTGGACTTTTATATATCCTAGACCTTTATGTATGGGATATGTAATCCGTATATACGAGACGACGAAAGTTTCGGACTATTTGACTCCCCGCAGGTCCTTCGAGGGAACGTTTTCAAGGGTGTCCCATGAGGGAGATAAAGACGCTGACGAGAACCGTCGAAAAAGTATCGTACCGAGAAAAAGGTGGTTTTTTTTTTTTTTCCTTTATTTTTAAGTTTTCTTCGACAAAAAGAAACTCATACCCTTCCCTTCTCTTACTTCAACTTCTCCAAATAATTCCACGAGTTTTATAAGAGGCAACCCTTGCCCTCTAGGGATTTCCAAATTCAGACACGGTATATACGCGCACGGGTGATCGTAGTCCTTCCAACCTTTGTCATTCTCGTCACATTCAACCTTCACGTTTCTCCTAAGGGAAAAGGACGTCATGCAAAAAAAGAAACTTATAACTTGATATCCTTCCAAGTTTTCACTCAGCTATTCAAATTTATGAACAATTCTGATCAGATCTTGAATTTTCGATAAAAAAAATAAAAAAATAAATAAAACATCTTATCAATTATCCATAAATTTGTAACTCAATTGACCACTTAGCCTCGGCGTCTGTTGAAACCGCATTCGACTTTAGTATCAGCGGTACACAATTTCTTAAAAAAAAATTATTTTGGACACGAACTGGAGTCCAATATACCAAATAAATTGTAGTTTCGCTGTACGGATTAGCGGGTAGTAAAAATGAAATATAGCTGCCAGACCACGATTTCTATATCAGAGTCAGATAACCACGTGTGTTTAATGGTCCTGAGGGTAGATGAGTGATGTTGCCATTATTCTCGGCACTATTTAGCGGAGTGACGACAGGCTTAAGAAGAAAAGAAAAAAAAAGACAGAAAGCAAAAAAAAAAAAAAAAAAAAAAAAAAAAAGAAACAAAAAAACACCAAACCTGGGCTCAGCTTTCGCCTATCTGGCTCTGGCGAGGTTTTTCGACAGTGACAAAGTGAACGAGACAAAGTAATATCAATCTCTGGATGAAGGAGACATCTAGGACCACGGTGATGACCATCCAGTACAATAAACCATTCCTGGTTACGGGAATGCCTCTACTTTCGTGTCTACACACTCAACATCACTTCATTTTATTTTCCCATAGATCAGCCAGCTCTATGCAACCAGGTCATTTTGCGGATGGTTTGAATCTTAAAGGAAGTTTCGTAATGGTGAACTATGAGTGAATTGAAGAAGATTGCTGGTTCGTGTGTATAAAAATGTTCATAATGTTCCAATGTTCGGGATATGAAATGGAAAGATAATTAAGCGATGACTTTTACTCGAGTGTGATTGTTAATGAGTCAGTGAGAGAATGATGTTTCATGACTTGAAGGGTTGGTGGAGCAAGAGAAGATCATCTGCGACGGTAGAGTAATTATTTTAAAGCGTAATGAGAACGTCGAGAATCGTGGCGTCGCGGTACTACGTCTCTTTAGGGGTCCCGAAACGCCTTCTTCTCGCAGCTGAAGCTTTCGTACCTTACAATTAGTGGCGCAGTGCTATACCGAATGCCCACGGGCTTCTTATCCAAGGATTTCTTCATTCATCAACCATCCCCGGCACGACTTTATACTATCAGGGATGCGAGCTTTTTTTTGGGCTTACTGCCTGCAGAGACGCAACCACCCCTAACTTCACCATCATTTCGTTTGACAAAAAAGTGTTTTTTTTTTTTGGTTTTTTTTACGTAGGTATAGGCAGTTGGTTCGTGTATTATACATCTGCACGAGTTACGAGCTTGCGGAAATATGTGCTCCCTCAGTATATTCTCTTCTTCGCACATTCAATGCAATCTTTCCTACTTCTTCCTCTTTTTCTTTTCCATTATCTTTGCTTTTTGTATACGTATTATATATATATATTATATACACGTGACAAAGTTGAGGGACAAAAACCAGCTGATGTGAGTATGATTATGAAATATGAAGGCATCTCACCCTGGGGAAGTGGTAGCGAATCACTTATCGATTGACACTAATCGAGGCGATATTTTACTCTGAGATTCGATTCACCCAAAATATCAAACACCTTGAAGTCGACTATTCGAAACTACTGGAAATACTGGAATCGGAATTGGGGCAAGGAAATACAAATCTCCGAATAGAAAAAAATATATCATCATGAAATATATGGTATGTCTGAAAAAAAAGTCGTATTTTTCGTCTTGTCACCACGTGAAAATGTGTTTAGAACGTCAACATTTTTCTATACATTCCCAGTGCACACATCACGTTAAGTTTTTATCAATTCAACTAATTGTGAATTTTAATCGAGAACGATTCGAGAGCATGAGGAAATAACCGCGGAGTAGTGAATGTTATTCACCGTTGGACGAGTTGACTAATATTGGTAAAAAAATTTTTTTTCATCGACATATCTCCTCTTCGTATATAGCAACGTGAAATAAAAAAGATATTTTAATGGACGTTGCCCGGCACAGTATATACGCGATATAATACCATTAAAGGTTTAGGATGAGATTATCGTGTTATACGTATTCGGTGATAATTTCGGTCAGTTTAGCTGAACTTTCAAGCCGATAAAACGTGTATAATATCGGGATTCCACGAGCCGGAAGAAAAGCTTTTTTTTCCTTTTTTTTTTTCAAAGGAGATTATCGCGTTTCCCACCACGAACTCAGGGTGATTTTAACACTCGGATATTTTTATCCGAAAAGGACTACTTCTCGAATCTTTTACGGGAAAAGAAAAAAAAAAAAAAAAGGAGAGGGGGAATAAAGCTCCATTTAAAACAATATTAGTTTAGCGGATCACCCAAAGCTCAGAAAAGATTATCGGAATATTTGCAACGATATATAAGAGGCTCGCTTTTCTTATCTTGTACCTTTTTTTCTCCTTCAGAGTTCAAGCCCGTCGTTTAGAAGCTGGTATTACCTGTATCCTAAAGAAAAAGGAGAGAAAGCAGAAAAAAAAAAAAACGGGAAAAAAAGAAAAGAGAAATTTTTTTTGAACGAGAAAGATGAATATCCGATACCACGGACTTCTACCGGACTCAAATGGCGTTCAATATCATATATGTATATAATATACCAACACACGAAACCCCTTGCTACTATATATAGGGGTTTGAGCCAAAGCCTGAGTACCATTCGCAGCTCTCGTAGAAACCCGCGGGTTTCGTCCACTGGGAATTCCATGAGCCAGCACCCCCGCGATTGTAAGGGAGAACCATTTAAGCGTTTAATAGCATGCGACCCCAGATTCTCGTTCCAGGGTTCGTTGGTCTGAGTTACTGAGGCAATACCAGCGGTTCCTATTGTTTTCTATATCTGCAAAACGATACGCTATACGGAATTCCACGCGTCCGGGTACCTTTCTTCTCGCCTAAACTGTAGAAGAAACATTCTCACCGCAATAGAAAGAACAAAATAAACAAAAATAAATAAAAAAGATGAAAAGTAAAAAAAAAAAAAAACAACCCGCGGTTCAATCTACCGAGTAATATTTTTGAACGACAAACTTTCTTCATTCACATCTTGGGTTATGAGGTTCAAGTTTAAGACATGAAAAAATAGTGCCGAGTCCAGCTGTGAAAAATTCTATACCTCATCTTCGTCGCGTGTCTTTTATTGTCATGAAAAAATTCCTGCATCGGTTATTCTGACCACACGTTTACTGGATTCGGTTCGAGTTTAAATAAAAACATGTTCTTCTTGATAAATCTTTATACCAATACCCGTTGCGATTATGGTAAATGACAAATGCACCGAGAATAATGGATATACAGTATATCCGGTGTTATATTTTATGCCCTGGAAATGAACCTAGAGGGGAGCCATTACTTTATGATAAATTATAGCAGATGGTGAGTTGGGGTTAAAAGTACGAGATTTGTGTAGAAAGCTTTTCAACCTAATGCATTCCCAAATTTCAAACTCAATAACGCGATTAACAAACTGCAATGTTTGCGATGTGATTATACCTTGGGATCAGATGAGGGTCTTTGATGACTGGTAATCAATTTGAAACTATAATTATCCCGTCGTCGTCTAAGGACCCCTTACCAAGACTGGTAAAGCCGATCGGCGGATCCCTGCAGGCTGTATTTGATTATTTACTCACCCGAAAGTTGCCTTGGTTATTTAATCAAATATATATCTACGATGTTAGGGTTTCTTGGTCGGTTGAGATGACCCTTTTACTCGGTTTCCAGGGGGGGGGGGGGGGGGGGGGGGCGTCTGAGGATTTATCAACACAGGAATGAAAAGGGGAGAAATTCCCAGCTCGTATACATATACATATAAAATGTATATATGTATATAAATTCGCCTCTATCGCAGTAGGATATGCGTACATCATCCAAGGTATGCCAGTGGCATGACTGGTATTTTTCCATACGTAATCTCTTGAAAGATTATCCAACAATTCGATATTGCGTCTGAGGAATGCGTGTGTCACATGCCTCATTTGGCAGGGATGGATAGGGATCTTGAGCCAAGAAACGGGAGCCGAGAGAACCCAGGGGAGGAAAATTGAGAGAAATAGTATAAGAGAAAGAGAGGATAAGATGATGGCAGTCATCTTCAAACAAGAGAAAGAGAGTTAGAGATTCGGAGGCTTTCATGCGCTTCCACGAGCTTCAGAAACATCGGGATTTCGGTGGGATGAGCTATCGCTGTAAGCACACGTGTGCCTGCTCCCAAGGGGCTCAAGGAAGCATCCCATTCTTATATAGAAGACTAGATATTCGCGAAAGTGTCGAGCTAGGTCCTGATAATTACTGAAAATTACTGGATCTTCAGTAGGTGAATACGTACCTAAACGTATGTAGGTATATATGAACGTAGTACATTCCTACCTGGAAATTGGAAACCCAGAAAACAATCCAACCTTTCTATACATTTACCCGGATTCAACAAACACATCCCCTGCTTTTAGGCCAAGGGGCATAAAATGCTCGTATAATTTTGTCGTTCCTTTGTTACGTGTCCTTTTTCTCTTAAAATCCAACTTCGAAGCGACGTGTGGTTTAAGCCCTTTTTCTTTCTTCGTGACCACACCAAGGTACAGGTACGGTATAGTTATATACGTGTTCGACAAACGGAATAAAGCCTTGGAGCAATAAAATGCGTTAGAAATAGATTTATAGCAAGGGTAAAGTCGGTGTTCCGGTATTTTAACGATATTCAAAGTCCTATGGATCAACGGATTCATCCTACAAGACCAGGTAAATCCTGGTAAATTATCTTACAGCTGGTACTATACCAGACGTCTGATGATGTTACTCAAAATTTTCCGCCAAACTTATCTCGTTTACTGGACGACCTTTGGCCAAGCTTTGTTCTCGAACTACAATCTGTACTTGACAGTTACCCATTTACCCTTAACAGTTTGGACTATGGACGTTAACACTAACGTGGGAAACTTTATAGCGATGACTCAATTTTGATCAATCTTTCACCAATTTTTCAATTTCATAAATTACTCAAATTTGTCAAAGTCATTTATTGATGGATTGATGAAAACCGGAGATGAAGGGAACCGTCTGGTCACAGGCATCGCGTCACATTTTTATTACGTCTAACTTTATGTCCCGAGCGCATTCCTCGGGCCAAATTAGTGTTCCGAGTAGCTAATTACACCGAGAATTCTTGTACAAGCGCTAGGTAAATGATACCCAAGTGCCTCAAACAAGCCAAGCGACAAGCACTGGGAAGTTAATTTGCCGTCAATTCTATCTTGGAAATTCTCATCTGAAAGGCGTACGCCTTTTGAATATAGTACGTGTTCTGTAAACGAAAGATCACAAATTTCACCGCCTGGAAATTTGAGTTACTAATACCATGGCTGGTGGCTTGTTAGTGGATCGTTGATTTTCCATGTTTCTTGCTTACTTTGACTATCGGAATCAAGAGTATATACGTCGACTTGTGGTAGTTTCTCTAAACTAAAATCGTGGAATGGCTAGTGACAGCGGTTGTTCAATAGAGATCAATAAACGGGCAAAACCATATCATTGCACTTGATTTGTATAGGATGATAAAAAGTTGAAGGATAATAGGCTAGACGGCGATTGCCAATGACTGAGCTTTCAAATGATGTAATGTATTTTCTTTATAAACTTGAAGGAAGATAACCGCGTGAATTTTCGCATAAAACAGAAGTTAGAGAAACTTTAATCCGAAGAGTGGATCTATCTAGGAATTAGGGTCAGAGCTGGTCGAATCTGGAATAAATTTATTCAGCTTTTCATAACTTTGTGAAACTATTAAAAAGTATTAATACCCCATCGTGGCTGAAGGTTTATACTCCAATTCGTAATCCGTTGTCATATCGCGCTAGGATACTCTCCTGACGTATAGGGATCATCGTCAACTGTCAAATTAGCATCGAAAAAATGTCAAAGCTATAACGATATAAAAGTTTCTCACTTATAATACGAAAATATCAAGATAATAAAAATTTGCAATAATTATTCTGCTCCTGACACCAGCAACTAATAATCACAATAATCTCTGGAAAATTTCACCATGTGCTTCAATTCGCGAATGTCCTGAATAAATTCTTGCATGAATTCATTGAATGCATGTATCCTGCTTTGTATTATACCAAGCTCTGTATAATCGGCGAACTCCACGAATATCATTATTATTATTAAAGGGACTAATCAGATTTGAGTGAAGTCTCTATAGATCAGTCCATGCCCGTTAAATGCTTAGTTCAATTCTGCTAGATGTGCATTGCTAGGTAGGAAGATACATGGTAGGTATCCTACCATGGCAAAGGCTTGATGTAATAATTTCTGTCGCAGTTGGTGAAAGCGTCAGCGTCCGCCCTTTCCAAGTTGCATTAGTGCTATGCAGTACAGGGACGAAGTGTTCCTCTGTTACAATCCAGTTGAAACATCACGGGCTTCGAAAGCTAGCATTCATGACATTAACCGATGAAACGGAGGCATTTTCGAAACGGCGTTTTATAACCTAGCTGTAAATATATATATATATATATATATATATATATATGTATAAGCACAGAGGGAAAAATTCCAATGTATAGCAATGGCGCATTTATTACGACTGCAGTCCGCGCACGCTGCAAACTAACCAAAGAAAAAAAAAAAAAAAAAGGGACATGAAACACAGTCGATGCTTACTCCGAAGTGCAAGGTATGGCTTTCCTTTGTGAACGTTTCACTTACTCCACATCATGGGCTCATGCACGGATCGCACATTTACTCACAGCTCCATATACATTGCTGGCACGTCAAATTGCCACACTTTATGCTTCACTCAGTCGTGCGGGTATAAAGTACCGGTGCGTTTCTACACCCTGTTACATACTACCTCTATTCATCAGGTACTACCATAGTGAATACCTACAATATTATACGGGCAACCAAATAACTGCCAAAAGTTTTCGATTGCTATGTGTATAATAGGGAAATTGGTAGGTTGCATGATGCCGCAGCATGTTTCATGTAATATAGAAGCCTCCCTTGAAGATCTGCATTTTTTATGTAGCTACGGGGTTGGAATGTCATTAAGGCAGAGGGGCGATGAGGGGGGGCTCTGAAAAAGCAAGACTTAAAGCATGGGAGAGAAAAGCGAAGGCAAAGAGGCAAAAAGTTTCAAAGATTTCTGTCGCATAGAGTAGAAG
The DNA here is from genome assembly GCA_963989295.1 of Ametastegia equiseti. NCBI lineage: Eukaryota > Metazoa > Arthropoda > Insecta > Hymenoptera > Tenthredinidae > Ametastegia > Ametastegia equiseti. The sequence continues at coordinate 6,880,512 of OZ022394.1, read as the reverse complement.
AAACTTTTGATACCTACGACGAACTACTACCACCAGCCGAATACTTTCACGGAGTGGCGACAACTTGACAAATGTCAAACGCGAACAGTCCCTGGGCTAGATTTTCAGAGAAAATGTCGAGGAAACTTTTCTATGATCAAAAACATTCCCTTTCACCCTCACCCACAACCCAAACCCCACCTTGGGAAATTCAACCGTCCAAAACCCCCGTCAGGCGTTTCTCTACCGACGCGTCATGAAATTTCTCGTCAAAATAAGCGCGAGGCGAAAATATTCTGCAAATGCCAAAGCAAGACTGAAGTAAAAATAATACATAGGAAATCGCGAATAAGTATGTATACGGACTGATGTCAATAATCATTCATACTGATCATTATTCGCGACGTTCAGACGATGTTGCAGAAACCATGTGATCAGCCTGTTTCCGAGTTGATTGACGATTATACTAGAGCCCGATCAACACGTGAAACAGGGGATGGTTAGGTCAATAGACAACCCTCTGACCATCAGAAGGGAGGAAACGGTGTATACCTGATAATCCTCAATTCCAAATGGATTAGAGAAACACGACATCTGTGCACTTCATGCTTGGTTTATGGTCTCGGACATACGTGCATTGACGTAGATTCTCCAGCATTATGGTAGGTATATATAGCTATGCAGGTTATAGGTATGCCTCTCGAGAGCAACTCGGTTTGGAGTTAACGTAGAGAAAACTAGCTTCAATTAAACAGGGAAAATTAAAAGGTTACGATGGTCTTTCGCGCTAGTGGTGGTAATATTTTCCCTCGTGTATAACATATAATATATGAAATACCACAGGTTTCCACATGTTTCATATGTTTTCACCCGTAATATGGCGTCGGACTACGGGATCCTCGAAGTCGTTCGACGCCACCAGGGTGGCACACCTTTGGTGAGCGCGTACGTTGCTATTAAATGGAATTTCAAATTCAACAAGGGTATAACAAAAAAATAATAATGATTATCATAAAATTCCGGTATTTTTATACCCCTGGTACCCGTTCCAAACTCCAACCCCCGACACGTTATTTGGCACGATATATTGTGAAGAGGGAAATATATACACACGGTTTTGTGCGAAACATGACGAATGAACATATTTCCAGGTAGGTATATTCGTATGTAGGTATTTTCATGAAATTGCGAAATGAAATTTCAGAGACTGGTTCAATTCAGGTGTGTAATTGGCTGCGGGTGCGCAATTAATAGTGCGGAATTAGTTTGACTTTAATTAGCAAGGATTATTAGCCGGCATATATGAGTCCAAAGAAATTCTTATGGAATTTTATACGCTAAACGAATATTATTATATTGTGTATATAGGTACTTCGACAGCTGTTTACACATTTTCCGGTGATAATACCTTTCGGAAAAGTTAGGGAAAAAGCTGCGAAAATATATCGCTTTACACGCTTCGTCGATGCATATATTTCGATAGGGCGTTGTCACACGTCGTTAAACAAATTCGATATGGGAACAGGGCAACGAATGTTTGCGCGACAGAGGCGCAATCGATGTCACATAGATTCATTTGAAATACCCGAGGTTTTTTTTTGGAAGGGTCCAGAAAAACCCCTCAATGATTTTTCCTCTTCGTATAAACTATTTAAACACCATTGTCACAGCAGAGAGTATAAATTATATGTGAAGCAAACCGACGAGCCGAGCCGAATTGGGTTTCCTGGCCAAAAACGGATCATCGTATTTTGATACTATACCTACTTGTAACCCGGGGATACCCTCGATTACTTTTTCTCCCTTTGGGACTCTTGGGATCTAGGCGATGTCACTCTTGCGTCATATTTATCATCTCTGTTCTCAGAAAGGGTATTGGACTCAAGTTTTTTTGGAAAATCATTTGCTCCCGTAACTCTGAAACAATATAATAACTTTTCCATTTTTTTACCCGTCTATCCCGATGATTCAAAGTCATTTGAATCCGGAATCTGTAAAAACAGGAGTAGGTTTGTTCGATCGACAGCAATGTCACGTGATCGAATATCCCGTTGAGCCTACTCTGAAAATTTTATCCAATCATCTCGAAGGGTGCATTGGCAATTTTGCAAAATGAATATTTTAGATGTATAACTGGCATGACTGTTCAAAAATACTCATCCAGCTGGATAGAGAAGTCGTATATGCTCCCTTAACGAAATTGTCTCTTCATTTGATTCAATAAATACTCGGCCACCTTCCACCCTTAGGTAAGACCATCGCAACGCTCAAGTTTGCCGAGAGATGAAATTATTCAAATTCTGATCCAACCCTCGAAACGTTATTCCTCAGGGTGTAAGGGTTAGTGAGGTGGAAAAGGGCAGAATTTGGTAATAGATCGAGAATCGGAAGCTTTTCTTTCTTGAAAAATTGAAAATGACAAACAAATGCAAAGAGAAAATTTCTAGGAATTAATTACAGGCAGTTTATATTTATCAAGGGGATAGATGATCGCCATCCATGTCTGGGTACTTCATTTTTATTTTATTTTTTTCTTCTCCGCATCATTTTTCTGCTTCCTTTCTTCACCCTCAATGACGAAAAAGAAAATCTTAACGAGCTTCTGCGACGAAGGGAATGGTGCGTGAGTATATACGCTACACTTTCACCGTGAAGCTTGCGAAAAAGATATCGAAGTTTATACGGCACTTTTATGAGGGTACTCAATATGTGTGGACACACCCACCGCGGTAGCTCTTAACCTTTTCATACCTTTCAAGGTAGTCTTTCATCTCGTTTTCGTTTACGTACTTGTTGGTTTACGAAAAAATTTTCAGAAATTATTTTCAACCGAAAACTGAAACCATGGCAGCTGCAACAGCAGACGATGAAGAGGGAGGGGGGGGGGGGGGGGGGAGGGGGACCAACTTTCTAGTCATGAACATTTTGCGGTTGGATCGCTTCGTCGGAATGCGAGGGAAGCTAGTCGCGGTCTCCGTTATACTAATTTCGTACTACATACACGTCGTATAAACAACCAAGCGTGAATATACCAGGAGATCCCTACCCCGAAACTCTAGGAGCTTCCAAGCCAAATTGCTGTAACTAGTATAAGGTCAAAAGGGCAAACGCAAATTCAGGTCATGAAATGTCATCCATTATCATGGTAGGAAATAGTTACATCTAGTTACTAATTGGCAAATCCCATACCAGTTGGGTAAATTAATATTTTTTTACCAACTAGAACGAATCCTTTTCATCTGTACTAATGAAATTTTGATATTTACGAAGTCTCCTGCCTTTTTAGCCTTGAACCTAATTTCAGTCAGCAAATACGGAATATTGAATGAGAATCCAATGACGATGCCAGTGCAGAAAATTATTCTTTGACGTTGCAACCCAAAATGATGTGGTACTGGAATTGATCGATTAGAGAGCTTTTTTCTTACCATTCGGCTGATGCTGAGATCTTGTTGAATTGCCTTTGGTGTAAGAATTTAGGGAACGAAATGAGGGCACGGTTTTGTGTTAATTGGGGCTTCGGAAGGTCCAAAATGACAACATGGTCGTTGGAAGGGTAGTTGCCAGGTGACATAGACGGATTGGAAGCTCTTGGTAAGTTTCTCAGGCCTGGAGGAAGAAGAAGAAGAAGAAGAAGAAGAGAAATGGGAAACCGTTATCGATTCTTTAAGTGGGGTGATTCTTTTTTCGTCACAATCAACACTAATCATGTGAACGTCCGAGCGCAATTTCGCGGATAGCCTCTAGACCAACAAAAAGAGGGTTAATCACCACACTTGCGTTGGACGTAATAGATTTTCAAAATGGACAGACACACCAGAGACTTGAAAAACCGAAGAGTTATTAGTCCGTCTGACAGCGGTGGGCTTTGCCTTGAAAACAGAAAAAAAAAAAAAATTGAAAAAAATAGTAAGTCTTTCTTTTCCAATACGACTAATTCCGCTTTGCACAAAAATGAAATTGAATTACACTGGTGGAAGTGAACTTGACGTATGACTTATTTGCTCTCTATACTGGTTCTGTTATTTTCAAAGCGAAAAAAAGGACTCGCCGGAGATCTTCGCGGCAGGTAATTTCCGGTTATCAAACACCAGACGTACCTACATACCTACCAAGTTTGACAAACTTTGCCAACATCTACGACACGAGACAGTGCGATCTTGGTCAATTTAACATTGATAAGCTGTCTCAGGATCTGACTGAGATTTCAAAGGAACTTCCCATGAATTGCACGAAATTTGAGGTAATTTTGACAATGATTTAAATACGGAAAATCAAAAATGTATATTTTTTAAATTGACAGCTCCGGAAGTTAAGATCTATGTTTTATCAAAGCTTCCAGTCCCACTAAGCAAGACGTTTCTTTTCCTTCGTGACCTGTCACGATATGTTCTTGATGTGACCGAATCGTAAAAATGGCATTGAGTTATTTGATCTTTAGGAATATTGCATCGTATATTTTACTGCTCGGTTATTGTAATGCGTCGGGTATCAACATCCTCCTACACTATTACTCCTTTTGTCGAAGCATACATTGAATTCTTATGGCGTCGACAATAACGCGAAAAGAGCAATGGTATTGCAAATCGTCGAAAACCGCAATGCCCGTACTTAACCCTTCACAGTCACAATGGCTAGAACCGACCCATCGATCAATTTTTGGTCTCAATATCTCCAAATATTTCGGCATCATCCACTTTGAGGTTTAAATATTCCCGAAAAATATAGACCGTTAGTTATTTTCAAAAACAGCGTCGGTGTTATCCTGAAAACCGAAGAAGCAACTACGTGTACGCGGTATGACTACCTTTTTTGGAATGCCAACTATAATTATATCTTCTTTACGGAAAGTAGCTCATCTCAGGAGTATTAGATTTTAATTTTACCGAAAAATCTTGAACATCGAAGAAGTTATGATTTTTTTTTGAATAAAAAAGCGTCGTTTTTGCGTTTTTACCTAGATGAGTATTTTTTTTTTTTTTTTGCAACATTCCGCAATTTTTCTTTCAATCGAATCAATTTTTTGTACGTGATCTAGAATGTTCATAGCATGTGCAGTAATTTTTTGAACCACTTTGAACTGGTCATTTGCTCACATTGGTTTTTTGAAAACTGACTGGGTAGAATTGACCCATTGTGACTATCGTAATATACAGTTTTTTTTTTCATTTTTTTCTTTAATATTTATCATGGGACTGTAGAGGGTTAATCAATTAAATGGTTTTGATTATTATTCCTTGAGAAAAGAACATCTTCAAGAATGAGAAAGCAAAACTAAATAAAAAAGAAACGGAGTGTTACAGTGGTGAAATCTATTACCCGCCAATTAAGAATCGGTACTTCTATGGTGGGCCTTGTTTGCGTTATGTATGTACATACCTCATTACCGTGAATATTATTCGTGGGACGAGGCTATGCATATATACACATCTACCCAGAACCCAAAGCATTTAGCACGAGGTTCGCCCAGCGGCCTTTGACCTTAAACAAGTATAGGAAATCATTACCCACGTACTTCGGCTAGGGGTGAATATATGTATAGGTAGATATAAGTATACCAGTTGCAATTTGCCTACACTCGACGTTTTATGCTTTTATCGAAAACTACGATATGTTTGACTCGCACGAACCGTGTATGTACCTACATAGATATAGTTTCTACGTCACTTTCAAGGCATGAAATATTTTTACAACCATTTTTTATCGCTATTCACAGTGGTTTAAAAAAGTGAAGCTAAATTAGTTTTTTTGCCAATAAATTATTGACAATTTGAGGCCGATATATTTGAGTGATCTTTACCATTGCAAAAAATCTAGCATCGGAAAACAGTTCTCGATTCTACTTCAAAACTGACTATTTTCAATGGAAAGTAAATATTTCGGAATTTTCAGAAATATCTACGTATGTATCTGATTGCGAACCTCACGTTCATGATTTCAGACGACCAATTCGGTAGAAATTTGCACAAACGATCGCAATCTTCCAGCAGCAAGCTTCTCATACTATGAATAACAATATTTCCGATTTCAAAATCAATGCGAGGCAAACTTCTCTAAAATTTTTTACTTATAGATAATTGTAAATGAACTTCGAATTCAAAGCTTCTTAATTCATTGACATTTTTATTATCTGAGACTTCAAAACAACAGCTAGAATTTATCTCATTTGTTCATTTTCACGACTTCTAATAAGTCGCTGGGCTTATTTGACTGAACGTCAAAACACAAAATCAAGTATCGGTCGACGACATTCTAAAAAAAAATTTATACTACCCGGTCACTTGGTAGTGCCCTCGAAGTGCTCAGGCAAAGCCGTGTTGCTGAAAAGCTGGCTTTTTTCCTGCCGTTGTAAGTTAGCACATTTTGCGAGTAAAAAAGTTAAAAAAAAGTTAAAAAAAAAAAAAAGATACATCCCATGGTATGAATATTAACAGCGTTGTGATTAATTGGAATAAAATTATGCAGAAAATTAGCATTCGCTTTGAAAGCATACCGCTTCGATCTAAATTTACAAAGATATACAACCCGGAGACCTGACTGATTCTTTTCCCACCTGTATATTTATAAGATTTTCGAAAGAAAAAAAAAAAAAAAAAAAAAAACCCCTGGAGAATCAAAGGCGGCAGTATTCGGAGGATTCCTCGGCGAGGACGGGACTTGGTTTTGCTAGGAAACTCGTAAGTTTCAAGTTGATTTATCGCCGTGAGGACGTCCGACACGCCTAGATAGTGGCTCGGCGCGGGGTCTGGGTCCAGGTCCACGTCCGGGTCCGGATTCTCGCGTGTCGGACGGCGCCGATGTCGCAGGCGACGCCCTCGCCTGGATGCGGATTCTCCGCGTCGCGTCGCGTCGCGTCCCCGGGACGACCCTGGATATAAATTAGTTCTTTTTTTTTTCGGGCGGGTCGTTCGCGTCAGGCAAGTCTGCTACCGGATTAAGTGCTAGGATTCCAAGGAATTTCATTGACCTTTCAATCCGACTTATCTTACCCAACCCTTTACCCCTCCTATACCATTACAACCAAACTCGTATACTCCTCAAGATAAGGTCCACTTCTACCTTTCTCGATTCATCTTACCCTTCGAGAATCCACTATATATCCTTATTCCAGCTGAACAACAACCTTCATACGTTCTCAGGACTCGTTCTCGTCGAGATGCTACCGCGCATGTATGTTACGAACTGTGGGGACATATAACTTTGGACGTGGTATCGTCTAGGAAACGTCTTGGCATCTCAACGGTCGTATACACGTATACATATACGTATAGAAACGACGAAAACTAGGCGAGTAAAAATTCAACGGCAAACAAACTCCGAAGAGAAGTTCCTCAACAACGCGTCTCATTTCCTAGCAACATGTATATGTTGTATATATCTATACATGTATATACATATATGTATAGACATAAACTCAAGTGTTCGTGTGTAAAATACACACATCTATACCTCCGTGCCACAACTCTGCCCTATTTGTCCGAGAGGCTGTATCACCAAGTGCGGGAAAACTCGCTAGCGCACAAAGAGGAAGAGGATGACGGTGCTAGGGCGCGGTGGTGGCAGCGGTGGGACGACGCCGGGTTTCTGGATCGATTTTCACCGTAACCGACACGGCGCTGTACCCGTCAACCCGTCAGCTAACGACTGCCCGCAGTCGGCTCTGATCGCATATCGTTTTGATGTACATGTATACATACAAATGTATGTGATTAATTCGAGGACAATTCCTTCATCTAATTACCATGATTATAATACTCGATACGAAATTCTTTCCCAATGTTACCACCTCCACACTCACTTGCAAAAGTATATGATGGACATTCTGTATTCTGTTTGGGATAGAATTCTCGATACATGAACGAACTTATACATATATACATGTATGTATGTATATACTTTGGTAAGATATGTACTCAGGTATGTATACGCCTGGGCCGAGGTGCGTCCGTTTCGCAAGGCGTCTGAATCTGTGAGAGGAGGACAATTTCCCGACGGGAAATACCTGGCGGTTTGCAAGTTCGAATTTGCAATTTTGATGTGTAGGTTGATATTCTGGTACGATCATTTGCGAAAAGGAAGGTGAGCGGAATGAGACGAAGTCTGGGGAAGAGAAACTGAAAACGAGTAGAAAGAGGATGAGGTTGGTCTCTGTTTCTTTTTATTTTCTTTTTTTTCGTTTTCGTTTTCGTTTTGTTTATTTTTTTCCTCCTTTTTTTTCTTCTTTTTCCAACTTACTTCCAGCTCGGTGGTACCCTCCTCGACAAACCCGCTGTCGCTGCAGTCGGTATACATGAACCTAGGAGTTTTGCATTTTTGCCATTCTACCAAGGCCTTAGCTTCACCCTCGGTTCGTTTCAACGCCGCTTTTCAACTCTGATATCATCATTATTACTAGGATCGTTATCGTCACAAGGGCGACGACATATTCTACGCTTTTGAGATAATAATTCACGACGTCACGTCCTGCTATAAAGTGGCTCATTCCATCCCAACGCTGTCATACCGTCATGCCGCTAAGGCTTCTCACACTCCGAATACCGGAGGCCTCCCAGGTATCAACGGGGATAAAATCGAGCTCGAAAGATGGCTTCATTTCGCTGAAGAAAAGCTATGACAAACTACAATTGAAATTCAAATATTCATCCAAAAAAAATTTGATATTGTGTATTATGTGGAAATTGGAACACTTATCCGATGCCTTCGTCCGGACAATCGGGCAATTCGAGCCGTTTAAATTAGCATCATCGCTGAATTGTGGTTAGCTGAGATCTAGTAATTGTTCCATTTTCAATATTCAGACTCATACACCCTTTCCTTATACTCGGAATTAATTTGATCGAAACATTAGGTCAGAAAAATACCCAAGCTACTTATGTTTGATACAGTTTTTGCACAACGAAACACTAGGTTGTTCGAATCCTACATTTCGTTCTCTTTCTATGCACAAATTGTCCTCAATGAGAAGGTCGAGTGATTTAGAGGTTGTCCCATCAATAGGTGCAATCCTAAGTTTTTCGCGAAAATCACCTGGTTTGATTAATTGCATGACTGTCAGTTCACCAAATCAGACTGTTCAATCCATCAGCATAGATTGCCACTACTTGTTTGAGACATCAACGAACTGGTACACAACAAGTAGCCGAAAACAGTAGCGGATCTGAGAATCTATTCAATTCGCAATCCGTAGTCCTTTCAGGAAGACGACCATTCATAGACTAATGATATTCATGGCGGTAGGAAATTCCATAATACGTGCTCTCCCGTTTTAGCAGACATTGCCTGTAGCACGAATATACTTTCGGCAGTATATTTGGAGAAATGGTGAACCAAAATGCGTTCAACCACATTCTAGAATTCGTTGTCAAGACCTATTGAAATCGGTAAACGTCGCTTAACCGGAAATTCAGATCAAAAAGGGGGAAAAAAATAGCTTTTTTTGTTTTTCCAAAATCGAATTCAGGCACTATCGTTAATCACTTCATGAATTTTGTGCTCTAGGTATACTTGAATGAGGTTTCCTATTTTTTGTGCATAGAAAATTATCTTTCTAATCTACGCGTGGGTTTAGATACTACAGTGTACGTTTCGAGGTATATTTGCGGTGTTTTTTTTATATTGAGAAGATATAAAAGTGAGAGAAGTAGAAAACGGATAGTCAGTATACTATACGTCTAGGAAGAATAGAGAAGGAATGATTGTGTTGAGACACAAATGGGATAGGACGAAGGTATAGGAGGTAGGAAAGGGGGGGAGTCGAAAAAGGGAGACTGTGGTAGGCAGCACCCCAGAGAGATATTACGATTTTTGGGCAGGGTGAGTAAAAACAAGGAAAATTCAGCTCTTGAACAGACAATCCTCTCGCTTGATTGGGGGCCGCTTCGCTCGGGTACCAACTGCTGCGTCAGCCACCTCCGGACACCCTCGTCGTTCTCTCGACGACACGACCTCCACTTCCTCGTTCTCCAGCATTCCCCCCCATTTACCACTCTCTCTCTCTCTTCTTCATCCCTCCAACCCCCAACTTCCCCCCCCCCCCTCCAACTCCTACGTGCCTGAATTGCTATTTGCAAAAGACTCTGCAACATCGCGTGGATGTTCCGCAAAAGCAAACTTTATTATTCCCGTCGTCGCGACTAAGCCAGCCTCGTCCACGCGTCGTAACGCGTCTGGAATCTTTCATACCTGTGACTCAAACTCAACCCTATATATATATCCGCCCTCGCACATCAGCAATAGCAAATATTTGTCGTCCTTATCCCACCGCCTTCGCTGTATTTTATATGTAAATACATACATACATACATACATAGACTATGTATGAAAAAAATTGCAATTATTTGGAAAAAAAATAAACGCACCCTCGAAAGCTGTGCGATATTTAGACCGACGTAGGTACATAAGTCCGTACGGATATGGAAAATGGGGTCTGAACCGAGCAATCATCGGATCATCTGCTCCTGATAACCTGCAGACTTGCCTTCTATCGCAGGATTTTCATCAAATTTTGCAACGGTTCGACAAACACCTTGCTAATAATCTGCAGGGCTGACCGGAGCCTGTGCAGTAGCTAACGGTTTGGATCGATTTCCAACGTCCGTCGACGTCGGCCCCCTCTTAATTCCGTTGAGCGATAACTCGACTAATTATTCCATGCCTGCCCCTCGGTGTACCTCGATCTACGGCGTACATCCTTGCTGCTCGTATATATATATATATATATACCTATACTCGAATTTATATGTACATACACATAGGCGTATAGCTGTATCGGTATTTATCTGCATATAGGTAGTACCCCCAGGTAAATTGCACCTATACCCATATGAATTCTGACACTGTTACATACACGGACACGTCTATGTAATGGGAACTCACTCTCGGCATGCATTATAGTGATTTGCGTACTAATGCTGACCGTACGGTCACCTGCGGGTTGTGGATACGATTATTAAGTAGGTTAAGCTTGTGAGGGAAAAAAAAATTGTTCGTTTATTTTCTTGAAAGCTGAGAAGGTATAAGAGCGCGGAAAAATGCGATAAGGAAAAGTAGATTTAGAATTTGTTCAGCGGTTTTAGTGTAAATTTTCTCTTTTTTTTTTGCAGCCAATAATTCTACTTATTTCGACTATTTTGATAATCCCATGCGGACAGAATGAACTTTCTGATAAATTTCTGGCAAAACAGGAAAAATTTCTCAGCGAAATCAGGATCGTACTGTAAAATAACCCGCAAAGAGCTGAATCGAAGAAGTTTTCTTTGTAGGAAAAAAACTTCTAACTTATGATAAAAGGTATATGATCGAGGAGGAATGGATCCACCAGCTCGGAGGTCTTGGGCAGGTTAAATCCGGATGAGGTAAAAAAAAGGTTGTCCTAGATTCACGTTCGCTCTTAAGTGGCGTTGAATAGAAGTTTGTGCCGTTGGTATAGGTACGTACAGAGCCTAGACTTTCGCGTACAGCCTGCGGTGTTTTAAATTCCGAAAGAAGGGTAGTCGCGTTTTCTCTCTCTCTCTCTCTCTCTCTCTCTCTCTCTTTCTCTTTTCGGAAATTACGCACTCCGGGAACGTGGGTACCTACTATCCTCGCGACCGGGATAAAAGGTTTCGAAAGTTAGGTCGCCAATTTGCTGTAATTGGATTTGCGAAGTGGCGTCAGAGACAAATAGAACTCTGCAGAATATCGTGCGAACGGATCCGCCTATACTTTTTGCTACGCGTTTCTTCGTCTTTTACACTTTTCACAATCAGTAGGGCACGTTTATATTCATATAACACTTTATCCATCCTTCGATTTGACCCGAATATTCAAAGTCTTTGCAAATCAAACCGTCTTGATTTTCGCCCAACAATCCATGATCGTGACTGAAAGTTCTAGTGGTAATAGCCAATCGCCTAGCTATATCATGGACATTCGATTATTGTGTAGTATGGGATTTTCTTTAGTCTGAAATCTACACAGTAGACTTTTTCTCGCAACATTTCGATGAACTTATGAAAACTTTGAAGAACTTTAAGAACTTGTATAGAAGTTTGTAAGTACGTAGAATATCCTAGTAATAGCCGAGTGAGATTTTGATGGACTTATATTGCAATAATGTTAGGGGTGCTTATAGGGATGAAAACGAAGTTACGAAGTTATGCTAATCTGAAATTCAACTGGATGATAAACGGATTAAGAAATTTGGCGACCATTAAAACTCTGCGAAAAATTCTCACTTGGTTTTTCAAAAAACGTATCTTCGAATTCGGACCATTTCAGAAAAATTCTGCTCAAGATCAGATGCGCGCTTTTAGAAACGATCCTCTTTGCTGGCTCTCGAGTTTCGCGAGTGATTCTAGTGTCGATAAGCCAAAGAGCAAACGTCTCTTGTATGAACACGCGCTTTGGACAAATCGGAGCCTCGAGTTAAATCGCCATGTTATACAATACAGCATATATCAGTGGTTGCCGTAAGTTACCAGCCAGGATGAAGTACCTTCTTGAACAAATACCGCTATTTCATGAACCATTCCTATATAAGCGGTTCGAGTCAATAGATCAATTTCATTTACGAACTCAGCCATTCAGAGCACCGAAGGCCTCGCGATTCATTGAAGAATTGAAAAGAAGTGGGAAAGCTTTGAAAGAAGGAAGAAAACGTAAGATAATGATGATTGACCACTGACTATAGAAGAATATATAAAAAGCTTGCGGAAGCTGTTGCCAATCTCATTCACTCGTAAAGTGATACAGGCAATTCGCTTCATTCTGATTTTGCATAAAAAGCAACGATATTGTATATATGCATAGGTCACGTATGCGTAGCTCACCGGATATCCGTGGGCGCGGTGAAAAATTCAATTCTCTCATCGGAATGGAAAACCTGTAGATTTATTCCTGTCCGTCGAAGCTATATTCTCGCTCAGTTGCTGTACGATTTTTTGTCCGATATCTTCCCTCCGTTTTTTTCATTCTTATATTTTTCTGGTCACTGAAGTCAGAGACATGAGATGGGAGGGTAAAAAACGGGTTGAATTCAAAAAACAAGAAAGAAAAAAAAAACCAATAGCTGAAGATATATGTTCGGGGCCGAGGACTGTCCGTTCATTACTCCTATACCGGCACCTGACCAGATTTATAGCCAAGTTAGCAGTCATTCGAAATAAAAGGAAAAAAAAAAAAACACCAAAAAAACAGAAAAGTATATGACAACAGCCAGGATAATTCATGGGATTACCCAATTTCATCTGAAACAATTTCGCGGATGGAAATCCGGCCGGATGCACACGGTCAGAGGTGGATTCGTTCGTGCAACTGGCACCTATCCAGAGGTGTGACATCCAGCCCTCGTATTTTGCGGCACGGATTTTACTGCGTTATATAACCAAATGACAAACAAATTAGCGATTCGCGCTGTTGGTTGCACGAGCGGAGCATCGGGCATCGGCTTAGCTATTTTTCAATATCGAAATTCGAGTGCCATTTATGCCTCTGACGATTGGCCGCCATTGTGAACTGTTCAAATTGTCAGGTGGATATTTTCTTGGATCAAGTGGAATTTCGTTTTGTTTCACTTTGCTTCAGAGTTTCCAAACTATAAATGTTCAATTACAACACCGACTAAGGATGGGCTGGAAATTGTGTACAGAGTTGCGGTAGGGACCGGTTCAAAAGTTTTCGCGGTACGATCCCAGTCGAGTTGCGGTTACACATCGTGAACAGGCCAAGTGATAGTGTCCCCGAGAACCACAGTTATCCGAAATCAAAGTAAAGTATTGGTTAGTGCAAGTCCACATGATAGTTTTAGACTTACTCACAATCAGTTTGGCAATACCGTTAGATATCCGCATCGGTTGCTTATTGCACCGTATTGCGAGTCGCTTAAAGGGGTTGTAAAATTGAACCAAAGTCACAATCTCGTTATAGAAAAAAACTCCAGTTGACAAGACCATTCGAGAACATATCTTTCAAACCGAGTAAAATTCACTACACTCGAAATGGAACATATATTCGTTCCTGAAATTGAAGGAAATACATCAGTCAGAGTCTTGACGTGAATGAAAAATGCAACTCGGAGTTTGTTTGTTGAGTTATTTTCTGAAATTCTGCACGTTTATCTGCTCCCTTGGAAAAAGTGAAAAACTTGGAGAGTCCGAGCGAGGTGGATCCCCTTGAACGTATATTTCTTTCGGTAACGTATGTGCCTACCTGGATGGGTTTGCTTTTCACTGCTGTAGAGTTGTACGAAAAGAATCTGTTTTTTTTTTTCTTTCTCTCTCTCTCTTTCTTCTTCTTCTTTCTTTGCATTTTTTATTTTTTTTATTTTTTTTTTCTCCACCCCTGCGGCATTATTCAGGAGCTATGGGATTTAACTCTTCGTGAATGGAATTCGAAGCGATGATACGAATTATTGAGAATCGGGGGAGGAAGTGCGTGGCGCCGACGTTCCCCTTGTAAGGGTGTATTGGTAGTTGGCGAAAGACAAGAGAACGGTTGATATACGGGGCCCATTTCACGTTCGACCTCCATTTTCAACGCCGTTCGTAAATTTTGTAAGCGAATCGAGATATATAGCTATCTACCAGCAGTCCTCGATGTCGGAAACGAAAAAGAAAAAGAAAAAGAAAAAAGAAAAAAAAGGCAAAAGAAAAAGCCTTTATCAATACCGGGCAACCGCGTCGATCTCAGAGGAAAAAGTATACCTAAATTATTCAGTTTTATCGCAAAAACGTATATATATATATGAGTCCGCAAGCCGTTTGCTTTGCTGAAATTTTAGTTGAGGTCAGTGCGTTTTCCGCAGGAGGATCGTAAAGCTGAACGAGAGAAACTGTCCGGAAGCAACGCTAATTAGCCGAAATGTCAGTTGATTACTATCTAGGCATTACAAACACGAGTATGGTGTACATCTGGGACAATGTACACCATAACCCCGGAGTCTCTAGATTCAGATAATTCAAACTTCCCTATTACGAAATGTTCACCAACATTTGAATCGACAAACAACTTTATTATTGTACAACATTCGCCAGGGAGTTCCTGGCCAATTCCCTTTACTGAATTGCATTGCACGCACGTTTTGGATATAGCACAAAATCTAGTATAGGTACAACATTTCCTCGTGAAGTTTTTATTTTATCGGATGGATGCTTTCTACCCGCGATTCCACACTGTTTAAAAGTACGATGAACGTGTTCGTCGAATAGCTGCAGAAATTCAATTACGAACTAAATAGTTTCGGTCTCTGAATTCTCTACATCAACATCGGGACCAACAGTAACAACCCCAAAAGGCACAATAGATATGGAAGTGAACATATTTGTTTCATGTTTAACACAAGATCCTAGGTATATATTCTATTATTGTTAGATATGTTTAACAAATGGCGTGAAGATTATTCAGGAGAACGTTGTTATATGTATATAGTCGTTAGCCGTATGGCTTACGGAATTTTCACAATAGATTAGATGCTTTGTACGTAGCTATCCTCGCACAATGGTTCGACAAAGGAAAATCCCGGTGTCGTATTAGGTCGAAGTGAAGATTCTGTGAACGTGTATAGTAAATCGGTGCTTTTCCCTTCGTCCCTTTACCTCTCTACTCATCGTCAGATTCCGTATCCCTTTTGGCGATAAAGTCGTTACAATCCTAACAAAGGCTTTGAGGGGTTGCTCGAGCGTTTCCAAAATGGACTTTTAATCGGTCTATACCCGACGAAGAGAAAGACTTTGCCCGTGCCGAAAGCTCTCCCAATATCGTCGATTCTCGCGAAACGCCCATCGACGCCGTCGATTGGTATACCTTTCACTCAGTGTCTTCAACTTCTGAAGAAAACCCGATATATATACCTTCAAAATCTTCCCCCATCCCTTAACCAACAAGGACAGACTATTTCACCAGGATTACGATGACGAAGGAAACACATTCTATTTCAAAACCTCGCACCCTCTTCTACAGCCAATCCGATAACCATCCAGGATAATGCTTCCAAATTAGGGTGAGAAAAAGAAAAGAATGTATATATTTGCACTTTTCGAAGTGTAAAAAGCATTGCAAGAATTTCTTATTTCGTCTAAAGGAAACTCATTGAACAAGATTGAGTATTGTGGAAAGGATCTGTTGAAAAGTATGATGCGGGTATGTAACATAAACCAAATTTACTCCATAAAGTCAATTAATCTGAAGTAAAAAGTATGAAATATGTGGTAACTTTTAAGCACACTAACAATATACTTCACCATATTTATCTGGGCAATTCCTAACCTTACCTCTCGAACGGCACCTCGCGATTCTTGCCGAGTAGGCTACCCCTGCCACCTATACCTACCTACTCCTTATCCACTTGCCTGGGGGTTTAGTACCCTCTAAACTACAATATAACCGGAGAAATTATAGTATAGCTTTCTGGAAGCAGTATGCCGTTTCCTGGCTGGTTGCTGGCTGGTTGGTTGTACCTACTGGTATCTTGTATAGTAACTTAATAAGCTGATAGGGCGGATTCTGGGCATAGCGCCCACCAGGATGAACCTCGATCTTTTATCTCACTCTAATCCACTATAATACCAATCCCTAAACTCTCTAACTCGCTTACTCTCTCTCTCTCTCTCTCTTGGACTTGCAGGTTACCATTTCTTACTCGTTTACTCTACCTGCTCGTGCATATCGTTACTGTATGCTATGGCTGCAAATAGCTACATCACATATTATACACACATAGAAATTGCAACAGCATTCGTGCAGGTCAGATCCAACCCCCTGTTCAACCTGCTGCTAGTCTAACCTTAGCTATACTACATACACCTGATACTACGTCCGCATATTATACCAAGAGGGTAGTAACTTCCAGGGGGTTATTGTGATTGGACATGGACTAATCAGGGACCACTGCGGCTTCTTCGACCTTGCTGCAAGCACGTTTGTATATCCGGTAGAGAACAATCCTCCCAGTTTAACTAACGTTTCTAGTCGCTTTGCATATATATATATATACATACAGGGTTATAGCAGTTTGTCATCAAGGTATGTACATATTTCGTAACGTCGCGGTTCGATTGGGAATTGGAAATGAAATAATAATCAAGTACAGCGTATTCATCGGAGGATAAAGAGAAAATTTCAATGATAAATTGGGAACCGGCCAAATCAAGCGTATATTGTTTTTATAACATTTCAGTTTTCTTTTTTTTTTTTGTTTCACGAGAATGGGGAATAAAGTTGTACCAAACTCCTCTGTGGGGGATGATCTACCAGGATTTTAAATTCTCCTCCAGAGTTCTTTTTTTTTTCCATTGTGTTCTTTAGCCCTGAGCTTTTCTTTTTTTATTTTTTATTTTTATTTTTTTCTCTTTACATCTCGCTTTTTACGCTGTTTATGCAGAACTCGTTCACGGGATACCAAACGGTTGACATTTTTACTCTGATTAATGATATATTTCACCGATTGTTAGCTTTATTCAATTACCTAGAGAGGGTGGAATTTCATTCCGTTTACAATTTACGAATATATAATATATATACTATTTATGTATTATAATATCGGGTTTACGTGTGCCGAATTTCGTGATTCCCTTACAAAGAGGGTATACATATGTATATATTTAGGCAGGGGTGAAACTTTTTCACGCCTGATTGTAAATAATTTCGTTAGTTCAGCAACTCCCCCGTCTCTCCCCATCCGCGACTTTGTTGTTGCCAAAATTTTCTGAAATATATCTCTCAAGCCTGGAGTCGTTTCGGCCTACTTTGTATCACCGTACCTCTGTATATTCTTCATATTTTTATACAAAGTTTTTACATTTGAATACAAAGTTTACCCTCACCCTAGCGTGGGCCATCTGTGCCAAAGGGCCGGAAAATGTGAAAACAAATACGTTACGTCAAAAGAGAGGAGATGGCCAAAACCTCCCTAGAATCCAACTTACCCTACTGCTGTTGCTGCTGCTGAATATTCTCAACAAAAATTGTTCAAATTTCAATCAGATTAGCCTTTTTTTACAACGAAAACATCCCCTTTCTTCATATCGATTTCTTCTTCATGATGTTCTACTTTCAGATAAACTAACGGATCTTTGGATTGAAAAAAAAAAAGATGTTTCGTTCGTTTCACTCTAGCCATATTTCTAGTTCATATCTATATCAATTAAGGGAAATTGCCAATTTCCTTGTGGAATGTGGACAATGTTTGTGCACTGATGAAGAACGGGGTGTCCAATAAAAGCTCAATGGTTTCCTGATCGAAGTTTGCCTGATATATATTTAGCATTCTGTTACTTTTCTGACTATAAACTATGCGGTAATTTCGAGTGAAATTATACTTTTTCATGTTATTAGAGGAAGTAATTTGGCGAAAGTAGTTAAAAAAAAATGGTGGTAATTTTCACTTCTTCTCAGCTGGTTGTTATATTTAAGCTTTCATTTAATTTCCATCCAATTACCGTGCAAGAAATTGGCGAAAATGGGCAATCCTCTCTGCCCTCCAACCTTCAAGATTACCTACCCTCCTTAAGTTGTTTAATCTATACACATATATATATATACATCAAGTATACTTGTATATATATATATACGGTGTTAGAACTTTTCGTTTTGTTGATCTTTGTTCAATATAACATCTTGATTAGAGTTCTTAGGAAAAGGTTTGTACAGCTTAGCGACGAACTATGGGCGTCAAAAGACTTTATTGTAAAATGAGGGTTGAATTATTACACTCGGTAATAAAATTACGCAGCTTTCCTCGATTCCTGTTATACTTTATTACTGTCTATAAATTTTCTTCCTCATCATCTCTTCGTGTTTATGGAATTTTCTTTTTTTTTTTTTCTTTTTTTTTCTTCTTTTTTGCGTTTCTATGATAATTTCATTAATTTCCGCTACAAGGGATGATCGCAGAAGCTGCATCTCGGCAAACAGTTATATCCCCGTGTTTGAAGGCAAAGTAGGAGGGACTAGAAGGAGGCTATGGTTATAGTAAACCGTTATCGTAAATCTCACTGAACCTCTTCCTCGCAGTTTTCTTTTGCCCTTTACTTATCCCAGTGACTCTCGAGACTAACTGACAAAGACCTCTTTAAACTTGAAGATTCTCTGGGCATTTTTCACCGGTATACGGGACACTGAAAACGCGAGTTTCACCTAACTTTTGGAGTTATGGTTAGAGGAAGACGATGTCTATATGGAATTGCGGGCCAGTAAATTTCCACGTGATTTGCGACACTTGCATCGCCGCTGGGTCTATACTAGCAGATCGTATATATCTCTAAGTTGCGGTCCTGAGTTTCCTAGACGTTATGAATCTTATCTTTTACCTATAATCGCTTCTCCAGTCACACCACCACTAAAGGGTGCTTCAAACTGAAACGAGCCAGAGTATAAAAGAGAGAAAAAATAAATAAAAATAAATAAATAAACCAGAGGAAAAGAAAGAAATACAGAGTAAGGAAATACGAGAAATATAAAACACCTCAAACGACAAGAAACTTGTCAGGATAGAATAAATACTTAAGTCTCTCTGAACTACTTGCTGATGAAAAATACACCTTTAGCGAGTCTCTCTTCTGCTTAATTATTTATACAAAAAAAAAACTCGTTTCAATTCTCCTTGAAAATCATGAAAATTCCCTCGCCTTTGAATCTTTTTTATATTTTAAAAACTCAGAGTAGGCCAGCTGGCTGTGTAAATAGTTGGAACGTTTGGTTGGAAATATATTGCAGTTTTTTTGAATCGGTTTCATTAATTTTTCATTAGATATGGGCACTTGATTTGCTCTTGACAAACGCAATCTTGGATTATAAATATATTAACGGAATTGAACCAGAAATTTTTGTTTTTTTGTTTTAATCTTGATAATCGTGGAAGCAGAATTTTGAGACCGACTACGAATTAGAAACTATTTATATGCACCAGGGGAAGTTCTACAGGGTTGATAATCCGACCACGTGCATATGCGAACTTTTGAAATCTGTAAATCCAGCAAAATTTCCGTCTAACAATGAACCTAGAATTTAAAATGGATGGATTACGAGCCAGTTTGCTGGCACTGCACCTTTTCACGTCTCCACCTCGTATTTCTGCAAAGGGTTGCGCAATGGCGCGGATTCTCCATGATCTCCCGAAGAGTGCTTACCTTGCATCATATTCCAAGGATTACGTCCGCTTTTCTTCTTTCCAGCTACTTACTAGTTAATTGTTACAATTCGTATCCACCGAGGCTTCGCCACATGATGCTTAATTCACATTCTTCAAGTTCGGATAACAGTCAAGAGTATAAAAGTCAAATGAACCAAATTGACGAAATGAATGAACCCAGTTCCTCGTTAGGGTGAAATTACAGTATTTCGTTAATGATCACAGAACGAATTGCAGCTCTAGGGCATAGTTGGGATCCCATATTATACCGTGTTGATAAATTTCGGGTTATACAAATATTGCCAAAGGATAATCTCATTGTCAGGCTATGGAACGGGATGCCAAAGCTCAGGATGTTATTCGAAGAAATTACTCAAGACTTCTAAGCAGTAGTTTATATGCCATTATGGGAATCTAATTAAAGTCTAATCCATAGGACCAACATCATCTTTCCGAGCTTTTTAACCTGCTGTGATAAATTCCGCATTTTCATGTCCCTATAATATCAAGGATTGCGGAAAAACCAAAAAAATAATCCGCCTGACATTGATTTTCCTATCTCCAAATCGCTTGAAATTAATTTACGGTCTCAGGCCAGTCGTCTCATGAAGTTTCGTCAGAAACATGCGTTAAAAGTAAATTCCAGAACAGGATGAGGAGTCAAATGTGAAGATTTCAACGTGCAGAAAAATCTTTTTTTTTTTTACGGCCTCGCAAGTGCGAAGTTAAAAAGAAACCGTTTTGTGAGTAGAGCTTTTTCAAGAAACTGACGCTCCAATTAAAGCTCGCGGTTTCCTGAGGAAGAAATGCGACTTTAGCAAAACTAATGTCCTTCCACGTAGCCCCTGCGCAGGACTCGGCATAGCTCCTTGCGGCGAACTGAGTTTTAAAGTATAATATCATAAGGATGGCGCAGAGCCTAGCAACGCGACGGCCGCGTTGACAAAGTCATGAATAATTCATGGCTTGACAAGAAAAACGATTGACGGACGAAGGAAGAAAAGCTCACGGTTATACCAGGCAGGCTAAGAGAAACATGCCCGTGAGCATCTTGCGGAAGCATGACACAGTTTCGCCTTTGTCATTGGCCACATCCGTGCGCGGTACCAAGAGACAAAGATAAAAAAAAAAATAAGCTTCTTCGAGCTTGGCAGATCCCCGAAGTGGTCCGTATGAGATAAAAATTCCATTTCTGACAAAAACCATCCGCAAGCTATAGAAATATATACATACATACATACATACATACAATGGCGTAAAGCGAAAACATTTTGGTAAGATTCGATCCTAGTATTACATACAAGGAAAAGCGTATTGGAATAAACTGCCCGAGTTGGCACGCGTTATGCGAGTAACTTTTTTTTCCATATAGTTTTTTTTTTTTTTTTTTTTCACTCTTTTCTACCAAGAAAATGGTATACGTGTCGAGTCGGTGTATATGTTTGATAACGGAAATATACCCGCCTTGGCCAACGAGCTAGAACTGGAATTCTTGCCAGAGAACTTTTAGTGAAAGATTTTCGAAAGCCTTGCATGAATTATGCAAAGAATTTTGGAGCTTGCAGCTATCAATCCTGAGATTACATCGATCAAAGGGAATCATATCCTTCTGTCCCTCTTGGGCATGAACGACTCTTGAAAACTCCATATTACCAAGAAAAATAAAAGAAAAAAAAAAAAAAAATTGGATATCCAGACAGTCGGCACAGAATTGATGGACAGAAATTGTCACCTCTTTCGCAGCAAACATTCGAAACGTCAATCAACATTCCGTAGATGAAAACAAACAAGCATTGTCCACTGAGAAATACAAATGAAATTCAAAATGCATTCAAGTGATTGAGAATTTGAGGTGAAAATGGGAAAAACTAACATTAAAGTAAACCAAGTTAAATCGTTTTCTTGAACTTTGGTACGAAACAAGTTCAGTTTGTTGAAAACAATGACCCTCAGGGTTGGGGGCTTTCGAAAAAAGTATGTAATTCAGTATATCCAGTACAGAGTTTGCTGTGAGTGAGTTTGAAGTTAGCGGGGTAGGGAATGGTAAGATGAGAATGACTGGTAATAGAATTACGAAGATATTCCAACGTGTATACCGCGCGTGGTATGGAGTCTGGTTACCGTGGCAGACGTGCCGTGCAATATTGTTACTGGTAATTGCCTCTCTAAAGACGTCCGCACCAACCCGTTAGAATGATGTTAACTTCGGTAGAACTAAACTATTATGATTTTAAATAATTCCCAGGTCTATGGCACCACCGAGTAGATAATTGAGTTCAGTTTTAGTTCAAACTTTTAATCGACCAAATGAACTCGCTGCCAAGGCTGCAGCTCCCATTATTCTTAACCAAGTATGAAACGGAGTAGCTTGTCATATTGCGCAGGTCTGCCTGAACCAAATGCGAAAATCTTGCGCACTTCAATATTCATCATCATTGCGAACAATTATACTCATGATAAGTGCAGATCGAGCGTATTGAATATCATGCCAGATCCTTTGGAACCCGAAGTCCTCAGAGTCGTGTAGCTTCAAAAAAAAAAAGACCCCTGTTCATATTTAATATCACTATATCCCATCGCCTGGTCTTTGGAAATGTCAAATAATTGGGAAAACAAAAAAAAATTATTTTCAATTCATCACTTGATATGCTGATTTGCGAAATTAGATGATGGAATATATCGACGTATAGCTAAACTTTGGGATTATTGAAAAGTACCTAAATTATAACCACTTTTGTTATGATTATAATTTATAACGCTGCCTTATTGATTTCGAGGAGCTTTTCGCCCCGCATAATTAAGGGTTTGTATCGGTTTGGCAAAAACGACGGGGCCCTGGTGTATAAATTGAATTTTCTTTTTGTTTTCTTTTTTTTTCCTTGTCAAGAAACTGGGAACTGGAGGAAGGCAGGTCCTCGAAATTCTTGGTCGAACAAGCCTCCCCGGGAAACTTCATCGGCCACTTGATCCACTGCTCAAATATCACCCCGTGGATCGTATTTCACAATGAGCACCCGAGGGACAAAGTTTCCCCCGCGTATATTTCAATCCTGGAAATATTGGAATCGACATCAAAGAGACTGTTGGGATATATACTGAGCGCGTTACTAAACTCATGGGATCACTTAATTGCCGAAATGTTTCGAGGAGCTTTGAACCGAATCAATGGGAGGATATTATCATAGATATTCTATGAAACGGTCGAATCTTGTTACACCTTGAAATTCATTCCATTATGCTGATATCCTTTACAATTTGATCGATTTCAGTGCCAAAATTTCCAAGGGATCCGAACCTGAGACTTCGAAGACTTTGTATAGGAGAAGCGCGATACTTCAGTGACAGATTTCACAATTTTGGGGGAGTGTTATATGATTTTGTAAAAGCTTCACTTACCTTCACTGCTGTAGACAAAATTTTGTAAAGGGTTTTCTATCTTCTACCACAGATGAGAATTATTGTTAATTAATTTCAGTTTGATTGACATCTGAGTAATGTAAATCCCTTTTGTTTCTCTAAAATTTTGGAACCCGTCAGAACCTTTCCGTCCGCCACATCTCCGGCGAGGTTTCTCAGCACGGATGGATGCTGGATATCCCTTTTAAGGTAACGAGCTTTTATACGAAATTAATAACTGACGAAGGTCTTGTATATATATACGCCGCGAAACGGTTACTGAAAATCGCCTATTAAAACCGGGTTAATCCTCCGTTGGGTTGGGTTGGGTTGCGATGAACGTGCGGCTCTCTTCGAGTCGGATCGCGGCTGGTTTCAACGTTGGATGACTGAAGGGTGGGTGGCCCAAGAGCGGTCGAAAAGGTGGTACAGGATGGTGAGGTCGAGAACCGGCAAGGACTAAGACTCGGAGCATATTTCATTATAGCAAGTTTGCCCTCAAAGTACCCTCAAAGTTGCCGAAGGTTGGGAAAGGTTGGGAAAAGCAACACACTGGAACTACCACCAGCGCGCCCGCAGGCCCTTAAATTGCTAAGCCCTTTTGCAGAACCGGTGATCTCTGTGTCTCCATACCCTCAGGCCACATCCTTGTAGGCTTTGTTGATGCATTGCCTCGGACTTTCATCTCCTAAAAAATGCCGAGGATTATTGCAAACTTCATTTTTCAGGGAAGTGAAAAATGATCAACAACCTTTGGAAACGTCATTCTTTTTTTAGCATCAGCAAATGCAACAAACCCCTGACTTTGCTGCTTATTCGACGAATCATTTTGTTTAGCCGAATGAATTTTTGCTTTAAAAATGATTTCGTTGAACCGAAAGAATCGTCATCAGTCATTCAATACTGTAGCAAAACAATTTCCACAAGTTCAGGGTAATTATGTGGTTGAATCCGAGCTGAATGATTTCTATGTCAATGTATCGAAGCTTTTTTCCAAATTTAAGCGGCTAATAAGCAGCAGATGATGAACGTACAGTGTACGCATAAGGAAAATGGAGATATTGGAATGAAAAATCTATGTAGCTTCAGTCTTGAAGGTATTATTCAAAATATAGAAGACAAAATTGAACGTACAAAGTGCCTCGGAAGTTTCCTATAAGAAAATAGAATCAAGAAACGAATTACGCTTGGATTTGTTTTTCCTTTAGAGAAAATGGCGAAGGTACTATAGTAGATGGCTGGTAACCATGAAAAAGTAGGTCGAGGATCTCTCAGTCCCGGATTGTATCACGATTACATTCCGATATCTATCAACGTCCCCGTCACACTTGATCGCAGTACCTGCAGCAGCAACGTCGTAGCGTCGAAAATAGTTAAAACTTAAAGCCCCTCGCGCTTCTGCGATGGATAAATCATGGAACGGTTCCCTTCAACCTGTCATATAGATAAATCGCGGAAACGGAGGCTGAGCACCTGATTCGGCAACCCCTGGTTGTGGGTCAGGGATGTTTGCGTTTCAGTTCAGGCTTATGGCAAATCCTGTTCAAGGGAAACCTGAGACACCAACCAAGATATATTGTCGGGTTACCTCAGAGTGCAGAGATATGACTTCCTCATCCTCCTCCAACTCATCCCGGACAGAGACACGAGTATCCGCTGCACAAGTTTCGCGAACCCTCGGGATTCGGTCTTAAAATACGAAATTACGTTGTTTGCAGAGAAAAAAAGAACTTGTCAAACTCAAACTACGGTTAGTTAGATAAGTTTTTCTTTTTCTTTTTATCTTTCTGACATTTGTGGTTCGTATATATGGTTCCATAATGCGACTTCTTCAGAGTACCTACTACATCCTGCTATAGGCCTTCGATATTTCTATACTCATACAGCGAGACGTGTGTCTTCGAAACGGAAATGGAGTGAAAGCTGAGGGTTGTGAATGTGGGTTGGTTGTGAAGGGAGTGACAGGCGAGGTAATAAGGGTGGAGATATGACGAGGAAGATAGGGATTCAAGGTCGTCCTAAGGGTCGAAGTATGAGAATAAGGACCTTGAAATAAATTGTGGGTTGGTCTCGAGACATCGCGGGGGTAAAATAGTCGGTATTTCGAGATAGCAGTTGATCCAACGTTGCAATCTCGCGGAAATGCGGCTGGTAGTGAAAAAGAGAAAGAAAAAAAAGAAAGAGAGAGAGAAAAAGAACGAGCTCCCCTGAGGCTATCTTAATAAAGCGTATTTTACGAGGCAGCCCACCATGCCGGAGGCAACTCGATCCACGAAAGGACAAAAAAAAACACGCAATCCACGTGGCCGTGAATACCTCAAAGCTTATCCTGCATTTGCCCTTCTCTATGCCCTTACTACGTCCTTGTATATAGGTATTCGTATGAAACTATAACCCTTGGAACTCTCTTCTTTGGTTTCCTTCCTTCTCTTTCTTTTTACTTTTGATTTTTTTTTTTTTTCCTCTCTATTTCGGTATTTTCCCACCTAGTATCATCTACTAGTCTTCGTCGATGTGCAGACTGAGATATACGTGGAGCGATACTTGCGGTTCGAGTTTTATACTCCCTCCGGATGCTCCTGTCGAAAGGAACTCTTCACCCTGACTCAAACCCAAGACCCATACCCGTGAACCTAACCCCTACGATCCTGCAAGCTCGCCGACAGACTGATAGATAGATAGACAGACAGAGAGACCCAACGTCCAACCCAAACCATCCGAACGAATCTGCGAGGAGAAGAAGGCGATGGCTATCAGTAAAGATTCTGAGAAGCCAGCCAATCTTCTGCACAAAGCTTTTTCCCTCGTACGTATCCAGACCCTCTGGATGCAACGTATTCGTTGAATTGCATCTATGTATGTACGTATGCTGGAGCCACACGTAGGGACCTTCTTCTAAGCTCGTGAAAATGCGATAGCTTCCATAATCTCCAGTCTCATCACATCTGGTAAAAGAAAATAAACTAGAAGACGTAGCAGTGGCTTCTTCTTTTTCATCTTCTTCTTCTTCTGCTTCTTCTGGTTCTGGTTCTTGAAGAGGAGACTCTAGACGAGAGAAAAGTCTGCCCGACGTCCAGCAGAAATGAAATGAAATGAAATCCCTTTTTTTTTCTATCTCCTTTTCTCTCATACTTTCCAGCCCTTGCGTGACGGTTCGATTCGCTCAGGTTACAGAGCTATAGGGGATTCTATGGAAGCGGAGGTTTCTGATGAACTCCTGCACGACATCCAATCGCAATACCGAACAGCTATGCGATACGAGATCCTACTCGATTGAAATAGTTTTCTTGACGAAATTTGAGAAATCTTCTCAACCACCCTTAGAAATCCAGCTACTTTCTCAAGTTCATATATCGGAGACGGCAGAGATAACAAAAAAATAAATAAATAAATATTCAATGAAAGTCTCTTTGAAGGACAGTTCGAAGAGTACAAAATTATGGCTTGATGAATTTTCTTTCAGATTAAAAATATTCGAGATATTCACAAGTCGTTCACGTTTCTCAATGGTACTGGAAACTTTTTTTTTTTTTTTATTAATCTTCTTTTTCTGTTCCTCAACTTCGAACAAGTTCTAACAGAGTTTGAAGAAGATCCAATATCATATCGAATGAAATTCCATTCCGATTGTAACTCTTTTCATTACGTCATTTCGAATGGTTCAAGAAATTAGAAATGGAAATTCGTTTATTTCGCAATTATCTTTGCTGTTTGGTGAGCAATTTAGAAAATTTCAAATTTCAAGATTCCAAATTAATTCTGTTCCATTCTATCTCACCCTCCCTTCCTTCCCTTCTTCTAAATATTTCAGTCCAGAGTGGTTCTCGCAGGCTTAATCATTCTCTCTTGACTTTGCCAAGTTATCAAACTTACTATGAAATTGTGGGCTTAACCGAAACGTGGGATTTATACGAATGAAATTCTCCCGATCACGTACAAAATGAATACCTACACCAAAACTCAACCGTGCTTTATTTTTCACCAATTCTAATCCTCAAAGTGTGAAGAAAAAACAGTCTCGTATAACCCTCATATTCATTACCATTCAATCCATTTAATCATCATCATCAAATATACCTCCGAGATCGTGGGCTTCTGTACCTACCCGATTCTCTCAACTCGAGATATCAATAAAATCTATCATCTATATATGACATGTCTATAAACATCGGTACAGCTTTTCCCTAACATCAGCGGTTCGCTAGAATTTTTATATGCCGTCACCAGGTTACGTTTCGACTTTAGAATGTACATACATATATATTTTACGCTCTTTCGAACGGGAAACCACCCGTCAGGGAACAGGGGACTTGGTATCTGCGACCCTTCGAAATAAAAAAAAATAAAAATAAAAAAAAAATCCGTTCACGATTCCCCTCGTCATACTGCAGAACGATTTCAGATATCATTACCTATATATATATATATATCTACGAGCAGACCTTGGTATATGCTCGAATTAATACACCGTATATGTATACATATATATATATATGTATGTATGTATAATGGATACAGTACCACGTGCGTATGACCCCCTGGCAAAGCGTTGGCAGATTTCGTTCATGCAGTACACATGCGGCAAACAATTTTTTATTTTTTGGTTTTTAGTTATTTTTTTGTATTTTTGTATTTTTGTAATTTTTTTTTTTTTTTTTTCGTTTCCTCCCCTTCTATTTCCTTTTACCAGAAATTGATACCAAAATGCGAACTCGCTCGGCCCGGTGACTCACCATCAGGCTGACAGCTGTGATTTATTTGGCTTCCTAGTGGCCGCCCTTTCCCCTATCCACTGCACCCCGACGATCGCGGTTCGTGTATATTCTGTTTTTACAAAGCTCGAACTTTGTCATTCAAACTGTTGAAAATTTTTACGCAAAATACTCAAAAGCCCCAAGCTATAACTTCTTCCTGAATCCATATAGCACCACAACATTCAGGCTGCAAGTCCGAGTGGTAAAACGTCCTTCAGGATATCCTCTAAGGCTTCCTGTCTGCGGCTTTAAGGATTACGTTGCACATTCGATGATTCACTGATCTGGATAAAAATTTTTTTCTTTTTTTTTTTTGGCGATATGTATTTGCAGAATTTCAGGACTTTCTCTGGAATTTCACTTTTTAGCTTGTTTTTTTTTTTTTTTTTTTTTTTCCAACACCCACCTTTGCAGCTTGAGCTTTTACCTCAAGGCTCGAGTGTGCGAGGGTTGCGAGTCGTCGATGTCTGAGGATAAGTCTCCTGGCAAGTTGATATCCTGGATTTTATGAGTAAGGGATACCCGGTGTCTTTGCGCAGTCCCTTTAGCTTTTGTGTGACAGTGACCAGCATCCCCTCTTGGGATTCACCTGATTCTGGTGTACGTTTTTCATTTTCTTTTACGACTATACTCGCGAGTCGCTGCTCTTGTGATATTACAAACGGATAGCTGTCGCTGCGGGGAAAAATGGAGGGAGTGTAGACGTACGTTTTGCATGAAAATACGAATTTGCGTATTTGGCTGAAAGGAATTTATTCAAATCTTACCCAAAACCAAGTGACAGCGGGGGCGTCCGAAAATTGCGTGTATAAAATCGTGCGATTTACCAAGTAGCGAAAATAAACCGTTTCGTAAAACTCGAATTTACTTTTACTGGTTTGGTCGATGGAGACAATCACATGGTTTGGCCAGGTAGTCTGTACAACCTGGTCAGGTTTATTTATATTAATCGCACTTACTCCGTTGATTTTTTTAGCCCCATACAAACGAGAAAAAAAAAAAGATTTTCTGTATAAAAGAAAATTACGCCGATCCTGCAGCACCCCAGATCGTTACGTCCAATCGGCTCCCCCGAAATCTGGTTAGTTTATGATTTATAATTTTGAACCGTCGACGGTACTTTGCTAAACGTACATATACCTACCGACGACCGCCTTATGGATGGCGGAGATCCAGCCTCCTGGTTTTAATCAAAATATTCCGTTTCATATATATATATATATACATATATATGTGTGTAGGTATATAAAATATATATGGAGAATGGCGCCGTTCCCCATTTGGGAATATAAATGTGAACCCGTACTTCTCCAAATATTTCAAATATGGAAAAATGCTTGGGAGAACAGAAAAAAAAAAAAGAAAGAAAAAAAAAAGTCGTGGAACAGCCCCTGCTTGACGCGCAGGACGAAAGGATATGCCTAACATGTATGTAGATTGGATAAACTACCAAGCCGTGTTTCGGTTGAAACGCAGCTGGTAACTGAGGTGAAAAAGAGAAGAAAAAAAAAAAAAAAAAAAAATGTATAAAATCAAACCGAATATGCGTCTTGATTTTTCAGCGCAAAAGTCTGAAAACGGTATAATTTTATTACACCGTATTGTAGTATTTTTCAAGGATACCTAGGAGATATTTTTCTCACCAGAATTGTAGAGGCTCGCGATAGACAGACGTTGGAAAATATACATTTTCTTCGACGTAAGTTCGATCCAGAATTTTTCCTTTGTGATATTCACCAGAGACGTACTTTTCAAACGGCAATAATTCACGGTTGAGTTATTGAAATGACAGTTACAGATATCGTTGGACACCAAACGATTGATTCTGCACATCGTTCTGGAAAAATGTATCGTTTCTATCGAAGGCATAATATGGCATTGTCACGTTTCAAATAAATAAATGAAATAGCTCAAAGTTCGATCTATTTTCTTGAATATTTCCACTCTGTTAAAACCTATACATTCGCTCCCATTTCTCACATATTCAGGACATTCATACATTATTCTCCCACTTGCCGCTTATTTATCTTTGAACTCGGAATAATTGACACATTTTCGTCAATAATTGATGATCACACCTACTGAATCACATTTGACATAAATTATTCACCACCATATTATGGGAGCGCAGGAGTGAAGAGGACTGAGAAATTTTTTAAGGATTTGATCATCGTTTGTCTGATTTAGCTTTTTCAAGATCCGGTTTGTCAATAAAAAGAGGAAATTGGTGAAGATCGATTCAAGTCAATACCAAATTTCACTGATTCCTATACAACTAATCGAATAAATTTTTGAAATTTTGTTTTTACTGGCAGAAGAT
This sequence comes from Ametastegia equiseti, assembly GCA_963989295.1. NCBI lineage: Eukaryota > Metazoa > Arthropoda > Insecta > Hymenoptera > Tenthredinidae > Ametastegia > Ametastegia equiseti. The sequence continues at coordinate 6,849,959 of OZ022394.1, read as the reverse complement.
GTGGGTATGATTTTCACTCGAAATTGATAATCGAGAAGCTGAATTAGATGAAAGGTATCCGTATTACCTGACGACAAACTTGAGAAATTTAGTTCTGAGATGAACGGATTTAAAGTTTTCTATCTGCAGTCCTGGTACCGATAGTAAGAAATTGGCAAATATAGGTGAACTCGTGGCAAACTACCCTTGATATTATCTATCCGGGCACTCAAGATCCAAAGAGTCTATCGTGAATGAGACGAAACACCGGGATGTGAAAGCGAGGGTAGTTTGAGAGGCAGTAGGAGGTGGTGAAAAAGAAGCGGCCTAGTTCATTCCTTCTATCTTTTACTTTTTCTGGATCATATATCACAGTTCCCATTTGTAGTTCCGCAGAAGGAATTCTCATTCCGTAGAGAAGGCCATTAGTCGGGCGCGGAGTGCTACGTGAGAAAATTTTGTGACGAATAAGATGGTGGCCGCCAGAAAAGAGGGCGAACGAAGGAGGCAAGGGCCGACGGGGTGATGGGCTATGGCAATGGCGAACACTTGGAACTTGGAGGGAGTAAAAGGTCTGCGATACACGGCGAGAACCTGGTAAATCAGAAGTTATTTTCAGACGGAAAAACCGTCGATAAAACGCAGGCAACGAAGTAGGATGAACAATTTAGTTCCATCTCGACCTAAGCCATGCGAGTAAAGATCAAAACGAATTCTAGCTTCAACCTTCCAACCCGAATTATAGTTTCTTTCAACTCTAGTCATATGAATCACTTCACTTTGATGTCAGACTTTCAACAACAATCAAGGCTCTTTTATTCCCTTGACAAATTAATGCTCACCAAGTTGTTCACATTTTTTTGTTTCCAACTTTGTTCATGCAACCAGACGTTAATTCTATAGAAATCATTCCATAACTTACCAATGCTTGTGAATATACGATGAAGCTTGAAGGTATTTCTTCGAATCGCATGATGTCGAAAGGTTGAAATTTATGAATTATCCACAACGAATACGTGGTAACGTTCGCCACAAACTTTACCGCATAAGTTGGATTTGATGGTCTGAGAATCGCGATCGTGGGTAAAGGAAAAATTTTGCAAACCGAATAGCTAGTGGTCTGGTTTTGAAATGACCATAAAGCCCGGGACTCGGACCATTTGTCTTCGTAAATTCCAAAGTGGTGAGAACCGGCACGCGACCAACTGTCCCGTAGGATGTTTTAGGTATGTGTGCAAGCCATGCAAAATAGAAGTGGTTGAGATGTGGTCGAAGCAATGTTCCCCTGGACCAAAACGAAGAAGAGACCAGCTCACGGGTGGTGGATGTGAGGCGAAGGAGCTCAAGGCAGATCTAACCGAGTCCCCCTCACCATGGAATCCGTCCTACATATAATGGTACCGTACAAAGGCGTAGTCCCCATTGAACCAGTACAATGTACAATGGTAGTGCGTGTGTCGGTGGTTTCCGTGCGGTATATTATAACCCCTCGACGTGGGTGGGAACACGAGCTGAACCAAAACTGATGGAGATGCTAGTGGCTTTTGGGATACAACTCCTACGCAGCCAACGCCCTGGCCACAGCCAAGAACTAATGCAATATAAGCATCAAGAAGTTCGCCAACCTTGGAAATATCTATTTCGGTAAAATTCGGTGTTCGAGATATCATGGTAGATTTTTTTCACCAAAGGTGGAAAGATTCCAGCGAAAACCTGATGAATTCTTCTAGCTAAACAACCAACAAACCAGTTCTGTTCTCGGTTTTGCAGTTTTCTTCGCATTGCATCTGTATGGATCACAATTTTTTTTTCACCTTCGCATAGGAACTTGTGCTAGGTATCCATTGACGCGAAGGGAACACATGGACATTGTAGTTCCTGTAGGAGAATAATAGCCTGTCTGATTGAAAGGTATCGTGATCTCTGCAATTCTGGTACTGCAGTGTCCATCATACCTTCTGGTATATAGATCATGACCCAGCAATAATTTGAAGTGTAAATTCTTCAAACCACATGACTCGAAGTTTTTGGAAATGGCACCGTTTCGGTACCATCATGACTTGAAAGTGGCTTTTGTCGCAACGACTAAAGGTCGTCACAGTCTCTGGTGGATGAAATTGTGACCTAGTTTCGTTACCATACTTGAGATAACCTTGAGATTAATTCAGTTGAATTCTGTGATCACCGTTTTAGTAATTCGCGCGATTGTTAACGACTATGTGCGAAGGGCAAGCCGTCGCAGTAAATTTAGGGTTCTCGCCACAGACGCGGTCACCATATCGCAGATTTTCACGCGAGGGACAATCGGGCAATTTCCGGAGGGATATGCGAGGAATAGCTATATAGGTGAGGGTGAGACGGAAGGGATGAAAAAAAGATAAGGTGAAGGAAAACAGGGTTGGAAATAAAAGGGACGAAGGATTATGGTTCGGTGAAGGTGAAGGCGAAGGCCAAGACGTTGAAACTTCGCAAATGAAGTCAAGTTTCTATATACTTAGACATGAAGTTTCGGCTCAAATTTCGATGCAAACTGCAGCCGCTGAGAAGATCCGCTTCAAGTATACATATAAGCTCTAGATTTAAATTAGCAAACTCGATCCAGCTGATTTAACTCCACGCTATACTGACTTTTACGTTTTCCGTTAAATCTTAGCCAGAATATCCGGCGTATATAACCAACCTACATTCTCATCGTATAGGGAAAGGGGGGGGGGGGGGGGGGGGGGGGCGATATTTAACGTTGCTAAAACGGAGGTAAAGTTTTACGAGAATCGACGGAAACTCTGTCAGTCATTTGTTTGCCAGTCGTAGTGATAAAGAGATGGGTGATCGGAGGATTGCCAAAGTTTTTCAGGGGTAAAAAGTAAGAAGAAAAAACAGATGAAATTTACCAAAAATGTATCGGATGCCATTAGGGCAGACCCTTCGCTCAATCAATAAACGGAATTGCCAATTTTATGGTCCGCCAGAGAGAATTATGCGAAGAAATTATTCAAAGGTTGAATTTTCTCATTTCCCATTTCCCTCGTTGTTTTTTTTTTTTTTTTTTCTTTTCTGCGAAAGATCTCGGCGTAACCTAGCAGCGGAACTAATTGATTAAAATTGTCACTTTTATAGGCAATAAAAAATAAGCAATTGCTAAAAAGCTCAATTCTTTATCGGACCGGGTATGGGTCGCGGTGCTGCAAGCTTCGACCATCGTGCTTTTCCCAGGTTAGGCTCGATTACAAGTCGGAGCCAAGTCGTGCCAGCATCCGACGAGGAGGTGGAGGTAGAGGACGAAGACCAGGACCTCGGGAAGAGAGGTGAAGCGAGGGATGGAGGAGAGAGTCGGAACCGCCCGATTTTGTCTGCCCGTCCACCCGGATCAATGAAGGAAACTCAGTTCTATACACGAGGAGGCCCCGAAGCCTTGTTGAAAATTTGTACTTTTCTCAAGAAATAAGCCCTGAGGCAAACAATGTAATATATAAGTTCTGGTTCGATATCAAACAGCGTTGATTATTTACTCTGTGAGAATAGAATAGAGAACCGGATATCCGTTAGATTCACAGCCTCAGGACACAAAAGCTCGTCGAAGTTTTGCCCCTTGAGCTTTATAGCTGCGAAACCGCAGGCTGCGCCTATATCGATCATTACGTATTGAATAATTTTCCCTACGTTAGCTGTATTATGTATACATATATACGTATAGGGAAAATCCGACGAGTGATATGAGTCCCAGCTGTACTGACTGAGATTAAAACCACAACGGATTTCTCACAGATTTACCAGCTGGTACATCGCGCGCGTGAGCTTTTCTCGTTAGTCTTAACTCCGCTCGGTGGCTTCAATCTGTTGAAAATCTGGCTATATAAAGTCGTCGGTGTAGTTCGTAGGTTGGTATGTAATATATATATATATATATATATATATATTCTAAGGTAGCCTACCTCATTTCATTCTTTTTCTACTGCTTCTGCTTTCGTCTATCTACCTACTCGAAAAGTCTGAGAAAACTCTCGTGCCTCATTGTGGATGAGAACATCGCAACCGTTTAGAAAGCCTCGACGGAAAAAAAAGATGTAAAATAGAAGAAAAAAAGGAAAAAAGAGAAAAAAAAAAGAGAGAGAAGAGGAGGAAAAACGCTGGCAATAATATTACATCACTCCTCTCGAGTAAAGGCGCAATCTCATTTTGCTTACGTCTCCCTCGGAACGGATGCGAGGTAAGGTAAGGTAAGGTAAGGTAAGGTTTAGGTGAAGCTGGGTTCGCTTGAGCCAGCTATAGCTATAGGCTGGGAGAATACCGAGGGTAGAAGCTCAGATAAGCAGCCAGGAAACTCCTGAGCTTCCAATGCGCCGCGCGTAAGAACCACCGCGTTTCAAACCCTAACGTAAACCTACCTACCTACCTATACCTTTACCTAGGTTAGGTTCAAGTTGGGTTCTCAGGGATCTGGAATCTCGCGTCTCGGACTTTTTACGCGAAACGACATACTCCCTGTATACAAACGAGATTTTAAACCGGCGATGAGCTGCTGATAAACTGATCGAAGAGGGGAAGAGATCAAAGGAGTTTTTTTTTTTTTTTTTTTTTACTCCCGAAGATTAACCCCCACCGTTAGAAATCCTCGGTTTTTTTAGATTTTTTATTTTATTTTTTTACTCTACTTATTTCGATCTCGCATATGTAATCAGCAGCGGATTAATTCACGTTTTCTAAATTTTCGATGAAATTGTTGAATCAGTTGAACAAAACCTGCAGTCGAATGCTTTGCGTACTGCTTAATCGAATTACCACCTCCGGCTGATTACAAAATACAACTCTGCATTATTACCTATACCTTCGGTGAGCTAATAACGCCCGATCAATTTATGACAATAATAATTGAACGCTGAATTATAACTGGCAATCAAAAGCATTTCCATCCCTCTATGCACCTGCAGGTTGTTAATTATTCCGGTATATTCCTACTATGCGTGAACGAATTCGGCTTGTTGAAATTATTGTAATAGTATATCAACAGCGTAGCTAAAAATGTCAATATATTAGTTCACGTACTGCCAGAGATCCATAAATCTTCTGATTCTCCATTTGAACGTCGTACCTACTGAAAAAAATGAGTAAAAAAAAAAAAAAACCAAATCATTCTTTAAAAAAATATCAAACAGATCTCAAGATATGATAAAAATAAAGCTACTAGATTTTGACTTGAGGTTGCTCAAGTTACTTAATAAATCAGGAGTTAATCGAACGAATCAAATCGCGTGATAAATGTATGGAACTTGCAGATGACGAAGTTAACTTTAAATTTGATTATTATGTTACGAAGATTGATCGAATCTGTGATGAATTTTGCCCCGTGTGGGTAAGGGAATTTAGAAATGAGCCGAGAAAGAAAAAAAACGAAAAAAAATCACAATCGTTTTTCACCCGTTTGCAACGTGGGCTGATAGGGCGACGAAGCTACGTATCAGCCTCAGCGTCGCTAATATCTGATTCGCTAAGTAGAATTGAAGACTTTTTTTTTTTAAATTACCCCATTTTTTCCTTTCATATAACCCATCCATTTCGTCGTCACGATAAATGGAGGGTTCCCTGCCTTTATCGTTTCGCTTCTTTCCTCATCCATCCTACCATCCATTCACCCATCCATCTATCCGGGTCCATTGCGTTCGTTCATCTGTACTGGACGAGGATTCAGGAGAATTCAAAAAACGGTCCATCGCGTTCACGGTCTACAATATTCCATCCCAAAAAGTCTCGATCGTTCGTCAATCGTATTTAATAAATAAAATGGGTGCACAATCTTTCCTATCAAATACGTTTTTTTCGTATTTACATATCAGCAGCTGAATATAATCACACATTGGCCAACCACCGATATGGAAAGAATCATCAATCAGTGGCTGAGGATTTTTAGAATTATCTGTGAAATTAGTTGACAGAGAAAATTAGAGAAAAGTTCTTCAATTGGAGAGCACTGGATGATTTAGATTCTTGTTCTAAATACTGTGATAATAATTTGATAAATCGGAATTATTTTTCCAATTAAATTCGTCTTTGGTTTATAAGCCGTTAAATTCTGGTAACAACGAGGAATCGATCTGCTTTCGTTAATCGGATTACACCGCTGAGCCTATTTGAATATATTTCAATTCGTGTTTCTCGATGGCTCTTGTACATACCTACGTGTCTTAGTGCTTTTATAACAAAACGCTTTTCGTCCCAACCTACAAATAATCGTCTTTATTGACTTAGCCAGCTTGTAAGCCAGATAATACTCTGTTCTTCGAGCTAGTCCCCTACCTCGATTCTTCAGCTCTTATGCAGCAAGCCAAAAATTTTCTCCTGCATTGCAGTATCGCGAATATACTCGTACATATTATATACCACCCTAGAGGTTCAGCCTCAGAAGTTTTAGGCATTATAATTACTTTTCCAATCACCCTTTCAACTGAAAATTCTGAAGAAGTGCCATTACAGAAGTTTAATTATGTCTCTTTCTGGAGAACTTTCATTATTTTACTTTAACGAACACACTTTTCACGCCATATTATTCACCCCTCATTCGAATTGTGGATTGATAAGCTATTGGCGAATGTGTCTATCTTTGATATTGCAGAATATTCAGCGACTGTTCATAACCGATTTTTAGAAAAAACCATTCACTCTGCTCACTTTCATTTCCTCTGCAAAACGAAAGTAGACTCAAAGAGCTGAAACATCTCTGTTTTAGTTTCAGTGATATAAATTTTTTCCCCTAAAGCTCAATTTTGGAATTTGCATCGCCTTTCCTTGAGGTTGGAAAGCCAAAGCTCGCTGTTGCTATTTGCATCGTACCTATACAAAGATTACATTCTAAAGTTTGGCTAGGGTCTGATAAGGGATGTCTGAATGTAGATTAGCGATAATTATCCGGGTCGACTAATTAGAGTTAATAATTATGCACCAGAGGAACGCGGAAGCGGTATCGACCTAGCAGTTGCCTTGGTAAAATGATGTCTGAAGAACACCTCACGGTAAGCACTTGGCTCGGATGGACGGGCGCAATAAGGTTTTATTTCCCAAGCACCTCGGAGTCTGAAAAAAAAAAAAAAACAGAAAGTACCGAGCGAAAGCCCGGGGAAAAAAAAAACTAAAAAGAAGGGGGCAAAAAGAAAAATAGGAAAAAAACTTCATCTGTGCATTTTGCAAGTAAAGCACGCGCTGTGCGAGACGCGAGTCTGAAACTGCTATGAAATTCATTGACCCTAGGGTCCCGCATTCAACGGTGCGGGAAACCTTCATGCTTTTCAAAAAAACGCACGCTCCAGACTTGATAGGAATTTTTTTTATTCAACATAGGGCATCAAGCGACCGACGCTTTCCAGAATTCTGCAGAGCCCAACGTGTGTGCCGGTTAATATTAAGCTCTGGATCGATTACAGCGAGTCTTTGTTTTTGCTAAGATGGAAAGATGATCATAAAGAAAGCTCGCAAGCTCGTCTCGTCAAACCCACAACCCTGTTCGGTATTGTGGGGTACGTCTTGAGGACAAACAACCGTTTGATCGTGAATCCCGTCAAATGAATTCTGTATCTCAGGAGCTGGCTGCCCGTCTTTTTGTCGCAACTTTTACGAGGGCGAAATCGCGGCACGGATAGAGAAAAGGAAACCGTTTACTTATACGAGCATTCTTTACCTTGGGACCAAACCGTATACCGAACCACATAGTCGTACGTACGGTACAACTCTGTGAGGTTGGGACGTAAAAAATTCGGAAGCACCTCTAAGACTCGAAAATAAGTTGGAAAATAAACGGTGGAGGGATGGAAATTCGTGAAGAAACATATTATCTGTATATATTACTATTATACTGTCAGGTGGTGATACGATGTATGTACCTATCGATGGGTCCACGAAATAACCAGCTATCTCAGAAGTTGTTCGGAAAAGCAGCGATCTCGTGAGCGATTCTAAAACCGCTCTGTAGCGCTATTGACTCACCATGCAACTACAGAACGGTTTCAGAGTCACCCGCGGGATAGACGATTATTCGAGCAACTCTTGAGATAGCTGCTTTTTCAAGTGAAACTTAAGATAGCTATACTTCTTCAACCAACTTCTGAGGTAACTGGTTATTCCAGAGAGCCATCGAGTATATTTTCCATCAGTTAGTCAAACCATTCTGCGTGTATAGGATGACAAAGCATTGACCAAACAATTAAAGGCGATGTACAAAACGATAAAGTGGAAAGAAAAACAAAATGGCGTTGGAGAACGAACGAGTGGGCAAATATACCCTGCCCAATAGGGCCGTGCCCGGAAAAGCACTCTTTTACCCCTTCGCCCAAAAGCTTTAACCGAAAACCCGCGGAGAGCGTTAATTGAAAATAAAGATTTATAGGCGCAGTATGGATTGGATTTTAAATAGGGCTGTCACACACAGGGTCGGCGTGTTTTTATTCTTTCGAACACACAATCCCCGCAGTTATCAGAGTTAATTCGAACTTAATCCCATCCGAATGCGCTGGGACACGTGCCATTAGTCACAGTCCTCAATATAAAGGGGTGGGCCGATGGTCTGTTTTGACAGGATTCTACGGCATTGAACCTGGAAACGAATCGGGTCCATAATCCATAAGATAGAAGACATCAGGATGTTGGAACGTAACGTAAACATCAGCTTCTAACAGCACGTTCAACGATCAAAGCCCACGCCTTAATGACAGTGATGGTAAAGTTTACTCGTATCGAATCATCGAGGTTCCCCACGGTCGTAGAGAAAAAAAAAATGAAAAAAAAATAAAGATTCCCCTCTTTTCGCCCCATGGAAGATAAATTTTTTCGTTTCTCGCGTAGATACCCGGGGCCCCCCCGATCAGAGGCGCCGCTCCGTTGAGTACGATCAGCCTATATACGTGTGTAGCCATTCCATTCCAGGGTATCAGGGTATAAAAAGGAGTGGGAATAGTAGGTGGGAACTGTAATAACAAAACTATCAAGCTTGACCTTTTTTCTATCCTTTTTATTCCAGAATCGCGCCGTCGCCGATGCCCAACCCCATCTTCGTCTGATGGCGCGTCAAACTGCCCGGCATTGCGGCGGTACCCGGGCGAAATACGGTTCTAGAACTTCAGAGACAAGGCGGAGGACTGACTAGGATTTGGATCTTGGACGGTGCCCCTAAGGGACGTGGAAAGGGCGAATGACAATACCCTAGTAGCTCGTGGCTATCCGGACAAAGATCGATACGATAGAATGCTAGGCTCGACCAGAGGAACGCAATGGCTTTGGTGGTGGTGGCGAGGAATGCTCCTGGGCTCGGTACTGTCCTGGACAACATTCGCGGAGGGTTGCCCATCGATGTGTGCATGCAAATGGAAGGGAGGCAAGGAATGGGTTGAGTGTGCCAAACGGGGACTCATCGAATTACCGCAAGGTGCTGGAGAGGGTACCCAGGTGTTGGATTTGGCCGATAATCACCTGGTGAGTCTACCACCTCAGTGCTTTCATGGCCTGGGATTAATTAACCTCCAGAGATTGTATCTCTCGAGATCAAAGATCGGCCACCTAGCCGAGACTGCCTTCATGGGGCTAACCGGCCTAGTAGAGCTCGACCTTTCCGGAAACCAGATCACCCAGGTACCTTCCGACACTTTTCCATCCTACCCTGGCCTCATGAGACTCATCCTGAACGGCAATCCCATACGGGAAGTACGCCGAGAGGCTTTCCATCCCTTGGTCCACCTAACGGTCCTTGAATTGAGCGAGTGCCAACTGGAGACCATAGAGCAGAGTGCTTTCTTCGGCCTCGATGCCTTGGAGTGGCTAAGACTTGACGGTAACAAGCTCTCCTACGTGCCGGACATGACTCTTCCTTTGGGTGGTAATCTCCACGGTCTTTCGCTCCACAATAACCCTTGGCTATGCGACTGTAAGCTACGACCGATGCAGGCTTGGCTTCAGGAATCAGCCCCAGCTGCTCCCCAGGAGTCGGAACCAACATGTGAATCACCTTCTCGTCTTCACGGACGGCAGATCAAGGTGGTCAAGGTCAACGATCTTGCCTGCATGCCAAAAGTCACTGTCAAGGAGCAAATTGACGTATTCGAAGGTGCGAATCTCACCTTAAGATGCGACGTTCACGCCGTACCTTCGGCAAAGGTCACTTGGTGGTTCAACGGAGAACCCTACGAACCACAGAACGAGAATGATACCTACGCTGCATCCGCTCCAGCTCTTACTAGGTAGGATAATGCTTTTTTTTACTTTTCTACTTCCGTGATACGTTTGTGAAATACCAACGTACAATACTCTTTCACCTACATGCAGTACAGCTGCAGTATGAAATAAAAACGTGGAATGTGTGCGTCAAAAATTGAATCGTACCTCTCCGGTATTCAACATCAAAGCAAATCCATTGCTAAATATCACTGGAAAACCCGAACCGAATGATAAAGCACAGGTATATTGCAGGGTGAGAGGGATCGATGTGAATTAATTATTAAAACGGTAGATTAATCAACAACGTTGACTGTTAAATATATGTGACTGTTGTAATTCCTTCGTGGATATGGTCCCGAAAATTTTGGGATCACTGAACTCGAGGTCGTGTGGTCATTATTTATTTATCCATTCGTTTGTTCGTGTTATTTTTTGTATTGTACTATGTAGTTGGGATATGCTGTGGCCGCGGGATTCAGAGCAAAAAGTGATCGGGTATCCATTACTCAATCGCTCACCAGGCGTGTATTTTCTAAAAGTGGGTCGAGTTCTATATTTCACGGGGCACAAAATCCAAATCGAACCTGCATCCGTGGAAACAGTCTAAAACTGGAAATGAAAATAGTTCGAGTTTTTCTGAACTGTTTGAACAATTTTCCAACTCGAAACTGGCTCCCAATTAATTGCACTTCAGATTAACATGAACGGATACGGTGGGAAAATTTCATATTATCTTGTTTCACGATTGGGATACCCTTTCGAGAATTTTTCTAACACGAGTTAATCATTTCGTCAAAAACAAGGGGAACAATCTGGTCCAAAGACTGGATCTTATTTTTTTCACATGGTATTTTCGTCACCGTTCATTTCAGAATTTTAACAGAGCCGCAAAACCGTGAATACGTCTTGACAGAAGTTTTAAATTCATGTTGAATGTTTCGCAACCCCTCGCAGTATGACAATGATGTATATATAGCAGCGTCTTGTCCCTACGCAATGCGGTAAAAAGAAAGACAAGAAAAACCGGGTTCTCTGTCTGACACACCTGTACGTATACGTGATTCATGACACGTGTGTAAATTTTCTAACTAGAGATGGAGGCGCCCAACGTGGGGCACGTTTTCAATTTTTTCACGACTTACTCCTGCGGGGATATACATAATTTAAAAAATTCGCTCATCTTCCGGATGTCACGTTATACACTCGGACACTTCAAACACCCTTTACTTGCTAACCTCACCGATACGACATTTTCCGCGTTCCTCAAACCCGCACTTTTCATCTTTTATCATTTTCGAAATTTCAAATTTCAGGTACTACTACAGAGAACGTGGGCACACGAACAAGAGTAACACCCTCCACCTTCAGGGCGTCGAGTTAACAGACGAAGGGACGTTCACCTGCGTTGCGGAAAACGGTGCTGGATCTGCGGAAGCCAATTTATCGTTGAGAGTACAGGAGAGACCAAAAAACACAATTGAACCACCGTTCGATCAGCCGAGTACGGGATACGTAGCTGCAGTGGCAGCTGGTGCGCTGATAGGAACGCTTTTTGCACTCGGTTGCATAATCGGAAGCGTATTGTTTTGCACGAAGAGACGACAAGACCGTAAGAGAAACGCGAAATCCCTGGTTGCCCAGGGTAAAACTATAACTCCAGTTGCTAAGGACAACGCGACTTTACCGCGAAAGGGAACCCCAAGTGATCTGAGCTTCGAAAGGCAGCAGCAAGTGCTATACACCGATAGAGAAATAGTGAGAAATGCAACGTTAGAAAGAAGGGAACCGGTCGAGGGTGCGTACAGAAATCCATCATCAAAATACCTTACAGAACCCGACCTCATCAACGAGGTACCAGAGTCAACTGATAGTTATAATATTTATCAGCAACAAAGAAACGAACGTCAGATGGTTGATTATGACCCAAGGTATTGTATGCAGCTTGACTTACCACCAGATATACCGCAAATGAGTTACCTTGACAAGGATGGTTATCCCGTAGATTTTGGCCTGCCGAAGATTTCATTCGCTAGTACCCTTCCAAGGAGGCTTCGACCTCTTGAAGGATCAGCGGCTGCACCACCTGCAAGATATTCACGCGAAGCTGAATTTCTCGCAAGGTCAACACCATACGACGTTGTTGTACCTAGAAGTGATACTCGATATACGGCCGAAGGATATCCTTATCCACCACATCAGCCGTTACAGCATCAATCGCACAAGCCACATCCACATCAGCCACATCCACATCAGCATCAGCCTATGAAACAGACGGTTCAGCAACTACAGATGCCCACATCACCAACCTCACCGGCTGTTCTCCAGGAGGTTCCTTTCATACCATCGCCACCAGCCGCCTATCGGGGTGAGCCAACGCCTTTGTCCCCAAGATCATTGCTCAGCAAAACTGCGAGGGAAGCCGCAGCCGCGGTTGCTGCAAGGGCTGAAGGGGCTCACCAACCTCCGGAACATTCGGAAAGTCCTGACGAAGGATACGTTGGTGAAACGATGGACGTTTGAAAGGAGGATGAGGGACGAAATTGGACCTAATCTTGACTTAATCTAATCTAACTTACCTAACCAAACCTAAACCTTACGTAGAATTACACCCCCTTGCAATAAAGTGTTTGTAAGTGTGAAGAGAAGAGGGGAAAAAAAGAAGAGAAAAAAAAAAACAGAAGGAAAAGGAGGAGGAAAAGTTGGTTGATAATCAGTCGAGGATATGAGAGAATTAAGTGTTTTGCAAGAATCATTTAAACTAACACTCGCACCGTATATAGTGTAAATATATATAATAAAACCCTAAGATTAATTGTATGTGAATTAAAGTAACGATAATTCCCAGTTGAAAAGTGATAAACTGGAAGTAATAACAGTAATAATATAAATTGCACTGGATTTGCGAATAGCAAGATCATCGTTTTACTCTCAAAGAAGATGAACGATCGGAAGAAATGATTTGCGACAATATATCATCTGATTGAGTATGGAGTGTGATAAATCAATTCTAATCAGAGATCGACTCATTTCTATTGTGCGTAAAACTACGATCAACTAATTCGCGTGTGAATATAAACCAACCCCAATAATTACGTGCTCAAGACATTCAGTAATAAAATATAGGCTTACGTTGAATGACGATGAAAGTGGCTTTAATTAGATCCACGCGAATATCAATAAATAACAAAACAAAACAAAAATTTAAACACGAATAGTAAAATCTGCTGTAGCGATAATAAGATCGTCGATTTAAAGTGTGTCAAGGCAAGGGTTTGAGGCACCTGGATATACATTTCGATAAAATAGCACCCTCGCGGTATAGTAGAACTGTATTAAAATGACGGTTTAATAATAATACTGATTAGAAATAATCATTCTACAAATTAATAAGAGACTTTCTCGACTCTAAGGTACCTACCTCGTGCGCAATATATTGTACAAAATGCTAAGACTAGATTTTTTACTAGGTGCCACGAGTCAATGATCGTCATTTTGAGAAGTGTCTCAAAATTCAAACGTGAGATTTTCGAGTGCGGTATATATATAGTAGCCCAACGATCAAAATTCTACTTAATCTGAAAGAAAAATACATTTCCGAATTGTGATTACAATCGATTACCTACCGCCAATATAGCGTGTGAATTGAAATTAAAAAAAAAAAGTGCTCCGGAAGTTCGGCTCAATTGAATTGTCTATCATTCAAGTTTCTTACCTTCGATCATTGCGAAGATCAATTTCCTCCATTTGTCTAGCTGTGCTTTCCAGGCGCAGAACTTGAAGCCTGAGATTTTGGAAGTGAAACTGCAGCCGCCCCTGAAAACCAGGGGTGGCTTTTCATCGTAAAGAAACAAAGTGGTATAGTTGGGGTTATAGCTTGTGTAAAAATCTATGTTTCCGAAAATTGTTCAGCGAGTGAAGAGAACGGGAAAAAGAAAGATTGTGTATAGGGTATGAGAAAACTCAGAGAAAAACGAAAAGTAATAACAAAATAATAATAATAATAATAATAATAATAATAGAATTATATAAAGATAGAATAAAGGAGAGAGAAAAACTTCTGATAGAGACGAACGTATCCAAAGAAAGTGTTTTTTTACCCTTATATACCAGCCTAGTGAATTGTGAAATGAGAAAAAAAAAAAAAGCGAAGAAAAATACTTGAGACGTATAGGTGTAAACCTACCTATATTGTACACGAATATACAGCTAAGCTATACAGAGATCTCTCGGAAAAAAAAATAAAATTAAATTAAAAAAACTTTCTAGATCTTATCATAAATAATGTGTATCATATTTGTACGATTATGATACGTATTGTTTATACACCAACACGGTAAAATAGGATCATTTGTAGATTTTATTCAGTGGTAAGTTTGATCGTGTTCTACAGGGTATAGGCAACGCTCGTAATAAGAATTAATAAGGTTTGATTAATGCGTGTAGGTGTGTGTAATTAGTCATCAACGATAAGAGAAAAAGAAAGAAATAAACCGTTCGAGGGCAAAAAGCCAGTTGATTATCATAGTCGCCGATATCTTCCTCGTTTTCATTTGACATGCGAAATCGAAGAAGATCTTTTCGAGGGAGAAACTCATAAGCGCGAAAAATGGTTCACTCTATATAGGTGTTTGGTAGGTACGTTAATTTGTAAATTCCGGTCACGTATTATGGCATCAGACGTATAATTCATAAAGAAGTTTCTATTGCGCGTGATAATGAAGCCTTGCGAGCTTGTAAGATGGCGATAGAGATAAACTATTTGGTAAAAGTAAAGGAAAATAAAGTAAAATTGTAAAGTAAAAAATGAAATCGAGGTAGATTTACGCCGAGTTTTGATCCCCTATAGTTAAAATTTCGATTGTAACAAAGAACCCCATGTACTCGCGACCCCGTACATAAATTTAACGTTGTAATAACATTGTTTAAACCTGTGGTATGCATATACAGACGATAACCCTATAAGCATACTCGTGAGTAAGTAACTAAGTAAGTAAGTAAGTAAGTAAGTAACTAAGCAAGTAAGTAAGTGAGTAAGTAAGTATACAAGAATATTCTTTTTTAAGGATGTAGATATAAAGGGATGAAATATTCTATTGTATCACGCAAGTATATGAAATACATTGTTAGAAGATAAATCCGAGTGTGTCTCTTTATTCGAATCCTGTAAGTTCATAGGTAGAAAGGACGAGGTTTTCGTAGACGTAATGAATAGACTACTATATGTATACGAATAGAAAGGTGAACTGAACTTTAATTTCACGGAATGAGCGAGAAAGTTTTTCCTCAACTCTTCGAAAACTATGATTTTCAAGTTTGAAAGAAACCTTATATATTTTAACAAGACTCGACTCGTCTTTCCTAACGAGTTCCGACGTTTTGTTCACCGTTCCGGCTCGTTGTCCGCCTTGGAAAAATTGCTCAAGCTTTATTATTTCCTTTTACTTCTCCTGGACACTGTACTGCTATTAAAAAACTCAACGACAATCCTGCACCGGGAATCTCCGACGCCTTCGTCTCGCCATTTTCTCAGTTTCAGTAGAGTCTGGGATCAAGATTCAATTTTTTTCAATTTTTTTCCCAAGATTGAGTTCCCTTCGTTTGACTCTCAATCCCAAAAAGCTCAAGCTTTTTTCTTAGTAATATTTAATAAATGGCTCGATGAAACTTTTTGCGACGTGTAAAATACCTTGAGAACGAGATAAAAGTACCAAAAAAATGGGACCAGCTGAGATGGAATAAGCTTGATAAAGCATCTCGTGATTATGACAAGGTATATGACATAACTCACTGCTTCTTAGTTAAAGTATAATTTGCATTCGGCTCCTGCATGATGTTGCATAAATGCAGTGATACGGGGAAATGCGTTGGACGAAATCAGGCAAATTTATAAATGGGTTCTTGCTCCTTCCGGCAAGGAGCACAGGGAAAAGTGGAAGGCGAAACGTGTAAGAGCATAGAAATCAGGGTGAGTATATAAATGGTTTTACGAAGCGTTGACTGCGCGAGTATATAGAAGATGAAAGAGAATATGCAGAGAGCCGTGAGTGGGTTGTCCTGGTTCGCGAGGTCCTAGTTCGCTATTCGAATGGGAAGGTTGTGAAGTAGTTGGTGGTGAAACGGTGAAACGGAAGTAGTTGTAGCTCGGAAATTGGTCTGCGGGGAACCAGTCGGCCCGAAGGATGCTACCACCTGGATGCAGGAAGTGGTGGTTGGGGGGGGGGGGGGGGGGGGGGGGGGGGGAGTCTCTCAGTCTGGATTCTAGATTCTGGATTCTGGAAGGCCTTGAGATCCAATGCTCGACTATGGGCTATGGATTTCATGTAAATGCTTCCTTCGCTATTTCCTTGGACTGACGTAGGTGAATAGCAAATCACGAATCACGAGTCACGGCTCGCAGCAAGTTGCAAGCCACGAATCACTTCACGGCATGAAATATGGAGCAAGACGCTTCCGACTGTTTGACTATCCGATGAATCACAGCTGACTGACGAGGTGGAGTATGTTGCCTCTTCTACGTCTGCCTTAACGGCCACAGTTCGCCAAGATGTTTATACATCGGCTACATTCACCCTCAACCCTTCAACCCTTCAACCCTCAACCCTTTGGCCTTCAGTCCTCAGCCAACTCGCAGATCCTTCGCCCTTCAGCGAGCTTTCGCTTCTTCTCGTCGCTCTTTCGCCTCGAGAGTCCCGTATAAGGTTGAGATGGTATTTTTATAAAGGATCTCGATTCTCTTTTCCTAGGCGAGTTTACTGCCATGCAGGTGCGCCGCTGGTGTGCCAGAGAAACTCGATGAACACTCTAAATGCATATACCGCAGCTACTACCCCACTATCCCAACCTCTCGGTCAGCCTGATAGCGTTGCATATTGCATATGTGATTTTGGGAACCTCGGGCTCGGGCTTCACCCTATAAAAGCTAGTAACTGAATTGATTGCATCGGTGCTATAAAATCCCAGGGAAGATTTAACCCTGTGATCTCCTTATTGGTCCAAACGTCGATAACGTATGTATGTACATACCTTCCAAACTCATATAATTTCTCACTGGACAAAATCAAGCCGGTCATCAAACGCACGAGTCAATCTACATTTCGATTCATCGCAGCTGGTACGGTGAGTTTCTTATACCTTCAGAAAGTGGAAATTTTACTTTTTCGGAGAAGAAATTCGCGACTGAGTTTCAAAAGGCATAAAATAGCTGTTTTTGGGATATCGAATTCGTCGAGTCTCCAAAAAAATCACAATATCTTGAAGGATCTCAAAGATATCTGACAAAGAACACACGAATATGCTATGCGCGATTCTGAGACAGCGAACAGTCCAAGAAAAGAAATCCGAACACTTTCGCAGATTCCATCAAAGTGTCTCTTCTAGTCGTCGGAGTGCTTTTTTTCCGGCCTCGTTTTTACATGAAGAAATTCGTTTTGACGCTTTTGAATATCGAATTGACGTAACGAAGTGAGCTAATAAGCAAGTGAATGAGAAATTTGTAACCTGATTCATTTTTTTCACAAAGAATTTTCAGGTGAAAGACAATCTTTCCATTTTGTAAGGGTGCAGGGATTCTCTTCCGAATTGAGTATGAAAGAGAAACGCTCGTCACCGAAGTTTCTACTTATCGATTCCCTGATAAAAATTCGTATTTTTCTACTGGTTCGACACGCGATGTTTATCACTGGTGAGACTTTCGTCTGATAAATGAATACATACATACCTCCATCTCTGGGGTATATAAAAAGCGTTTGACTAATGCCATGATCGTCGGGTTAACACCTGAGGTTCTCGCCTTCGACGTTAAATAGCACTGTGTTGAACGAGTAAGGGTATACGATGGCTAGAAAGCGGGTTAACCCGATGCCAGACATGTTTGAAAAATGAATTTCTCCCAGAGGATGACAGCCGCGTCGTTAGGAATTGAAAATTCTATCCAAAGCTGGATTCTAATGCGGTGGTCCTTAGAGCGAAGGTAGTAGAAAAGTCTGCAAAGGATACTGCGGACCGTCGAAGGCAACAGTTTAACAGATGCCCATAAAAGTGACGAGTTCCTATTAAAAGCGAAAAAAAAAATGTGTTGACACGCGGAATATCGAAAGGCAACTCTCGAAAAATGGAAAAGGCCAGGGAAAGGATGTGAATATTGCTATTCGTACTGTTCAAGTGACTGCTCACCTGCAAGGATATCGTTGAGCTTGAGTCAGGAAAGATCCTTCCTCCCCGGTTCCCACCAGGATATTTTACTTGAAATGTGCGCAGCGGACTCGCAAGTGTTGAGTTTTAGAAAAACTTTAAAGGTTTTGCCCAGGTGCAGGCGTCAACTTTGCAACCAACCTTCACTCCTCGGCAAAGGACTCGGAGGACAATGATAAAGAAAAATGAACCGAGCTGAGCGCAAGAAGGTTGAGATCGTAAATTTTCAGGACCATTTTCTTTCGGCTTTTCTCTGGGTCCAGCTCAGTGGCGTTTCACCATCATTTCATTCCTTGGTCCTTCTGGTTTATTTTCGCAAATATATACACGGAGGCAGCTGAAGTGATACAGACTGGCCCGTTCTTGATTGAGTAGGCGTTAACGGTTCCTTTGCAATTTTATATCTCCGATTGGTGACGAAGCACTAGAGCCATTTCACATTATCTTCATCTTATCGCCGTATCGACGATTGAAATGAATATTTCAATTCCGTGAAACGATTCCGGGGGCTTCAATTCCTGTCCACTTTTTTTTTCCCCCTCTGCTCATTTTTATTCCTCTTGCCTCGCAATTACGTCGCCAGCTTGTTTGTCGAACTCATCCGTTTCCCGATACTTTGCGCCTATTTCTGTCAAATAAATAGCAGAGTACCAGCTACGTACGACCTGACGGACTAGCTCGCGTGTTCCAATTCTCTTTGGTGTCTATAATTTAGAAATAAAAAAATAGCCAGGTGAAAATGTGCAATTTTAGCTACGGAATGGCTTCGGAACGCCTACGTGTTGTCGCGGGAATAGGCAAACTTCTAGGTCTATATAAGCAGGGTATCACTTGGTCTGACAATAGCATGCTTTGACCACGTCATATTATTGTCAAGGTAGAGAAAAAAAAAATAAAAAATAAAAATAGCCAGCTGGTTTTGCCTACGCGAGAAACTACAATATATTTACCTCGTAGGACGAGATGTATGCTCTACTTTTAACAATTAGCTAACTTGTCCTGCAGTAGTCAATTTCACTCGGTTTTCCCTCAACGTTTGCTAACTTTTCTAGTAATCAATTTCACCAGTTCTCCCTCAACATTTTGTAGCGTTAACCGCGAGACTTTGAAACTGGAAACTCAATCGCGTATGTGAACATCCCGCAGCCAATACTCGAAAACACAATTTGCATAATACTCACCACTTCAAAAACCATATCATCAGAGTTACTGTATTTTACCTAATGAGCAGTGAACGGTGAAGCTTTGTCAAAAATAATCAGTAATTCCCCGTTTTAGATTGATTTTATCACTTACAACCCTTAGGGTAGTTTTTGTGGTTCGTGCGTGGAAAATGCTTTTTGTAAATTCGGTACCGAACAGCGATCGATAGAAATAATGAAGGTATAGGTACGGAAGTGTGTGAACAAAGGTATGTACCGATCCAGTTATGGATAAAAAGTAAAATAGAAAGTGATGGGGTAGGTATATGGGTTATTCGAGTGGCAGTGGACTATGAAAACCGTTAGCGCTTGACCAAGCGTAAAGCCAATTCTCTAAAGGAGAGCATTTAATTAAAGCGATTTATTCTATTCGTTTTTCCGCCAAAATTCAACATCTCCAGCGTGGCCTCAAGCCAATTTTCGCCGAGCGAATATTTCAATTATTATTTTAATTAGAATCTGCTATGTAATGCAAAAATAGTAGTGGCTCACCACTGGGGTAGTTTCCATATTATATTTATATTATCATTCATCGGATCAAAACGTAATCTTCATTGCAGGGTAAATTCCAAATTCCACACAGTCACCACAAACAACCATCAACATTGAATACCATCAAATCTATCTCTTTCTTCCGATAATTTTCAAAAATACGAATCTTTCAATCGAATGAAGAACCATCAAAAATCATTTTCACCGGCCGTGGAGGAGGAAAGCAAATTTCTTATTCGAGAAAAAATAGTTTGAAATCATTTTCACTGATATCAGGGGATGATATTGGTAAATATAATATAATATGGATAATGAGATCGAAGTATGAGGGGTAAAAAATTAAGGCTTTGTTGGGTGGCCCGCGGACCTGCTGTCGGCTAACTAAACAGGGTTTGTGGGCAACGTTTTGCATCCCTAGAACCAGGCGTATAACTCGAATTAATCCCTAGTATCCAGGGCTGGTCGTCTAATGGAGAAACGGCGAAACGACCGCAAGGGGATCTGCCAGATTTTGAGAGAGCCTAGTATACCGAGGGATACCGGATATATCTTGAACACCACGAAGACGGATGAGGTTTGTCTGTGTTTGTGTATTTGTGCAAAACGAGAGAAATATAACTATATATACTAGCGCAGCATAAATTACCGATGAGTTGAATTTGTTTGTGTTGATCGATCGGTGTTCATTAATTTAAACACCGAAACGTATAATTCGAACTACGTTTCCGCTGATTATACGCGATAGATCACACGGCCCAGAGCGCCTTGTTGACGTCAATCCTGCAGGCTAATTTGCATTTAGACACGAGCTCTGATTACTTTGCTCAGGATTTCTAAAAACCTCGACTACTTTTATTCCCGCGATTTTATATTCACGCTCGAATTTCACGCCACCGAGTCTTTCCTCTGCAGCCTTATACTCCCTATACATATATAATATATATATTCACAATACACATACACACGTGGAATATTCACATACCACCCCTTATACATCCAGACGAGAATGGAGCAAAATCGGACAGCCGGGGCAAAAAAACCTAATTTATAATTCGTGTTCTACTGCGGTGAATAAAACAGATATTAATTCATCCAATTTATTTTGATAAATCACTGAGGTTCAAGTTCAATTATCTGACTTAGTTTGAAAATGTAAACTCTGAATAGAAAAAGGGGCTGTGGAATTTTGTTTCTTTTTTTTTTTTTTTGGTTTAATGTATATATGAATCTAAGAAGCAATTTATTGCCTGGATTTAGTCCTAATTCACTTCTTGCGAAGGCTTGTTATCTTCCTGACCGGACCTTGTTACTCAAGGATTAAGTGGCTATACATCGCGAAGCGAAAGTCGTTGGATTTCCGTTGTCGAGGGTAGGTAGGTATATATAAGGCGAGCTTTTTAATTGCAGGAAACCCGTTCCCGTTCGAGATTGAAATAAAGGGTAATCAGTTTGACGAAGTGAGATATTTAAAAAATTTTTTACCTTTTTTTCTCCCGAAGGTTTTTTTTTTTGCCTCCATCTCCTACTCCTCCGTCTACTTCTCCTTCTACTTCTTCGCTTATTTTTTTTTTTTTTTTTTTTGTTCAAAATTAACGAGATTTTTTGCCGGATGAAACGGTGTAACACTACGGGAATTCAGAGATAAACTGAGACAAGAATGGATAGAGCAATTAAGAGAGATTCTAACAGAGAGAATGTTGATTAAAAGTGGAGCAGCAGAAGGGAGATAGTCGAGGTACCAGGATCGCAGGATGAGGTGGTGCGGAAAGAGGTCCTTGGGTCGGGTAAAAGGACATATAAAAGAGTAAAGCAGAGCGAAGGATAGACGACTGGAGAAGAAGAACCTTGATATACCCTTATACTTCGAAGTGTATATACGTACCGAAGGTACGTGTGGAAGTTCTAAGCTTCGCGCAAGGACTTACGACCTAGCATATATTAGATATAAGTATATTTACGTGGAGAAACCGGGAGTCGAGGGTTGTCAAAGGTCCTCCTCCCCCTTTTGACGTGCAAACCTAGTAGTCCTCCGAATTCTAGCATTTATATTCAATGCCTTACGGCACCAGGACGAGGGAATAACGTTCCTGCAGAAAATTTATACCGTCAACTTGAAAGGGACGGGAAGGGATCACGGGACCCGTAGGTATATAATATACGTACGTAGGATCTTAGGCGAATCTCCAATTAGGTTGGTATTGGTTAAGTGGAAAATTCAATAGACGAAAATACGAAAGTGTCTAGATATATACGGAATCGTGCGACATCGAAGTGCCTATAAATGATGAAAATCCGCCGTACCACATACCGTCTAACATCACTGCGTCGCTGATAATTCAGGATGAGACAAGATCGATAGAATCTGATTGTACAGATTGGGGGGGAATTGCGGGAATGGGACTAAATCGTGAAATTTCTCTGCAGGGATGAAATCTGCGTAATCAGGTATGCGACATCAATTATCACCGGAATAGGCAGCGTCTGGTTGCGGTAGACCGGTGGTCCCCGGTTCGATGCGGTTAATTTGACTCCAGGTCGATCAAGGGATACATTTCTCGAATCGAAATACCAGGCTTACGCGTTACAAGTACCGAGTTGAAATAGTGATCGCAAACTTTCGAGCCCTCCAAGAGAAAAGTCGGCCTCTTTCTACGGCAAAAAGATATCGTCGACAGTTTCTACAAAAGTGTTTTCGAGCAAATGCGGAACAAAAGTTGGGCACGCGGGTTTCGCCTTTACCCCTTAGGGGATTATGAGCATCTATCGAACACTTGGTATCCCTTGGGTTGTATAGAAAACTTTTACGTTTCGTGCAGAGCTGCGTTCTCTGGACGATAATGTCGTACAATGAAATTATTTCCTAATTGGTTGTCTCGCGTCTCGCTGCACTGGTTGGTTTATTCAATAATTAAATATCGGTGAAATGATTACCGCGTCGAGGAATATTCTATCCTTGATGCCAAGCTTTAGAGTTCTTTCAAGTTCTATTTTATGTACTCCTCAGGATAGAATCTTGCCTAGAACCATCATCAACGATGTTCGGATCCGCGTCAGAACCGGATGGGCTGGGCAACTTAGTTTTAAGTCTTAACAATTATTTGTAAAGCAAAGTAAAACAGCGAGGTAGCTACCGGCTAGCTAAGAGCTAGAGGGTAAGTTTTTAATTTAATAAAACCACCTCCAGCGTACTTCCTCCGTTATCTATGTATATATATATATATTAACTGCCTTCGTTTTTCCCTCAGTCTTAGCTCCGAGACACTTGGCTATATCTTTTTTCTTCGTCCTTATTCTCTAGTATAGGTAGTACCTTATACCTACCTGCGATAATATAATTGTTAAACATTGCACTCTGCTAGATAAACTGTCCCTTGAGTTGAGCTGCTGGATTACCTCGTAGTTGAAATCCATTTTTATTTTTTCCTTATCCTACCTCGCCTCTTCTTCTTCTTCTTCTTCTTTTTCTTCTATCTTTCTACTCTCATCTCTTCATTTCGCCAGTTATATTCTCGAGGCTAGGATTAAACTCTAATTAAATCACGAGGACGATGCCTTTTTAGTCTTATTTCTACAACCAGTAGTGAAAAATAGAAAAAAAATTCAACAAGACTCTTCTACTTTTACTTACCCACTGTCGCAGTAACGCCCGTTTCTGTCTTCTGGCTAAAATAGTCCCTATTCATTATTAAATCCTTCGGAAAGTTCTGGCTGTTAAACTATTTAGTACATGCAAGAATAGCCCGTCAACTCGAGCCCAAGAAACGGGTAAAGTACGAAAGCACGGACAACGCGGTGCTTGGATTTCCTAAATATTTCATGGCATTAAACGGGCGTATACCTATAATATAGCTATATATATAGACAAGTCGGAAGCTTGTTAAAGAAGAGCTTAAAGGTCAAGGCTGGAAAGTTTGTGGTCTCAGTTGAAGGTATAATTATCTTGTGCCGTAGGCCCTTTTATTGGACCCCAATCCGGGCACACATCCCAGTTATATGTACACATACTATACACCTATCCTACTACTGTCCACGAACTTTGGCACGTGCTGCATACTCCGAAAGTGAAACAGCGGTATTTCTTGCAGAGATGAGGGACACCTGGCCCTAGGGTGTTCTGTAGCTCTGGGGATAGGAGAAACCCGGAGGAAACCTTCCAAGCTCTTCGTGTTCCGGCGCGTGACTCCGAGTGGCTACTTCTTCTTAAGGGTGTAAAGTTGCCACTCTTTTTTTTTCCACTTTTCTTACGATACTCATACTTTTGCATTAGAGATTTTGCTATAACATTGACAATTCAGAGTGTAAACTAGCATCATCCATTCGACGAATCACAGCGCAGGGATCTCTTTGTGGTGACTGTTGAATCAGGTCAGTTATTTTCTTTTGCAAAATATTCTGCGAGTGAATCTTTCGGAATTTCTTTTAATTTTCGAAGATAAGTACAATTAATTATCACGCGAATCTCACTTCATTCTCGTTCTTTCCATCCCTGATTCGACTGTCCAAAGTCTCCCGTTCTTGAGCGACGTCCAACTTTAGAAATGAAATTGAATTCCATTCAGATTAACTTGGTACGCCAAGCAGTCGAGCCTTTCGACTTTATTTGGGCAATCGAAGTAAACTTTGAATTAACTGCGTGAGAAATGCAAAAGCAGGTATTTGGAAATGACTGTAAATGTGACCAAATCAGACTGGCTGTGATTTGCGCCAGGGTTTTCCTTTCTTTTAACATACTGCTGTCTACTTTCGCGAAACTTTCAAGACTGGGCGTGATATTTCAGTCAGTTGTCTACCGGAAGATTTGATTTGAAAGAAACCAGTGAGCTGAATAATATAAAAACAAAATGTTTCATGGTATGCTGTCTCTGTATCCGACCCTGACATATGAGAAGAACGTTCTTACTCATGATGGAGTATCCGTACAAGTTGTGTGATTTTTATCATCTCCAAGTTGCCCAAACTGGAATAAAATATTCATATGTTTAATGCTGCATGGTGGAGCAAAAGCTTTAACAGAAAAGCATACCAACGTGCACTTTGCAGTAATTTCCTTTCTCCACCAAGGTGTGCCTAGCTTGAAAATTCGATCTTCTGATGAACTTTTTACTGTTAGCTTAAAATCGGTCCGTAATTCAATATGAAAAAAGCTTATATATAAGTTGTTAACGCGATAAAACTTGGGTTCATCCTCTACTCCGTGACTCAGGAGAGCATTAAGTTTGGGATAATACTGAAACAAGTATCATTTCAGGTACATAGCACTCCGTACACTTTATGATGAATTTGTCACCAGGATGATTCGCAAAGAAGTTACCAAATATCAAAGGACCTGGCTGTTTTGCTAGAGTAGTAAAGTCGTAGGCACGTGTACGAAAGATAAGGTTGGTACCTTGTCAAGTACCTTACGAACCGCAACTGAGTCTCACGGGGTAACAAGTTGTTCAAGAAAATTAAGTTTAAATTGGCAAGCTCAAAGCCCACAAGCTCGAGTCTGACGCCTAAGTCTCTCTGATATTTTTCATTAGCCGTTGTTTTCCTTCCAACCAAGGGTAGCTCTGGCATGAGCTTTTCGGTCGGGTATATATATATATATATAGAATATATATATATATTCTACCAAGAACGACTTGCTGAGGGAGTAAAGCACAGAAGAGATCACAGACACGCGAAGCGCGAAGCGAACCTATCGCTTCTCTGCGTTTCATCGTCGCCTTCCTGATCCCCAACTCTTCGGGGCAGCTAGATAGACTTTGGGGGTGCTCTTGACGCCCGGGTTCTGGCAAGTTGACGGGATGGTTGAAGCCCTTTCGAAATCGCGGGAGGGAAGTTTCGGCCGTTGAAGCTGAAGTCGCACGGAAGCTTATAAAGCCAAGTGCAGGTTATATATCTATAGCTGGATATCATTGGCAAAACGCCAGCAGGGTTCATAGTTATTGATTATAATATCAGGCTTACTTGTCTCGGGTTTGTGTTTCCAGATCAAGCTTAGATTTTCGATTAAGCACCGCGATTCGAGGAAACCTGATAGATTATACGGGTACCCCGTTTGGATCGATGACTGGCACGTGATCTGTGACTCGTGATTCCTTCAGGCTCTTGCCACTCTTTACTTTTTTTCTTTTTTCCTTTTCCTCTTTCGCTTTTTCAATCTCCACCCGTCACTGTCTATTCCTCGAAATTCCTCACCGTGTCGAAGGATTTAATTCCTGTAACCATATAGCGTGAGGATTTCTCCACATCTAGACACCTATAAACGTTCACCTGACTCACGACTAGCGCGGCTTTCTCAAATTGACGTTTTCAAAATAGCAATAAGCTTTTGCAAAGTCGCGTGGGAATCAAACTCCAGGTTTCGTACAAGTTTTACGTCGGATTTACGACCAACTTTTCTACTTGAATAACCTCAAAACTCCCTGAGCTCGTTGAATATCATCTTTTCGTTTTCTTACACCACTTCGAATAGAGGCTTAGACTTCCAAACAATTAGCAAGACCCATTACTTTACATAAATTCATACTTTTCACGGAGGAGTTACTCGATTTGCAAAAAAAATTAAATATCTTCTTATAATTCCTATACATGAACTGAAATAAGTTTTTCTTTTCCTTACGTGACGAATTGATTTATACCGTGAATCAAAATTGAGGTTAAAATGTACATCCGTAAAATGGGATACAGCTGGATATACTATATATAGGAATATTTTTCCATTTTTTAACACAAACCGTCGTCTCAGCGGGACAAAATTTGCTTCAGCCGAGGCCGGACGGTTCGAGGGAGTTATAAATTATTCCGTAGAGCGCGCCGTCCACCTCATTCAAAAGGGCAGGAGCTAGTTCAAGGGCTGGGAATTCCGGAATTATCATAAAATTAAATAATACCTTGCCTCGAGCAAAGACCGGATGTTTTAGTCAATTAATGTTGTCGCGTATACCTGCCTGCCCAGCCCCGTAACGCTTGATTTAGAGCGGCTTACGCAACGTCAAACCACACTGCGGGGTAGACAAGGGCTAATTTGCAGCAGTAAGGCCCCCATTTTGGCACCATTTGGGTCTACTATGCAAACTTGAGTACGTGCCACCATAATTCACGGGAGGCTACCTCCTTGGAAATCCGTTACACACAGCTCCCAACCTAAGCTCCATATCCTTGAACCCGTCTCAGGATCATCTTTTGCTTCTCAGCTGTGGCTTCGGGTCCAGAATTGACCTGAACTATCCCCCACTTTCATCTCACCACTCGGACATTTTGATATTCTTTTCTAAATTCATCTTCCCGATCGATTATTCGTCACAATATTGACCCAGGATCATTCATCTTTTTTGCCATTTTATCAACTTCACAGTCATCGTGAACGAAAACTTCTCATTTGCAGAGAATTGTTTTACCTGATGACACTTAAGATTAACCACCGTAACTAGAATCATTGCAAAACCATATCGAGGTTGTGCAGTTTCTGGATGGCTGTATTTTTAGCCAGAATAACTTCATGGTTTCATAATTCAATTAGAACTTGTCTTATAGTGAAGAGCCGAACGTCCTTTGCTTAGCACAGTGATTATGTGACAGTCTGTAATCCAGTGTTCTCAATCCTAGTCAAATCGCATCGGGTAACATATTATTGTGATTTCCATGCTGATCAGAGAGATTCAGACTGTTCTACGAGTTTCTGCACATATGTGTCTGTATCAAACGGCAAGCAATAACGATAAATAAATTAGGGAATCCAGCTCAAATCAATTGCCAAAATAGGTGATAACTGTCTTGGAGATTAAGGGCGTTCAACGACGTGAGTATTCGATGAAGTAACCTATCCTCAAAGTGGCAGTAATCGAATGAGCTGATGGGAATCAGTAAATGGAAATGGTTTAATTATGAGTATGATCATGGAGAGATTTTGATAATTCGAATGAACTGATTCAAAGGTTTTCAGCACGTGGTCAATCCGGATATAATCTTCACCTATACGGGGGGTAACTGATGATCGTGCGGGGGATGTCGATATCATTGAACATTCCGGGGTTTTGCATGTGGGACAATCCAACCTGCAGGTGCATGTAGGTATATCCCGTTTGTGCACACCATGGGCTTCTGGGTTGCTGGTAGACTACCGATTGCCGATTGTTGATTGTCGATCGGCGTCAGCCGGGCACCACCCTATATCGGGGTTAATATGAGCCCGGCTCGCAAACAATGCATTGATTACCACCGCCAGCAGCCAGGCGTCGCGTCGTTCGGTCGCGTGTTGTATCGCCCATATATAGTATTACCACCTACTAGTCCAACTATCCGTCTAGTATCTATACACTGCCTCCAGGTTTCATTATTCCCAGACCTTTCTTCCTACGATCACTTCATGCATTCGTGGTAAATGGCTTTGAGTAGCATTTTTCTATTTCCGAAACAATATAAACCTTTTGAAAATGACATGAATCAAGAAATGATTAAGTCACTTGTACCCTTTTATCTTGTTCATAAATTCCAAAAGATTTCGATGGTGTTGCCATGTTGAAAATGACTTGGGTCAATTCTGTCAAGTATTGCTAACACATTGCAGTGGATAGGTATATTTTTCAGAGTTAGAGACTGGGGGTATAAACGAACTGCTAAGAGTAAAGGTATAAGTATGTAAGTCCTAAGTCATTTTTACTTCAGTTCTAGAAGGTATAAAAGGGTTTATTACTGTTGTTTCTTTCATCGGTATAGCGGCATTAGAGGTAACCAG